>JAYKKI010000089.1:6187500-6677500 GCA_039881145.1 Druceiella hillmani | reverse complement strand
TTGAATAGCAATACCGTAAGCATTCATCTATTTAACCACATTCGTGTATTTTGTATTTTTTATTTTACATATTTCTAACCCGCTATCATTACATAATTAATTCATTTTGGCTTTTACATCATTTAATAATTATGGTTGTTAAAAGTGAAGTACAAAGTACCAGGACCTGCTTGATAACATTTTGTGCTGACAACCGAATTTTTAAATATTTTAGTGAATGGTACACTCGGGCTTACTTGAAGCCTTATGTGGTGTCGTAGATTTGTTGTAGGGTTATTAGTTGTAGAAGTTTATTTGAAACTAAATAATTTTACTGATACATAAAAAGGAAATATTCTACCTAGCTACACTACCATACAACTTTCAAATATATAATAGAAACTTAATTTATAGGTCGATAAGTTACCTGAAAGTATGTATTATGCATTACTTCATTTATTAATAACTTACCATTAATTTACAGCTCCTAATGTTCGCGACCATTTGAAGATACTTCGATATTTTAGAGAAGCAAAAGATCTGGGTCAGTTCACGATACTTCATCTAATCTCCACTCCTCTCTCCTCCTCGACTTTGTGGGGTTTACCGTGACGCACAAAATAGTGGCTATTCAGTTCGTTAATTTAAATTATAAAAGTTTTTAATTTAGTCTTTTATTGTAAAGAGCGGTAAATAAATTGGGGAACATTTTGATATTAGGAGTTAATATTCAAATGTAGACAATAAAATTCCTAAGCTATATCTAGCAAATTCGTTTCTTCAGAATGTTTAATATTTTTAGATATTGGAAACTTTATTCAGAATAAAGTATTTCTTTTTAAAGTGAAATGTTACCTTTTAAATTTTGATAATTTTGTGTGCTCAAATGGCCTTGTTATATTTAATACAATAAATAGTATTGTATATAGTAAAACTAAACTTAATAAGTTGTGATTGAAAATACTCAATATTGATCTATTAGCATTACGAAGATTTTCGTTTTTTCTACTGGGCCTGAAAGATTTACACAGAATCGATCTTGTATAAAATTAAAGTTTACATCATATTCGCTATTATTGGGAATATTTTAACCTATATATTATTTAAAACAGATAATACCAATGTTTATATGTTTCCATAAGCTTGTATTGTTGAGGCAAGTATATTCAATTATATTTTCCATAATAACAACGTGTACCCTTGACTACTTTTATGATGAAAAATAATATTCCTATACTTAATATCGAAAAGCATCAATATGTGCAAGAATTCTTCTTGTTTTACATGATCTAATATGAGTAAATAGTGAAAAGTATATTTAAAACCATTTCTAAAGTAAACAATTGGCCTATAGTTGCTTTTAATTACGCAGCGGAAGGTCGCATCAAAATTATATATACACAACAATTTTAAGGTATTTATTTAAATATGCAGTGTATTAAAAAAAAATTTAAATGATTTTTAAATGTGTGAACTTTGAGACAGCTTGATTCAAAATGTACATAGTTCCATTTAAGGATAATTTAATCAATATTAAATATAACTCAGCGTCTTTCGGCCACCATGTACGGGAAGACGTAAGTAGGGCGTCTCCCGCTAGGACGACATACGACCTGGTACAGGTCCGCAGGAAGACGTTGGACGCAGGTTCGATCTTTGTGGGAATCTATGACAGGTTCCTGTTCAACATTGTACGTTATTAGGGATGGCACTCCATACATGTAACTGAGGGATGAAAAAATCCAGTGCACATAGGTGTGTGGAATATTGTTAGATAGGTCTTCAAAATTGTACAGATATTGAATATGTTTGGCATTAATTTTATAGAAATTGATTATTCACAATTAAATGAAACTACGTGATGTAGTATTATTTCTACTTTTTTTAAGTTCTTTACCACGACTTAGGTTTCGTTGTATTACAAAATCTTGGAGGTAGGCTATCAGCAAGGAATTCTTATAATAATCAAAGAATCTTTGCTAATAGCCCACCTAAAGATGTTGTAATACAACGAAGCTAAGGTCGTGGTAAAGAACTTAAAGAAAGTAGAAATAATACCACATTACTTAGTTTCGTTTAGTTGTTAATTGTACAGATGTTCCAAAATAACTTTTTTGCTTAAGTCAATAGTTGGATGAGCTTTTAAAATCTTAAAAAGTGTGCCTCCCGCTCCTCTAACTTTTCAAGTAATACGTGCAAAATTCTGAAATAAAATTAAGATAAAATAAAATAAAATTCTGAAATAAATTAACTCAAAACAGATTTTCAACGAAAATTGGTTTAAATAAGATATGTTCTATAGTATTTGATATATGGGATATTTTCGTTACCGACCGCAGCGATAACTTTATTTTTAAAGTGTCTTCAAGAAAAACAAACGTATAAGTTTAATATTGTTTGGTGCTGCATAGCCCTTTGCACTCCGCGAGCATCTCTCCCATTCGCACTTGGTCGGTTTTCCTCTTAGATAATATTTATTGTTTGCGAATATAATTTTAACTTTATTAGATTTTTGACGATGATAAAAATTTATAAACTAACAAAAATATCAAATAAATGTCTCAATATTGGCATAAAATATTTCTATGGCCATTTCTACTCAATATTTTAAGTTTTATTTATAGATTGCTGTTAAAAGAAAATAATAATGTGAGAAATTATAAACTGCACGAAGTGAACGAGATATACCAATACTTCTCAAAATTTATTGTTTTGCACAAATTAAGTTACCAGTTTTCATGTTTCGAACAGAAGAAGCTCTTAATTATATTTATGTAATGGCACAAAGGTAGATTGTTTATATTGTAATTATAAACGTATATATGCTAATGGTAACTGAAAAAATTGACTTTCTAAGTTTCTGGCAAAATCGAAAAATATATTATGTTGTTGTTGTCGTGTCCACATAAGATAAAGAATATCTCATATGGAAAAATGTTTGCCAGGGCTTCGAAAGGTTGGACTTCTTCCAGTCCCGCTTCGATGAGCGGCCGAGAATCGAACCCGCTTCCCCGCGGTGTGCGGTCATGCGCTCAACTCAACACATCACGGAGACGACAAAAATATATTATGATCTACACGAATAGAGTAAAATTATTACATGACAATAAAAACAAATTACTGGCAACTCTGGACCCTTTTGGACATTGACAAATAACTTATACCTATTTTCTTCATTTTACACTTGAAGTGGATTCGATGAAGAAAATGGCCAAATGTTTGTTTTTTAATCTTTGTTTTCAACAAATTTTTGTTTTGTCTTTGATTCTTTTTCGCTCACAGAAATTTTGCTTATCGCCATTTTTAATAGTTAACTCTCTACATAACTGTGTCCTTTCTAATTATGTGAATATTTTAAATAATTAATCCGTTGCTATCAACTCGCATATCGATTAATTCAAAATGCTCTTTTATCTCTGTAGAAATAAATGGTTATAACGATTGATTCTATATTGATAAATTTAAATGGACATTATATACACAAACTTTGTAAATTAAATGAGATTACAACTTGGTCTAACAAATTAGTATTATTGATCCATATGTCGCTTGCACAACCTTGACCTTTTCAAATATATAAATTGATACCAAGCAGCTTTTCTGAAGATTTCAATTTCTACATTATATCGTTAAATAAATAATATATAATTATAATTAATATACTTATATTCGTCAGCTACTAGAAACGTGTCTCTCGGAATAGTGTAACAATTATTACAATATAACATTTAAGACATTTTGTATTACGTCATTGTTCTCTTAGCTGTCTTATTCTAAGTTTATCAATACTGACTCAAGTTCAATATCGTTCTTATGATTTTTTCCGCTCATCGTTTTTGATATTGTTTATTAGTAGTTCTAGATTTATATTTACAGTAAATACCCCATTTATATCAAACATGTTTTTGAGGAAGTTTCTTAGGAGTCCGTTTTGAAACAAGGAACTTTTTAATTTTTTCATACGTCGCTCCTCACAGCCTCAGAATTTTTACAATTTTAGACCTATATTCGTGAAATTATGCAAATTGATATTCCACAAAGAGCTCTCATTTAACAAAATAAGTATGTTGAAAAAATAATTATAAAACACGTCTTTGGACATACAAAATACGATTCAACATCTTTTTACTCCAGCGCTGCACGGGTCCATTAAAATAAAATTGCCAGTCAATTTACCATTTCTTTTTTCATTTTTAAGCCTTGTTAGCTATACTTTAGATTTTAAAGTGCTATGTGGTCACTCTTCATTAAATTTTTGTTATTGGTTTGAAAAATCCGAAAAAATATTAAATACTTACGTTGGAATAAAACTTTTAATCAAAATTATTACTTTGAACTTCTATCAATCATTTGAAACAATAATGTTAACTAAAGAATCTTAATTAATACCTAAAGGTAGTTGGCTAGTTTTTTGCAACTTCCTTTGGATGTTACTTTCACTAATTTTTTCTATTTTAACAAGAGATATTAAGAATATTTATTGTGAATATGTACGTAAATCATGTATACTATCCGGCAAAATATTTTTTAATTTTAATTGACTTGGTCAAAGTAAACTAGCACGGATTACTCGTGGACCAAATACCGATTCATTAATTAAGAATAAATTAAATTAACTACATTAATAAATATACAAATTCAAGAACACCTTGCATATTTATTTCAATTGGTTAATAAATCTAATTTGCTTAATTTTGAAGTAAAGGCTATTATAATTATTGTGACTTAATTTTACAACAATCTGACTTAAGTGTATAATGATCAATTGAAAATAACAAATTGTATAATGACAATAATGTATGTGACTATAAAGCTTAATATACTGAACAACAGTGATTTCCGTAAATCTGTTATTTGAAACAAACTAAATTGTCCCATTTTCGTCGTTGTTATTACATCAGTCATGAGCGCCAACTTCCTGCGGATCCGCGAAGCTAGAAAGAAAATAAATATAAAGTGCTATTGTCACATGTTATTTTTTAGGAATTAAGCAATTTAGTGCGTCTCATGACTGATACTTGCCGAGACGTATTATCTAACATTTATTGCTGGTCTTGTTTATTTATTTTTTCGAATTTAAATTACTTTAAATACTTCGTTTTACTGTGTACTGAAATGCAAGTTGACATGCGTTTTATTTTAAATTTGAAGAAAAAACTATTTTATATTTTTATTAATTTGGTTTAACTATATAATAATAGTATAAATTAAAAAGCGCGTATTTATAAACAACAAAACATGATTAAATAATTTCCCTGCAAAGATGAAGATGGTAATATCGAAAGAGTCGAAGTCCAACAAATGTTATTTCTAAATAATAGTATAAATTAAAAAGCACGTATTTATAAATAACAAAAGAGGATTTTAATGAACCTGATTTATATTTTAAATAATTTCTTTACAAAGCTTAAGATGGTAATATCGAAAAAGTTGAAGTGCAACAAATGTTATTTCTAAATAGTTTACAGCACAGAATTTTATCTCTCAATGTATTATCAGAGGTTTGTTTGTTCTGCTTTAAACTTATTTCAAACATTTAATTGGACAAGGGGATTCTTTACGACAGTGGAAAATTTCAAATGTAAGGTTAAAATGTGAAAAAAAAGTTAATGTTTGCATTCGTTTGATGAAGCGGTTAATAAATCCTAAAACTTTCAAATTTAAACAGTAAGTTGCACTCACGAATTCGACGGTCCATTTTTATTTGGGTCAAATATATTTTAGTTTTCTCCACCTCCGAAAATATTTTCTCACACAGTAAACAAATAACTACGATAGATATGACGTGATGTGCTGGTCCTAAAATTAGGGCAATCAAGAATTCTGTTTGTATCATCTGAAAGAAGATGTATTAATTTAAATTGTGTCCTGTTCTTTCCCTCCAGTGTAAGAAAATCACAAACAGAATATTTGACTTAATTGTAACATAAAGCAAATAAAGACCTAGTTTACAAGACGTGGGGTTGGAAAAAAATGGTTTTTAGTATTAAAATAATTTTCAATATTTTAGTATAAGTGCTAAAATATTTAAACAAAAAAATTTTTTATGTGAAGTAAGCGATCAAACTTCAAACAGATCTTAAATATTATTCTCGCAAGTAATAAAGTACTATCCATCTTGCTTTTACTGCAACCAATGTTGGTACGGACATCAGCCATTATTGAACCCCAACAGCTTATGCCTTTGAAGTTCAATAAGTAAGCAATTTACTTAGATGGCATTGAAATGATTTAAATATACATGTTAATGTTCATTTTGGACCACATTTTTGTCTTCATTCACAAGATAAAAGCTTAAATTACGGCATGAATCAGATAGATTTCCTTAGCAGCAAATGCATTTTTACTTTTATTTATTATAACAGCTCGAAATAAAAAATATAGAGAACACCGATAAAAGAAAAATACATGGCGATTAATTTGGATTGAAAATTAACAAACACAAATTATAAAGGAAACAAAGATTAGTTCGAGAAAGCAGCGATGACTAGAGCGGTCGATACTTTTTCCTACTATATTAGTCGTAACAAAGCGGTACTTTCAGGAATGAAAGAATCTATGGAAGCTACTTAAATTATTTTTTTCAATACTATTCTATAATAAAGTGTAATAAAAAACCCTGTATTATCTTTTATATATTTAGAACGGATACCAATTAGACAGAATACATTTATTTTCACATTTTAAAATATTTGTGTTTATTAAACATAATTTTAACTAATCCTTAATCTTAAATCTTAATTTACTCTAATCCTTAATTTTAATTCCTAATCCTAACTTCTAAAACAAAATGATAAACTGATATGAAAACTAAATGTAAAGGCAAAATTTTGATACTCATCTAAAATTATTCAATAATTTCAGTCATTGTACTCAGTTCAGTAATGGTTTAGAACCTTTGGTCTGTTTATTGAATTCGAGGTAAACCGTTGTCAAGATTATTGTAGTAAATGTGAGGAATATCAATATGGTAAATTTAGACGAATACATAAAACATGTACATAATCACATTTAATTTATAAATTGAATAGATAATAATACATGTTTTTTGATATACGATATAGCGTATAATCAACACTCTTATGTTCTCGGAGTTTGTTCTGATATCATTATTTACGGTCCCTTTTATTCAAGTTATCAATAACGATTAAATATTTTAGTAATAATATTGAAAATAATTTATTTGCATCAATTTAAAAAACAATTCAATTACAAAAAAGTATTAAATCAATTACATATTTTTTTTATTTATTATACGGAAACGTTAATTATAAATAGCCGAAAGTAACTTCGAGATCATTTATAGTTATTGTGATAAAACGGAATCTTAGAAAACAGTAAATTCCCAAAGATTTTTTTCTACTATTATATTCTTCCAAATAATTCATGGACATAGGATAGAGTAACTTATAGCAGACAAAAACATGATTTTTGATATTCATGAAATGATGACAAAATTTAAAAGTAACCCATGCCGCTCATGGGCACTCCACTTCCTGAATCCAGGTTATTTATAAATTTCGAAAAATCATCGTGATTTCAAATTAAATAACGCACATTGTCAATTTCACGGGCCACTGTACGTGCTGATTAAAGTTCAGCTACATATTGGATTCTAGCGCGCTATCTACCGTCCATCTACGTTACTTTCGTCAAACGCTTCCGCGACCCTTTCCTAGTCAATTTATACCCTACAGTGGGGTAAACATTTTCATTGAACGCCGTAAAAATTAAAGACATATTTCCACATCTAAACGTTCTGATTAATGTTTAAACTCCGATATATATATTTTCGAATAATGTACTAGAGCCTTATTGAGGAGCAAATTATTTGTTTTATTCTCGCAGCTTGCATCCTGCGCACCCGAATCAAGATTTAGGATGTATCCTATTCTAATTTATTAATACCACCCACATTATTATCTCTCTCTCTCTCTCTTTATTCTTTCCTCTCCCCTCCCCTCTCACCCTATCTTGGATAGCATTGTTAAGGGTACTAGTGTTTGCATCAATTATGTCGCATCAAATACATTAGGTTTATTTTGATATAAATAAGTGAAATAATTTACTTGCGTCCATAGCTCGTTTTATACGTTCTCTCGTACTCACTTATGTTGAAATCTACGTAAAAATATTGGCATTCGTGTCCAATTCGAAATGAAATAGTTTTTTGACTAAACTTAACTTCGAATATCAATTCGCGTAAAATATAATTAAGTTAAGAATTTTAAAATAATACTTACGTTTTCTTTTATTCTGTATAGAAATAAACTGACACTCCATAAGATATTAAAACAGGTCACAAGTAATGAGAACAGCAGCTGAAAAGTTATTCATACGATATTTAAATCAATCAATGATATTACAAACCTTACTGACCTGAAATTGGAATGCACTATGTATATTATTACACAATTCTATAAAATAATTGAATAAATGTGATAAATGCAGTAATTTTTTTTTCTTTAATGGTAAATAAAAACTGCAATCTATAGATATGATCGTTTCTCCATTCTGACTTCTATTAAAGACGTGATGGATCCTACAGAAAAAAGTTCTTCTTTTATAATCTTCCAAAAACGAATTAACTAACTGAAGACGCGTAAAGATAAAGTATAACACGAAGCAAAAAAGAACTATTTCCAAATTACATATAGTTCCACGTATTATACTAGTCACCAAATGAAAAAAATTAACTAATATATTTAAAAAATAGGAAAATATTCCAATTAACAAAACTTTAAAAAACAGAACGATACAAAGGATGGAATTGTGACGTATTTTGTCTCTTTTGTTCAAATCACGTTGATGAATTGGCTCAAACAATTCGTCTATTACAGCGACGCTATCTAAAATTTCGTGGAGAATATTTTCTGCAGAGAATATGTCTACGAATAATTTATACAATGCATATAAACTATCAATATTCTCGTAAGCAATTTGAAAGAAATAAGATGTAGAATTGAAATAATATGTCGTCGCTCGAAAAATCAGAAAAGTACAAACAACAATCGAATTGTACAATTTTTTTAGCCTTCTTTTGAATTTCGTTTCGTTGGTGATATTTCTGTCTACACCGAGTATTGATCGTAGTGTCAAAATTGGCCACAATGTGTCTGCAAAACGTTTTTTATTTTCACGATTCGTGGACATTTTGTTAGTCGCAATTCTACTAATTTTTTTTAATACGACTAGCACACAAAAAATGAGCTTGTAAAATGAGCTGAAGCACAAAATTTAATGATACAGAAATAAATTCAAGGATAGATCAATATATAATTTAATGTAATTTTAGATGGATACTCTTTTTTACTACGCCGTTACAGGTTTAGTCACTTTGTCATCATGAAGAAATAAATGGTGCTAATAACCGAACTCGATATACCACTATAAATTTAGGGTAATTGAATAGAAACAAATTGACAAAACATAGGTGTGATGTTTATGATTTTTCGAATTCAGGTTTAGGTTAGATTATAATGACTTTTTAAACTTCACATTATCTTACGAACTTTTTAAATGATCATTTGTTTTCTTTCCTAAACAATTAATAATTTAAGGGAAAATGATACTATTCGAAGGTCGACCTTCGAATAGAATAATTTTTCCATAAATTATTCAATATTAACTAACCTTTATTCTTACATAATTTGTTGGCTTGTAATTTTAAACACTGACATATTAAAACTTAAAAAATAAATCTAGATATCAAGAATAAATTAAACTATGTACGCATCCTGTTTATATCTTTGTCTAGCCGCTATTATAACAATATAACAATATGCCTTAAGTGTAACTATCTGATGACTTAGGTTAAAAAATGACGTCTTTTTGATACTGTCGAATTTTCCAATTCTGTAAATGTTTGTTTAAAACTCTAAGCAAGTACTACTTAAACATCAGAAGGTCGAATAAATAAGGTGGATGCACTCGTAGAACTTAGTTCAACGTCCCTAACTTATTGATGGGTGTATTTTGTAATTTAGCGATATCTTAAGAAAACAGTTCAGTTCCATTCTACTGGTACTTAGTTTTATTAGATTTATTTACATATTTATTAAAAACTAGTTTTACCTAGTTTTTAATAAATATGTACTAATATACAGAATGTAAATAACATTAATTTTCCCCTAAATTTGAATAATTTGATACCATAAGGCTCTATTTTTTCGCCTAAAGATGCGCACAATTGTGTAGATATTAAATTTGGTAAATATTACATGGATATTACATTTTTTTTTGTGAAATATACTTTTGTTTTGTCATGGAAGCTAAATTTTTGAAGACGCTGTCAATTATAAATTTTAATGATTATTGGTCTGGGGTTGCTCTGATTTAATGTAAGAAGTATATATTGTGCAAAATATAACTCCTGGCTTTTACTTTTTATTTAGCATCTTACAATGATCGGGATGATATTACATTTACGGAATAGTTTTATATGAACTATTATTAGCTTTATAATTTCCAGTGGCTTCTAAAAAGTTAGAACGAAAGCACGGTTTGCTCGATATGTAAAGTATGGTCATAACAGAAATATTTCGATAAACAGTTAATGGACGGAATGCGCGGTATAAAATCAATACTTATCATAATAAATCATTGATTTTTTACTGATTCGGTGCCCTACGATGAAGGATCATTTAAAATATATTTTTAGGTTATACATGTTTATTCCTTAGCTTTTCACAGACTGCTTATTCGGAATCCTCAGAATTTTCGGCGACAAAGTTTATATTATACGTTTGAATTTTTGCATCCTCGTAGAGTAAGCGGCAGTTATGTAAGAATATACTCTATCTTGATTTAATTGCCTTCTTACATAGTTATAGACTTATAACTTATAGCTCTTCTCCTTTTATACATTTCCTAATTTACTTCGCACAATTCTTTCGCGATCGTCCTAGTAACTAACGTTCCAGTGTAAAACGTTTTATTCGTGTTCTATAAGGTTAACTAGACACTTAATTTTATTGCCTTTCTGTGTGTGTTAAATAGATTGCTATGTTAATAATTTTCTTGAAAGTCGCAAGCCTTCTATATTTATTTTTACCATCATTTGTACAACAATCTTCCATATATATTTTTATACGAAAATCCTTAATCAATATGGAATCAATGTGTAATACATTTTAGATGCCTTCCTGAATTTGAGCTATTTTCACCTCCTAGAAACAATAATTGAATCAATATAACAGTAACAATAGTTAATTGGCGTTTTAATTACATAATTCAGTTTATATGTTTGTTTATTTTAAAATTGCAAAACCATAATGTGCTAATATTAGTATGAGATCACAAACCATTACATTAATTGCCAAAATAATATGCCAGTTTGTAATGTATCATGAAATCAATTTGTTTTTTATATTACAGAAGAACTAAATATATAAACTGATCTCGCAGCCTCTGAATACTTCGTTAATAGGCATTAAACTGTAGATATACACATTTACATATAAAAATATAAGGCATTCTATTCACTTGTATTGTGTCTGTGTATGGAGGGTAATTGGAACTATCTACTGCATTGGTATATATATATATATATATATATATATATATATATATATATATATATATATATATATATATATATATATATATATTGGATAGATAGATATCTACTGCATTGGTTAAATGATTATAGTGTCGACTTCACACACAAATATACCCAAGTGAATAGTATTTTGTTACCACATATATTATATTCGACACAAATTATATTAAAGCATTTGAAAATGCGCGTTCTGGAACAATATATTAGGAGAGTGGATTCACTTATATCTTATTTTATTAAAAAGAGGACAATAAAAAAAATGAAACGAAATTTAAAATATCTGGTTTATACAATATTGTTTGTCTATTTTTTAGTGTATTTCTTAATATAAAATACTTAGTACTATGAAAAAAAAATTCTTAAGACGCCATTCAATGTCTACACGTTTTTCTTTTTAAGGTCCAGAACTCTAAAAAGGAGAAAACATCGTGTAAAATTATATTGTTATTTAAATTTAAACAGTTGCATGCAACTGGATGGAAGAACAGGACGAAACTTAAATGTTTCCCGTTTTGCTTTTGGCTACGAAACATTAAAAATAAAATAAGTTCTCTTCGGAATAATAATAAAAGTATTTAAATATAAATCAATTTCAAATTTTAAGTGTTCTTCTCATGTGAAATTCATATGTGGTGTTTGCATGGAAATGTTAATCATATTAACACTTTACGATTGAACACTGTTGAAACTTTATGATTGAACTGCCAAGTTGTTGAAACATTTAAAGCAACATTTTTTTTAAGTTAAACTTAATTTTCAAATAATATAATCATGTAAAATTTTGCATAAAAATTTACTAAATGTTGGCAATATTTAAATAGAGCCCCGATTTACCATATATACTTGGAACTTGGTTTTAAAACAATATTAAAATTAAAATTAAATTGCAATTAAAATAAAACTGTTAGGAAACATTCGCAAAAATGTCACATCATAAAGAAGAAACACAGAATACGCAATCAAAAAATGTGACGATAAAAATAAAGAAAGTAACATTGCGGCTGCTTGGCCGTGCTGAACGTATGGACAAACAAGACCTGACAAGAACATTTAAAGATTAGAGCAGCGGTAGAAAAACTGTAATTTTTATTTGTTTCCAAATTGAATAATTTGAATACAGGGAATCATTTCCGTTTCTAAATATATTTTCCCCCTATAATATATTTTTATTTGAGTATATAATAAAAGATTATTACACAGACGTAATTTTTTCAAAAAAATTACTATTTTATGTTATTATTTAGCCTTTATTTACAAAATCTTTAAAAATCAAAATGAGTAAAGACATATTGGTTAAAAGATTATATTTTCATAAGTGGGTGTTCGAGAAGAACGGACAATAAGTTCGGATAGTCGGGTGAGGTTATGTGATAATTGTCAATGAACGAAGAGAGACTGAGCACCTTATCAAATGATGAAGATGAAATTCACTGAATTAAACGATTGATTACCCTTCAAATTGTTTGTTAAGGGTTTGTGGAACCCTTCTTATAAAAATTATACTCGTTCTTAACAGGTTGAATAATTCATAATTTGCAAATATTTTTTATTACGATTTGGACAAAAGATAAAATTTATTTTAATAGAATATAGAAAAATATATCTGTCTGTCTGTATACGCAAAGTTCATCCGCAGTCATTTGTCAAATGGAGTATGCATACTAATCGCAATTATGTTCCACAGACAGACAACACAGAACGATAATATATCGAATGTTCGTAGGTGTAACTGTGACTCATATCTTTTAACTTTAGTGCCATGTAGCAACGTATTCAAGGTTTCTGATAGGCTAGTAGAAACATCTTCAGCATTTTTTTTCAAATAAGAAATATTAGCATCGGTGGTAATCTAGTAACATACAAATTGCATTATAATGTCAAAATAACATCTTCTCTGGAGCGTGTTAGCAATCACTCAATTAATTTGTCAATTAACGTAATGGTTCAGGATATACACACACATGATTGTTTTGCAATCTTGAAATATGATAAGTAGTTAAGTCACATTTAGTAAGTAACATATGTATCCACTATTGCTGTATTCTTATTAATACAGTTATGTATTCTAGGTCACTTTAATCTATACTCTCTTAATTCTATACTCTTTATTAATCTTTAATTCTTAAATAATTCTTAATTAATTTAATATTAATCTTTAATTCTATACTCTCTAAGAAAATTTTGACACAAAATTACCACAACCGAACGAGGTGCAAAAGTCATTATCGTCAAGAAGATTACCATAATAGCAATATGTACACAGTAGGCAACTAAGTATTAACATTTCAACAATTACGTAAATTTTAAAAAAGAGGATAATACTTTAACATTAAAAATTTAATCGCATCTAAATCAAGCGTTATATTTTTGGATATTATTGGAGATCCATTTAATTTCTAATGATATTTAAAGCCTTAAAAATTGTATTATTTTGTATGGATGGTAACAGATATACTTCAACAATATAAACGCGTTTCCTATATAAATGTGATAAGTGATTTCTCACTCTGATTTAAATTTAAACGTCTGTAAATCGGTTGACGTAATTTATCCTATTTTTCATTGAATTTGACACGCGGGTAAAATGTCACGTATCTTCCACTGACTTTGTTTGGGAGACACAAACTTAACATTGTTTGTTATATGCTCGAGTCCGACGTGCAATTGGCCAGGTTTTTTTAATACAGCATGAACGAAACATCTATTTAAGTCCTTCTTTTTATTGATAAATGAATTTAAAAAAAAAGATCCACTTCAGTTATAAATTAGAAATATTAAAATACTAAATTGCTTCTGCCTTACAAAAAAATATCACATTAAAATTGTAAGTATTTATTACAAACAGTTTTTTAATGATATTTATATGTTTTGTGTGCGGGGAAATAAGTTTTGCATTTTATTTTTGGTTTATTATACAACGCAAACCCAATAACTGAGCTCAGATATTCAGCTCTCAAATTAATTCTCAATCGCAAATGTGATTTCGTTGAAACACTTTTTCCACTACATTTCAAGAGCTTCATAATAAATAGTATTTGAGAGTGAAAGCTTTTGGAAATGATTTAATATTGTTTAAACTGTTTCTAGAAATAAGATATTTCTAGAAATATTGTTGAAAGTATCCACGAAAAATATGCGCTGCTTCTTTTCCCTTATTTCAGAAAGTGTTAGTCAAATTAACGAATAAAGTGGTATTAAAAAATTATCGGAGAATGAAAAAATAATATAATATATAAATGATATATATTTTTTTAATTTTGTTTTGTTCACAAATACCGTTCAGAAGCTTTTGTTGTATTAGGTTAAATTAACGACCTAAATAGCTGAAAATAATGTAATTTACAAACAGTAAAATAAGTTTCATATATATTTTGTTTCTTTAAATATGCTATGCCGTTCAGTAACTTTTATAGCAGTAGGTTAAATTGATGACCGAAGTGGCTGTTAGTTTTCCTGTGAAAACGATTGATAAAACAGTTCCTCTGTTTGAAATGAAAACTGCATTGTTAATACCACGACTCAGACCATTGTATGAAAGCGTAGACAGAACCATCGTCGTGTGCATAACGCATATCAAAGATTTTGATTTTAACTTGCAAACAATTATTACCAATTTAATATTCACCTGATATTAATATCCATTAGGATTAAAATTACCCGTATTCTTGCTATAAAAATGTATTAAATTTCCATATTTTGCTATTTTCTCTATCTGAAGTTTTCTGTATCAAAGAAATTATATTAGTTTGTCATCGTTATAATCATAATGTCAATGACTTTAATGTGATAATGAATAAATAAGAGAAAAATTAATATAACGCTATGCGTTACCTATTACTTAGGTGAAAGGGGGTAACGCTGAACTGATAAATATCTCCTCCAATAAATTAATATTTGATATATGGTCGGAAAATTCATTGAACATGTCTATTAAAAGGATAAAACATATTTCGCATAATAATCATTAATGTTAGGCATCTTGACGAATAAGTGACTGCTGTCGTGTTTTCTTTAGTAAAATTTCAGCAATAAACATATTAAAATTAAAAGAAACAGAAATAGTTTTCAGATTTAAAAATACCCGAACTATTAGTGAAAAATATCCTTTGGCTAATTTTTGCCTAACAATCTGTAGTCGGTTTTCAAAGACAAATTTATAACCGACTTTCCACAAAGCTGACATAATGACGCCGGACATTATTATTATAAACCTTTATAATATGGTCCGCATCACTGAGAGTAGAAATAATGGATTTGAGAGTGAAAACTGTACACTAGGCCATTTTGTTCAAAACGGTTGACGCTTTGTATATATTAATATAATAATTTTGGGATAGGAACGCACTTGGTGAATTCATTTTGAAAATTGGAAATTGAATTACCTTTTCGAATTAATATTATTGTTCGTATTCCGTGAAGACAATTATGAGACGTGATAGGAAATGAAATTGCGTAATCATTCCTCTTCTTCTACATGTTTATATTCAGTATGCCCTCCTTGTTATTGATTTTACGAGAAGGATTATATTCTATTCAAAATAAGCATTATTATTATTAGTATTACTATTATTGTATTCAACATCGTTGCTACATTTATTTATGCCTAAAAATATTATTATTCTATACAATGGTACTCAGTGTTGGGAAACGTCTAGAAATTCTAAATTATTTCTTAAAATTGAACGTAAGATTGAGCGCATTGATTCCATACTTGGAAGTCATCATATCCGTTTTAATTCTTTTACAAACTTCAAATATAATTTGTCTCTTAACGGGAAATCTGTGCGTATTTTATTTAAATTTCAAGTTAATTAAATGGATATTTGCTGTTAATTAAAGAAGGTGGTATTCCCAATTCAGGTATGTAACAATAATTTAATGGGGCTGTAAATTTTATGCTTTTATTGTCAAGTTTTATGCTTTTATTGTTTTTTTTTTCTGTATGGAATTATCAGTCTTGAATTAAATGTTTAAGATGATTTTGTCATTCTCTTTAGGGTGTTATGGTTTACTGGTTGACATAAATTATTTTCTTGATGCGTATAAATATAATGTATGTATTCTTTCAATTACAGGTCATATTTATGCGTTTTGAAGATGCACTATTTTCTTTAAACCTACAACATTTGTTAACTGTTACAAATAATTTACCATGTAAACAACATAGTGCGACTTGAAGTAATGTGCAAAATATATTAAAAAATTAATTCAAAATTTATCATTAGACAATTAGATACGCATATTTGAAATTTTATATTTAAATGAATAAGGAGATTATTAAATAATTTTGTGAAATAATTATGAAGAATCACAAGTGCGATCGTCTTTTTGGTTTTTGTCATCGTCATTCACTAAAGATGATAAAGACAGTAAAATGAAATTAATTTTCTTGAGGTTAATAAATCCAAAAAATTATGAATTTAATTTGACATGAAATTAATAGTTATCCGATAATTTTAAACAAAGTTAGGGTGTTTTTACAACGGTCCAATGAAATTTTGCTACTGTAAATTCGACATACGATTACTATGGATGCATATTATTCTATACATTCACATATAAAAACAGTATATATTTGTTGTAGAGAATGCAGATATTCTTTTGTATCTACATGAGGAGAACACTCATGATCGAGTGACTTAACTTTTAAAAGTCAAGAGCTTTTGATTTGAAAATAAGCTTATTTTCACCAAAAAAGTGTGATGTCCCTTACTATCTGAAGAGTTATACTGAAGAGTGGTAACCTTTTATTTTACAATAATTTCATTGTTAGTTTGAAAAGTTTCCGTCCGTCTGCTAGTCCGTATATCACAAGCGATTTTCTCGGAAACGATTTGACGCGAAAATTTAAAATTTAGCATAGGGGTCGCCGGCCTTATTATAGATTTGTAATTTAAAAAATGAAATTCTTTTTAGGGATTAAAATGGATAATAAACAAAAAATAAAGCGGATCGTACGGGGTGTCAAGCGATAAGTTATTGAAACGCGAATTCAATAATAAGTTTTATATTTCTTTTAGGAATTTATTAAAACCGGTTTCCGGAAAAGCGCTTAAAAACCTCCCTTATCACTAGAAGTGTCGTTCAAAAAATTTGTTAAAAAATCCATGAACATTGGGAACTTGGTTTAGATTAAATCAAAATTGTTAGGAGTGAAAAGAAGAAATTAATTGTTCATCTCCTTTTAACCGCTGAACCTGGTATTGGAGACAAAATTTTAAAAAAATTCTCAGATAAGGAACATTTTTGTCTTTATATGTTTTTAAAAATAATAATTTGGGCCATTTGAAATGGTCTTCAATCAACCCCGCGCATTTGTAATGTAATACGGCATTGGCATCGTCGGCGGTGAGTAGCGTCCCAAGTTGAAAGCAGTATTCCCGTATAGTCGGAGTGCGTTAATATTAATAACGTAAGTGGGGAAAGCAAGGGTTGATAGCATCGGTCCCTAGCTGTGCTTGTATAGCTTACACTTGATCAATTTTTTCGTTAAATACATGTCTATAATTTAATTATATACAAGCTAAACTCCATCAATTTAATCTAATCAAACAAATTAAAATAAACAATTTTTATTTTCTACTATTTTCATTTCCTTTCAATGTACACTTGTCTCAGTACACGCTGACGATAATATTATCTTTTGTTAGAAACACGTGAAGGATCATCTCCTTGAAATCTTTGACGAAGGTTCCGGATAAACAGCCACCGTAACTCTCTATGCCCCAGAACTGAAAAAATACAATACCAATGCCAAGTAACAGTTTTTATATCCTCCAGCATAGACTATTACGATTATTTAGTTAGAGGCGACATTACCACAGTCTAATATTTTAATAAAAATGTATCCATCAAAAATACATTCCTTAAGAAACTACAATTTATTTATAACTTGTAGCCTAAAATGCAAATAGTCAACTATGAGATTTTGGAATGATTTCAAATATTTTCTGATAAATTTTTGTAAGTTTTAATAACGGTAATATTTATTAAATTTTTATAAGTTTTAATACTTTATAATTTTGATATATTAGCAGTTTCATAAATGGCGGAGAATAGTGGGAGTAGGATTTGAAGCTGTTTTGAGGACTATTTTAAAATGTAGACAAACCTCAGGTAAAATTAAAATATTTTTAATTAAATTTGGTATATACATTAATAAAACTCTAGACTATATTTACATTATTTACATAATTTTTTTTTTATTCTTCTCTTATTTCATTAAAAATTCTTAGTTCGATGGTTCATAGTTGCACTATGACCAATTAAGTAAACGATTAGGAAATCAAACTATTCCGATTTAATAACAGCTGTATGTTGCATTGTATATGCTACATTTTTACATACAAAACGCAGTTCACTGTAAAGATTAGGGCGAATTAGTTTTCTCCGAATTTTTTTTTAACTTCACTGCTACGACTAAAGTCATATTCTAAAATGCATTCCACTTTTCTTACATTCATTGCTTGTACTTTCCATTTTCCCGCATGACATATTTTATCGTTGGCTGTAAGTTGCGCCTTGATGAAATGTTAATAAATTATTTTAGCTATATACGGGAATTTTACACTCACGTACAACACTTTCGATATTGGTCTATACCGGTTTAATTAGATTGACTTCACGCACGTTTGGTGACAAGTTTAGAAAGCTGTGCGCTTTTTCCTGCAATACTGAATAAATTTTGAATATCTTTATAATGTCTTCAAATGTCCTACTATTAACAAATATTAAATTTATTCAAGTGGGTGTCAACCCAGCATTCATTAATGTAAAAAAATAGTTGTACGATCGGAAAACTATATTTTTCTTCCCTGCTAGTATTTGAAGCTTGCATTTTCAACACGTTTTTCTCATCGTTCGTAGTCTAAGATGCTTAGATCGAACGTTCTAAAGAAATGGATTTAAAATTTTTTACCTAAACCTGCTTGAAAGTTTTGAAACTTTTTTGTCCAAGTAAATATTTTCACTTAATTGCTTATTACTTTGTACACAAAAGTGTTATAAACGGAATTTCCAGTTTGTAGTTCTCACGATTATTTTGGTGCCCAAAAATTATTTTATGTAACCTAGAGAATGTGCGGATATTTGAATTAGTTAGTGAGTTTTTAAAACTAAATTATTCGCTCATTAGTTCTGGGTTAAATATGAACGCATAAAGGTTTATTGTATGTTTAAAGTTTCATAACTCAATTATTATTATAAAAACAAATAATTGTCAAAATTTTACGTAAAATTATTTTAATAGCATTAAAAATTTATAAGATATAGCTTTTCTAACCGCGTTTAAGGAAATAGAGAAGGATGATGAAAAGTTAACATTTTTTATGGTATCGAACAACTTTTGTGCGTCTATAATACATAATCCCTTATATATTATAACAGAAGTTATCCCTTGACGATATTTTTTTGAAGGGTGGTTTACCGTTAAACATTAATGTATTTCTATATTTCAAGAATTCAATTACATTTCGATAATATGCTACTTTGATAAAAATATAACTTTTTTAATGCCTCTATTTAGGTCCCGTTTCCCGAAATAAATACAAATGCATTTTCATGTCAACACTTTATGGTCGTCATATGATTTTGTTAGATATATTTAAATCTGAAAAAGAAAATTTTGTAACATTTAATTTCTCCGGAAGTAGCGGAATTTTAAAAAGTAAATTATTAAATTGATTTTAAAGTAAACAATTCGTAGATTTGTAGTTGGCGGTCACGTCGTAAACGATTTGGTTTTTCTTCACACTTACCAAAAACAATACGTATTAAGGGGAATTAATTCTGTCTAATAATATCGTCAGAAAAATATACAGACCGTACATATTGTCTACCAAAAGGAAAGAAAATTGGTAAATTTACAATAAACGCACTTTATGTTTATTCCAGCTGAGAGAACCCACAAGCTGCTGGCGGTATTGGTGAAAGCAATAGCAACAAGTGAAATGGGCCACTTCAGCGTATTTCAATTAATAGATTTACGAAAATCACTGTTGTTCAACATACTGAGTTGTATCGTTACATACATTATTGTGATTATACAATTTATTATTTTTAATTGATTACTTTAAAACTGAAGTCAGATTTTAACACGCGATGAAGAAATATGTAAAACAATCGCTTTATATTCAAATATATGTGAGAAACGTCTATTTGAACTGGTCGAAATAAATATTTCTTGCGTTATAGATTTGGTCTATCAATTAATTAAGCCAATTTAATCTACCCTTAATTAACAACATGGTACCTACCCCACAAATAATCCTTCCAAGTTGACTGTTAGCAAGTAAATTAAAATGAAACAATGTATTCTAAATTATTTAAATTTGTTTAAAAAAAGTAAGGTTTTTTCTGAAAATGGTCCTTATTAATATTGACACTTTTATCATATACAGGCGAATGGAATATTTTTTCTTAAAACATGGCTTTTTTAATTAAAATTCATTTCTGTGCTTTAATTTTAATTGTTTTATTTAATATCCTCTATAATACTTAAAGTTGGGTAAAAACCCGTTTAACCCATGTGAGCCCGCCGTGCCCGAACAAGGACAATGTTCTCCAACGGAAGAATTTACTTAAAGCACTAAAATTAACTTATTCTTTGACAAAGGCCCCGGAGTGAAATGTTTCCTTTTAATTAATTTTTTCTCATCAATATGGAGTATACATTTTTCCAGTGAGTGATTAAGGTTTAAAAAGCAAGATTGTTGTACTTGAAAACTTGAATAACTCTCGTTTAAACAATAATTACTACTCATACTTTGCAAACATTTTAATAATAATTAAGAAGTTAGTGGAATCAGCAAATTTAAAGACGGAAACAGACTGGTGAAACCAATCTTAATGTTTATAAATAGTGTCAAACATTATATTTAATTCTTGTATTATATTTAATTTATGTATCTTCTTATATTTAATTTATGTACATAAATAATAATTCAAAAATGATACAGAATGGCACTCGCTTCAAAGTCTTCATTGAATGCGGGACTATCCTTAATAGCGATTATTTTAAATGTAAAACAATATCACAGTCAGCTTTTCTTGGTTTGATTACGGTAAAAATACTGAAAATCAATATATTAAAAAAAATGTACTAACTAATTCGATGATCCAATTTTATTTGAGTTTTCTCCACTTCTGAATATATTTTCTCACATAGTAAGCATATTGCTACTATAGATATGACGTAACGCGCCGATCGCTAAAATAACCCAAGCAAAAATGATTAATTAATCAAATGAAAACAGAAAACATAGAAATGGTTTTCTATGTTTTCTGTTTTCACTTGCATTATTCAAAACATAAGGCACCTGAATCGCAATAAAAAAATAACAAAAAGTGCTTTATTAAGATATATAATCTATTTTTTTATAGCAAAATGAAATGGCCAACCAAATATATATATATATATATATATATATATATATATATAAATACACATATATATATATATATCTATATATATATATTTGCTTATTTGTTACTTTATTAATCTGAATCTGCTTGAGTGATGAAATATATATAGATTAATACGAAATACTGTTAAATTTCATATCAAGCAGTTAACCGAAATTTATGCAGACACTCAATATAAAAAACATCACCTGCAATGGGTTTTCTATTATATTTTTCAAGAAAAGAATTAACAAATTGAAAACGAATATGAATAAAATTTAGTATAAAATAAAACATAACTATTTCCATGTCGTAGATAATTCCACAGATCATACCAGATACGGAAGGTATCAAAATATTTAGTGAAAAAAGAAATTTATGAATAAAATAAAATAATATTCTAAATGAAGAAGCTTTATAAAGATAACAATACAATGTATTGAATCGTGACGTATTTTGTCCCTTTTGACCAAATCGGGTTGATGAATCGATTCAAATAATTAGTCTGTCACATCAATGCAATCTAGAATTTCGCGGAATATATTTTCTTCTCTTAACGCAACGATGAGAAATTGTGTTATTGCATATAAGCCATTACATATCTTGAAAACTATCTGAAAGATGTGAAGTGAATAATTAGGACGAAATGTTATTGCTCGAATAACTACTGATGTCCAAACAACAATCAAATTATACAACTGTTTAGCCTTGTTTTAAATTTTGCTTCTTGCTGATATTTCTTCCTACACTGAGAACTGATCGCAGAGTTAAAATTGATCACAAACTATCAACAAAACATTTTATCTTTTTAAATGACTAATATATATAGACTAGTATATTTATTATTAGACGCCATTATATAATCACTCTTTAAATATCCAAAGGCCACTAACCGTCTCTACTCTTTATGAACTAAAAGGTAGAAATAGCAATTCTAAAAAAATATACAAATATTTGAACGTAGTCTATAAATAATATAATTCATACGATCTATCTGTGCAAATATATTTGCATATAAAATATTCCTTTTTAATTTTTCTACTTTTTTATTTCTACTTCTTATCTTTTACCGTCATTTAATTGTAACTCTACGATTAAATGAACGTCGAAGTTGGTTTAAAATTCATTAATTTTCACCGAGAAACATATTTACACTCCTTATCCATTGTATGATAAAATTTTAAAAGAAACTCGATTGAACGACAGGAAGACGGACGGATACAAATAATGAAATTACAAGTTCTCTAAATTGCCATGGAACTCTAGGAAGGGTAATATCTAAATCTCTGTTGATATAAAATTTCATTCAATTATACTAAGCCTAAGTCATTTCATAAAATACTTTAACATTGGCATAAACCTAAAATATATATTGTTGCATAAAAATTTATTAAATTCGTGTAATTTAAACGTGTATCTTTATTCTATGTGTAAATAGAAAGGGTCTAAAGATTTTATTGTACTATTCCTTTCTAACAAATAACGTTGCTATTATGCAATATCGCGCTCACATTTTCCGTATGTCTAATGTATTAAGTCTATAGCTTATCCAGTTGCCGATAATAGCCAGATGTAGAGTCAATAGTTGTAGTGAATGAAACTCGCCTAGAGTTTCCGGCTTTCGACTTTGATATAACTGTGAACTACTTTTAATAGAGATTATAATAATGGTTTTTAAAACACGTATTTTAATTATTACCATCGCTCGGAGTCAAGGTTAACACGTAACGTGTCTCACGCCAAAAATCGTGCACATCATCAGAAAATGAAAATTTATAAGCCAAAACATCTTATTTAATGCAGGCGGTACAACTTTGGCTAAGGTCTCGTATCATATCGACACACAAAAAAATAAGTAATTACAACCGTTCTTAATCTCGTGTCGTGAGCATAACGACATAGTGAATATATTAAGTATAATCCTTTCCAACAAGTTCAAACAAATTAGTGTATTTACCATCGCTAGTACTAAGTGCTTGAATCGAGTTATCTCGTCAATGGAAACAGTTAAAGTTACCTCTATTTGCTGTCGATAATACAAGACAAAAAATAGCTCTTTAGCTATTTATATACATTAGGCCAACTCATTCTGGGACAAATATTGCTTATACGGATATTGTGACATACCAAAAAGATATTTAAAAGTCTTCAAAAATGTCTGTATTATAAATGTAAATATTAGAATGCGGTATTTCTTTCTAATTTGCGTATTCGCGTTCCCAAGGTCAATTGTTCTTAATGATATATATATTTTGTATGCCTTTTCCATTGGATCAGCCAATGATCATATGGATCAGGACACTGGACCAGCTATAATTAATGAGAATAAAACGCATATGTTTCATAAAACCTTGAATTAAATAGGTTTAAAAATGATGATGATTAACGGTTCCTTAATTGTACTCTTTTGCTAAATTAATGTATTTACTACACTCGTTTTTTCATACTGTAATGAATACATATCCATGTAGACATTTTTTCAATGTGTATTTTGGAAACAAATATGGCGCTAATGACATATTTTAACATTTTAGAGATTAGTCACTAAATGTTCAATGGAGCGCTATTTAGAATTAATATTGCAATCTACAATTTTCGCTATCTCCATAAAATTTGTTTTGCAAAAAATATTATTTACTTACATGCATGTAACGGGTAAGGTCTAATTGAAATTCAAATTACTTAGCTGAATCTTACCTGAAACAGAAAATAAATAAGTCCATATTCAATTCAATTTTTTTAATAGCACGCGATACTACATTTCCTATTGCATTATAAACGAACCACGGATGTTTGATTAATGACGCCCGTGGTTGATATAATCGCGTGTTACGACAATTAATACGGGATCATCTATTTGATATATATTCAGTTATGCGCCTGTACGTTTTCGGACAAGTGCCACAATAAAGTAGCGATGCCTCTGACAAAAGTTATTAACGCAGACACTGCAAATATACAATTTAAAGATACTCTCCGGTATATTATGTTTTGCATAGTGACGAAAAAAGTTATAATTCAGCGTCAAAATGCGCGTGCACGCAGGCAAGAATAGCATGCATTCACACAAAAATTATCATTTCACTGTTTTAAATGTGCACTCCACATCGAGCGTAGGTTTATATTTTTTATTTATTTAGTATAATATTCGCGAAAACAAGACAGTGCAAATATGTTATTAGTTTAACTCATTTTCAGTTGCATGCTGGAATATTTTTACAGATACGTAAATTGCTGAAGCCGAATGCGAGAAGATTAAAACTAATTAACAGTTTTTGTTAGATTCAAATAAATAATTAAATTTAAAATAAAATTATTGAACCCGACATAATGGGCATTATAGTAACAGAATGTATTATTGGTCGTCAATGTTCACAGCTATTAGCACCGTAAAATGTGTGTCATATTACAGGTTTCTAGATATTTAATATTTATCGGTAGTGGATGTGGAGGGTAAAATGGACTCTTATGGAGGGTGACAGAGAAAGAGAGTGGAAAACCGTACTAAAAGCACGTCGTTAGCAGTGATGAGAAAAAAAAGTGAAACGAAAATAATTTAGATACGACCGTATTTACAATAAAAAAGACATAAAAGTATCAAATATTAGAAATAAATGTCATTAGTTAAAATAATATTTTGGAACGTGTCATGCTTGAATAAGTTATTCAAATAAAAAAAAATTAAATTTATAATCAATTTTTTTAATTTTGCTTATTACATTTTTATACATATTCTTCTTCCACAAAACACTTGTTCCTATTACGTACATTCCGTAAATAATTTCCACAATATTAAATTCCAGTTTTCAAAATACGTGTTATTATAGACGGAAACAATCATTAACGTAATGAACATCCCGCTGTAACGGATTAATCTGCATAAAAGTTTTTCTTCTCCCGGTGTCGAAATAATATTTGCAAAACAAAATTAAAATTCTTAAAAATTAATATTATTGGTTCCTGTATTTCAATTTTATTTTGATGAGAATTGGTGTGAAAACGAATAAGTCTAGCCAGTAATTGAACAGCTTACGTAAAATTCAATTTCAGTAAACTAAAAAAAAATTATTAAGCTCATGACATTCTTAGTCAGAGACATTTTTAGTCAATAAAGTAGTGAAGGACGACTATAAGTTTAAATAAAGCTCAAAGAAATCCTATCGTTATCTAGCACAAGAAAAGAGAACAATTGTTACAATTACGTACTTTTACAGAGCAATCAAATCAGTTGCAAATGCTTGTAATACAGTTTATAGAAATTTGTGCGGAAGTTCATGCATGCGATAGTCCTGTGGAGACTATCACATGCGCAAATGTAAACTATTTCATTTATTTGGGTGTTTACCATTTCAGCTTGTCCACAAATTTTGTTGTACCTGGAAGTTTTGTTACATAAAAGTGTTATAAGATATAACGATATTTGAGAAAAAAAAGGGAAGCAAAGAGCGGAACGGTGTGGGGGAGTATTTTTAACGGATTAAATCAAACTTTTAAATATATTCAATGAACATATATAACAGTTAAATTAAAAAATGAGCTAAATAGGTTTCTCAGTTTTAAAACAAGCGATGATATATAAAATTTAAAAAAAAATTATAATATTGCAATAATTCATTAAGCAGATCTCATATAGCTATTCAAGTTGAGTCTAAAACATTTTTTTCAAAGGTTTAAATAGAAGTAAGGCTAACAGATTATTTTGTTCTAATGTTTTATGCCATATGGATGTTACATTAGATCCTGTGATTCCAAAGGCCAACTGTAAAATATATAAATTAAGTTATTTGTATATATTGATTAGGGATTTAATAACCACTACACTGATAATTAAGTACATGCACTATGGAATCAATGACTGCATAAAGTTAACTTATATAAAAGGGAACGTACTCGCTACTGAATATTAGCTCGCGTCGTATTACCCAAATAATTACGTGTATTTTGTTAGCCTTGCAACACTGAAAAGTCGTGGTGAGAAGACCGTGATAATGTCCATAAATACTGTTTGGTAATATACAATAAATTTAGCATTGTTATGTTCTAAATTCAAATTTTTATTAAAAATAAATAATCCACACTTTTTCCAACATTTATAAAAATAATTGTGACTTTTACACTTGATCTATAGCCTTGAAGTTTTGCGCGAAAACTTACGATTACTTACTAATCATAAGTTTTCGCGCAAAACTTCAGTATTTCTTTTTCTAGAATAAGCGTTATTTTAAAATTAAGGATTAAATTAAGTATGCCACCTCTCTATTATTCAGTCATCATAATTTACATTAATTGAAACTTTCGGTAATTAAACGAAATTTCACTGGGGTACTTGAAAATCAAAATGACTGGAAATCACTTAAATCTGATGAGATTTCTGATAGGAAAAAAAGTTAAAAAAGGAAGGCAAGTAGACATAATTTCAAAAATGACAATGAAAATGATATATATTTTGAACGAAAAAATATGCACAATACATTTTACTATTAAAAATATCCCTGATACATGTTAAAATTTGGTTCAAAATATTTGATGAACTCGAAGATACAAATTTCAAAAACGTAAAACGTTAATTTTTGGAGAAGCTAGAAATTTGCAAGAAACGGAACTCTTTTTTTCGGCAACTGAACTGAGAACCAAGTAAAAAGCCAGTATTTTAAATGCAACTAATGAAGAAAAACTTGCTATACGGCTACAATTAGAGCATTAAGAATATGCTATACTATTGTGATTTCCAATTAAAAACTAACAATTTACGAGTGAGTAAAACACAGCTATGGTATCCTTAGCACTATATAAAATTGAATGAAATACCTAATGATTTATTCTCTAATATTAAATTGCAATGACTATTAAAGTATTCCAACACATTAGTTTGAAATCAATTTAAAAAAAAATCATATCCTACAATTGTACGAAAACATGGTTATTAAAATATTAACAGTAAATTACAACAAATTAATTAAATTCTGTTCTCGAATCGCCATGTTGAATTTTTTTCTTCTAGTCTATTTAGCGTACGACTACATTGCTCTGACAGGTACAGAGTTACAAGTGTGTAAGGAATAAAACAAATAAATTTTGAAAGGTCCATCACAAATAATAATATTTTCAGATAAGGCTGACAAAACAATGACGATCTTTTTGAGTTGTGTACAAAGGCATATTCCAAGATGTGGTTTTCCTTGGTCTTAATGAAAATATTCCGTACACAATACAAAGAAGCCATTCCTTTTAGTAAATAATTTATACATCAGTTACATTCCACACCGAACGTACGTTTAACAACATTATGTACGTCGAATCCGATTTGTTAAAATAATAAATTAAAAATTGTTTGTCAAACCAAACTCCCGCTTATAGTCTAGCAACAAGTATTACAAGAGAAATATTGCTAAACAAATTGTCAAAATATAACATTATCGTGTCAACAGCTACCAGTGTTGATCATGTGTTAATAGGAATAATGATTAAAGCTAAAGACTGGAATATTTAATCTGGAGTGGCCAATAATGATAGAAGAAGTCAATAATTAATCATGATTAATGATATATTAAATTTTTTTCGCGTTGTGGGAAATCGGGACGTGTGAATTTACAACGAGCTTATTTAAAATGTTACATAAAAAAATGGAAGACAGGATTTGCGTCGGCTGTGAAATTTTAATCATATAAATCGTGACCAATGTTTAAATACATGGTAATTTTTAAGGCAGAAAGTGTATCGTATACACAGATTTTGAAATCCTTCCAATTTATTGAATAAATATTCATTTACAACCGAATGCACAAGCCTCTATAATGAACGATATTCAGATGTAGAGTTTGATAAATACGTACTATTATTTGAAATGGTAGAAACTTTAGAGCAGTACATATTTAACAGAACATCTTGTAACAAACGTCATATACTTGGTTGTGCTATATGAAATAATAGTCAGTCAATAGGCGAACATTTTGCTACAGTTGTAGTTAAAAAAAGATCGCAATCTTTAATAAAGGATCGTGACAAATCAGCTAAACGCATTTTCGGCAGAAGTTTCTGGCTACTGAAAACAATAGCCTCTGATTTAATTGGGTTAATCAGAATATACTATTTACTAACCAACTTGCTGACCGAATATGGGTCTGCATTCCGTATATCAATGCAGGATGTAATTTCTAAATACGTAACTTTAAATTGAAATGTTCAGAAATGTGTATTACCTCTTTAGTGCATAAAAAGGAAATTAAACCAATCAATCCATGGTTTGTAAATATAAGCCGATGTAATAAAATTTCAAAATGCTAGAGTTGAAGTCAATATTTAAGTTTACTTCTTTCAGAACAGATAATTTGTAATTGTAACTAACATTCGATGCTCAAATTTAAAAAGAAAATTGTTTTCACTTTGGTATTTACAATAATAATTGCAAAAAAAGAGTTGGAATTATGTAGTACTATATATATATATATATATATATATATATATATATATATAAATAACAAATTTTTCCATTATTCAAATTCATAATTTGTGATCTGAAAGGCTCGACATTTGCACAAATGCAATAACATACTGAGTAGCAACACCCATGAAGCTGAGCAGTAACGAAGCGTTAATTTGGAACATGCTGCAGGCCGTGAACTCTCCTATTGAGCTGTGCTGGACCAATTTGTAGATATTTCTCATTTCGCCTTGTTGATCTGTGAACATATTATATAATATTAGGTCAGAAAACTTATTTTACAGACAGATTTTAGTAGGTTCTGCAAAATAAGATTAATTAGCTCGTAATGACTTGTCCCGGCACCTTTACATCCAACAATGAAATAAAATAAGTACCACTTATAATTTAATATGAATTTACCCGAATAAATCATAAATTATTTCCTTACTGAAAACAAATATTCATTTCATTTTTTAATACACCCCTGGAATTTTCGATTGTTTTCCTCTTTTCCATTATATAATTATGTTATTTAAGGTTTTGATATTTATGAGAAGTTTTTTTGAACAATTTTTTTATTTAAACTCAAATTTTTGAGCAAATATAATATTTGAATCATTGATGTATTCACTAGATCATATAATGTATATAACAGTTACATAACATATACTTAAATATATTATAAATGTAATTAATTATTTAAAGTACACATGTTATGTCCTTTATGACAAATTTGTCAATTTATATAAAACCAGTCATGCAAGTATATTTTTGCCACACTAGTAAACTGCCATTACCGACTACTGCCAGAGAAAAGTATTCAGTTAAAATTAATCTGTTCTAATGTTTTAGCAAGCGAGTGCATGTATTAAATGAAATTCATAGAAGATAAGTTTGCGGCGGGAAACAAGAAGTATGTGAAGTTTACACAAACGTGATCCAAGCGTACGAGTAACTAGTCCATCTCTAAAAAACATACTCTTGAATTCTGTTTACAATTTCATGTAGCCATTTACGTTCGTATATGTTTTAGACTACGCTCTATATACTTACTTATATTTATGTTTGACGAACGTACCTCCATATGACACAAACATTATTTTCGAGAGCAGCTGTTTACTCTCTTTGCCAGAAGTTTTCAAATTTTGGCTAGATATACACACTAGCAAAAGCGATGGTAAAGAACGTAATATCCACATCAGAAAGTTGTAATTATATAAAGTATTATCTGCACTATTCTTCTGAAATGATAACATTTGGGATAAGAATTATACTGTACAATATCACTATTATGTATGTTTATATATGTATATATTATATATTATATAGGCTTCTGATTTTTCTTTTTCGTGAATATATCTTTGGGAAAATAAGAACATATGATTTTCTAATTAAAGTAAGCTTGTTCAAAAATTAGCATTTTTGAATGCTACAAATATAACTCGGAAATGGTTGAGTATTAAGAGTTTAAAATATTACTTAGTGATGTCTACCGTTGATTGGAGGAACGGAAATTGTTATTTTAATAATTTAATTAAGAATTACTAAGAATTTCTTCACATGATTAAAATGGTTGCACTAATACAAATGTTATTTAATAGACTTACATTGACTTGATGTAGTATCACTAGTCCATAATTAAATATTAGAAAAGAAAAGAAGTAACAGCAAAAAGCCAGGAAAATCATTTAGACAAAATTTAATATTAATTGAAGATATAATAACATTTTGTTGCAGCTGTATCTCATTCTGAAACATAAATAGCATGTCTATTATGTGTTGATTTATAAAAAGCAATATGATATAATATCAATTTGGGAAGTGGACATATTTTGCAGTCGGCAATTTTTTGTGTATATACAAAAAAATGCTATTTTCTCAGACTTTATTTTTTATGGTTTTGTTTTAAGGTTGGCCATCTTAATTAATTAACTGCAAACTACTTTGGTAGAATATTCTAAATGTACCACTGGCAAAAAAGTTAACAATAAATAAAATTTTAATACCTAGAATACTTACCTGAATATCAAAAGATTGATTTAAAAATTGAGATATTTGGGAGAGAGTTTTGTAAAATTTGTATAACTGAAAATTACTCAGTTTTGAATTGATTTTTGAATCCACTTGTGAATTCATTTTAATAGGTACCCACAAGTTGTTTACTAAATAGTACCTCGGTGGTTTTACACAGAATTTGGATTTATTTACCAGATGCTCATTTATCTTTTGTAATCTTTTATTTATTTATAATATTAAACCGGCAAAATAAACACATTCGAAATCAAGCAAAGCCCACGAAATATATGAAAAGAAATATTTTATAAAGACGTCCAATCCACCTGAATATATGTCCACTATTATGACTACAACATTGAACAAAGAAACCAACGCAACGAGGGTATTTATGTTTCGTTTACATTTACGCAACATCTGTCATCTTAAATCGGCATCAAAACATTCATCAATTCGACGAAGCTTTATAAATAAACATTTATGTAAATGTTTTTTCCAAAATATTTCAATAAACATTACGTAAAATAAGAAAATATGTAAAGAGGATTGATACATTAACATTATCCAATATGACTTGTCATCAAAATAAATTTGCCATGAATTAAAATAGATAGTATATATGCCGTATAAGATTATTAAAATACTATGAAATTTTCGGGTAAACACTATCCAAACATTCGTTATAAGTAAACCGACGAAGTCGACTCATCAGCAATTCTACTAACAATTAGCGATGATTAATTGCTAACTTAGACATGAGTCGTTTATTAATAAAATCTAATTTTAATCATTAATTTATGAGTCCTAGATGTATATGTAACATATCTACAAATGAACATCACAGAAAATAATTTCTAAATGAGCAGTCACTTTAAGTCCACCAAAATATTACAAATTTAGAAGTATTGTGGTGGAAATGCAATACACTGCTAGAGACATTTTTAAATGGAAGAAACTCTTTGAATGGATGAGATTATTCCCTGAATATTTATATGCATAGGGAATAAGGACAAAGTAAGAGGAATTAATAGACACGAAGGGACAAAGTATTGACCATAAATTAAGATATAATTAAGAAATAATTAACTTTTTTCACTACTTTGGAAACATTAATGGAAACACAAATATTAAAATCAAGTGAGTTTTAGAGTTTGGCAGCACATACATTGGAGGAATACTGGTCATATGTGATATTACGTTTTGGAATAAGAAAATTGAGGAAATTATTAAGAATATGACTAATAATCTTGAGAATTAAAGGTTTTAAATCTGAAATGATGACTGAGTGATGTCAGTTTCTGGAACTATGTCCGAGTGAGGTCACTTTCGTGAGAAAATAGATCACGCTGTAGAGATATAAGTTTGAATGTAAACTTGCAGATCTTCTGAATAAAGATTACTGAAATGCATATTTCTGTTGTAGGTATCGATCTATAACTATTGGAATATTATATTTTTCATGATAAACCATTTCTCCAGCGACAAAAATCTTCCAAGTATATACATGTATTTCATATGTTAAAATTAAGACCACATTGGTGAAAAACTTCTATTATCTTTGATTGGCTTTAGACATGTGTATCAATTTAATATCAAAATAACATTGTAATAAATTATAACGCCTCCAATACCTGCGCTACCAATAATACAACATACATTAAAATTAACTTAGGAATATAATAGTCAAAATGTAATTGAAAATAATAATCCAAACTTATACGATTGGAATGAAAATAAGTTTACAAAAATTTACCTTCCTCGTTAAATGTTAGACTTATGTGTCAAATCTACTTAGTGCATAAAGAACTTTGTATTTAAAATGACTTAAAGAGGTTATTTGGATTTCGATAATTAAACTAGACTTTTGCAGATAAAAATTATTTTGATAAGTGCTCCCATATTTACAACCTCCCCAAGTTTTTAAATAGACGTGACGGCATAACCAATATATCAAATAAATACCGCCACTGAAACTTCCACGAAACTTATCAAATATACTATTATATCTTATTTTATTGCAAACCCGGGTATTAAATTTAACCACCAGGTTTTTTTTCAAATCTGGCGATTGTACCGTTCAATCAGTTATGTTTAACGACTATGTTTAATCGATTCACCAAAAATGGCATAATTTATATTAATATACGACGTATCGTGTACCAAACATTTTCCATTTGTAGCACCTCAATAAATAACGAAAATTCTATAAACAAAATTATGTTAGGTTATGTGACTTAACACATTACAGGTAGTTAACGAAATTATATTATAGTAAACGTATTTTTTATTGGGTTTGTCAATAAAATATAGAAATATGTTTCGGAATACAATACACTTCTCACAGAAATACTACGCGTGGTCCAAATAAACAGTTTTGAGTATGAACATCAAGCGGATTGTAAATAATTTCTTTGACTTACTTAAAGTCAACATGTTGGTTAGTTTTAGTGCGTTTGTAAAATTTTGAAAAAGACTCAGCAAAACATTTGAAGTAATGAGTATATTGGACCAATCATTAATAATTAGCACTTTTTATAAAACATACTTAACAATTTTGAATCAAGCCATCGCTATTTTATTTTAATTGAAACGGAGTGGCTAAAATATTGAAACTCTCATTACCAAAGAAGCGACACTTGGAAACAATTCAATGTATACCAAGCTATAATTGTAGCTACTTTACACATAATTTATATAAACCAAAAAGACACGCTTCCCCAGATCAATATTTCTGACAATTGAATGTTTATTTCCACGTCTTGCAAGCCCAACTAATTCGGTTGTTACTAAGTGTTTTTACCTTTTTAGTTTATTTAAATAAGAGCTTATTTTTAAAAACTTTCATAATTCATTTATTTTATCGTAGAAACCTGCAATAATAAGAGGTTCGTTTAAAACTATTTTCATATAGGTAGAATTGGTGGAATCGAAAACCAAGACTTACTCATGTTACGCACTTTGCTAGTGCTGACATTTATTGGTCTACTCGCATGTTATTTGAATATTTATTTTTAGTTTTCAGAACTCTTTGTCATTCATTTGAAATCAAAATTTAATTGTGAAAATTTGAACAGTATTAGCACAACAGTTTACAGGAAATAAAACGTATAATAAAATAAGTTCATAGATATAAGATATAGAAAGATAGACTAACGTTTGTAATATATGGTATAAATATACGGCTCCTTTTTATCCTAATTTGAAAGAAAATTATTCATTAAACATATGCTTAATAGACAAATATTAACTTACCAAATTTTTAGGAAATATACCCACATAAATGAAGTGAGAAAAAGATAAAAATAATAACATAATATGATAATAACCTGGGCACGAAAATACGAAAAAGAAAATAAAGTTTCCCAGAACTTTGCTTCAGTTCTGAAATTTGACATATAAAAAGTCAATACGTTTCGTATATGGATGTAGATTTTAACGTTGAAAATGTATTATGAGGGGCACACTTAGATTCTTTACAGTGTTGATGCAGGGGAAAGAAACGAGGGGGAAATTAGAGTCACATTAAATTCTGGCTATATTTGCATTATGCTTAATGAGTTTAAAATTCGAAATTGGTACTCACACAATAAGAGCCAAGTGTATGGATTTAAAAAACAATCACGGGAAAATTTAAAAATTAAAAAAAATTCAAGTTTACAAAAGTTTAATCAAAATTTTTGTGTCGAAAGTAATTAAATATAATTATTATTCCATTTTATGCTACAATTTATACAATCTCCAATTTTAAGACTTATTTTGCCAAAAAACTTACACTTATTTTTATATAAAATGCTATATCTGATTATAATCAAAGACAACATTTTTAAATTTACAATATTGCGCAAATATTTGTATATTTCTGATAATAAGAGGGAAAATGGAGTATTAATAAAAATTGTAGAAATAGTAATATATTCAATTTAGTAATATAATCCAAGGCTTAAATGTGAAAAATAACTGATATATACGAGGTATGATGTGAAATGATACTTGTTAAAGAATACACTGTGTTGAAGAGTCTATCTCCACACGTTAAGCAGAAGTGTTGTGGACGTTTCTTTATGGATATAATTACTTTGATCCCGAAACTAACCAAACACTGAAATTACACAATTCTATGTATTTGGGAAAACAAATTAATTGTTTGAAATTGAGAAAGCTAAAATTCCATACACGATTGTAAGAGTAAATCAAGTAAACGATGCTATAAGCCAATAATCTAGGCAACTTGCATTAGACAGACAGAATACATACATCGCATCAGATATAATATGAAAAGTTTATGTTATTACACTAAGCTAAGCGAAGTTTTACTTCTGACTAGTCTAGGATCGATCGTCTGTGTATATATTTACGACATGAAAATTTAAAAAAATTTGGTACAGGTATTCCTTATGTCAGTCTTCAACGCAGGTTTAAACAAGTTTGGTTAAAATCTTATTGAAATGCCGTTTCAAAAATTGAAAAGAAAAAATATTTTTTTCACTAAGTAAAAGCTCAATACACGTTATCAAGTGAACAAATATATTTTAAGACTAGAGACAATTTTGATTCTTCGCCATGACATTGGCGAAAAATTATAATAGCGAGCGAAGCCTCCCTGCGAAACTAGTTAACTTTAATATATAATGTGTCTCTTGCTAAATTTGATTAATTGATAAGATCAGTATTGTGAAAGCAAGTACTTGTACTAATGTTGTCACAACGTTATTAAGAAATCGCGTAAGTAATTTCTAGAATTTAATAATATAATGAAAATTTAACATGTACTTCGCGATAAGAAATAGGGTGGTTTTAATTATATCATTTGATATTAACGTAAATATATGAGTAATGTTGCGTTGAGTGTTCAAAAATAGCCTTATTTTTACATTCTTTTTCAATGAATTTTTCTTTCATTGTCTATCTCAAAATCCTTTACGTGTTATTTTGATTTCGTCATAACTCCAAAATTGATGTAAAACTAAGACTTTGTTAAAGTATATACTTTTGTTTACTCACCTACACGTCATTTAATATTATTTTATTACCTCTTTTCCCAATTAGATAGGTGATATTCCGCGATACTTTTACGAATTCTGCACTTATTTTGGCCGCTAGTATCTAGAACGTGCCTAAATTTTCAGTTTCAAAAAAAATGGGTTCTAAAGTTTATGAAAAATTATTTTTATTTTTCTACATAGCCAGTAGAGTTGTAAAGTAATTACCAACATTCAGCTATTGATAAAAAGTTATGTGGTATGGAGTTATATTGATGACCTTTTTCCATTTGAAGAGGTGTTTTATGACATAAAAAGACAAAGCAAAATTTGTTTTCATTATATCTTCAGAATATATAAAATGATGGTAATTATTTCATTTTGATTCATTTGGCGAATTGTGGCTGCGTCAATGAGGAAATAAGTATATAAATTGTTACTAATAACTTTTATGCAAAAGTATGTGCGTTTTACTTGTACTGTAAATATAAGAACACCTAAATCATAACATATGTATACAAAAATATCACACTTTAACCCTATTTGATCGATAGTAGCGAAGTGTCTTGAAAACCTTGAATGTCAATAAAAATTTAAGTGGGCTGGTGAAATAATAATAAAATTTATAGAAATGATTATGTGTGCTCGCTTATTATTTTGATTAATAAAACGTAAAGATTTTTTTAAAAAAGAAAAATATAGATATAGATATTATGAAAATGAAAAATATATTTTTCTGTTGCATTACTGGAATGTATTATTTTTGATAAGTGTAAAGAAAAACCAAATTGTTTACGAGGTGACCGCCAACTACAAATCTACGAATTATTTACTTTAAAACCAATTTAATAATTTACTGTATAAAATCCCGCTACTTCTAGAGAAATTGAATGTTATAAATTTGTCTTTTCCGGAATTAAATACAAATAGCAAAATCAGATGACGACCATAAAGTGTTGATATGAAATTTCATGTGTATTTATCTCAGATGAGAGAAACCGGACCTAAAGAGAGAAATTTAAAAAAATGGTATTTTTATCAATGTAAGATATTATCAAAATGTAAGTAAATCCTTGAAATGTGGAATTACATGAATGTTTTACGATAAACCACCTTTTGCAGAAAAAATATCGTTAAGGGATAATATTTGTTATTATATATATTTGGCATTATGCATTACGGACGCAAAAAAGTTGTGCGATGCCATAAAGACTGTTAACATTTCATCAATTTCCTTTTGAGAGGTCATCCTTCGCCATTTCCTTAAACTCTCATTTCTTAAATATGGATAAATTGATAAAAATAGCTTTTAATTAGTATTTTCAATTGAAATATAGTTAATATGATATAATTTTATTCAAAAAATAAGAAAATCTGTACTTTATTTGACGCAGTTAGAAAAGTTATATTTTATCAATTTTTAATGCTATTAAAATAGTTTTGCGTAAAATTCTGTATAGTTTTTTAAGTTTTTATAGTAATAACTGAGTTATGAAACATTAAATATACAATAAACCTTTATACGTTCATATTTAACCCAGAGCCAATGTGCGAATGAGTTAATTGTAAAAACTCACTAATGAAACCACACATTTTCTAGATTACACAAAATAATGTATGTCAAAAATAATCGTAAGATATACGAACTAAAAATTTCGTTTAAAACACTTTTTTGTCTAAAGTAACAAGCAATTAAGTGAAGTTGTTGATTTGGACAAAAAAAATTTCAAAACTTTTAAGCGGGTTCAGGTAAAAAATTTGACACACATTTCTTTGGTACATTCGAACTATGCGTCTTAGACTATGAACGATGAGAAAAAACGTGTCGAAAATGCAAGTTCGAAATACTAGCGAATAAAAAAAATATAGTTTCCGGTTGTACAATTATTTTTTTACATTAATGAAAGCTGGCCTGACATCAACTTAAATTTTACTATTCTATATGTGTAATGATTTTGCTCACGAAATTAATGTTTATTGTTGGTGGTACGTTTGAAGATATTACGAAGAAATTTAGGTGTTTATATAAATGTCAAAGGAGAGTAAAAACAAAAAGAACTCAAAATTGATTCAATATCGCAGGAAAAAGTGCACAGTGTTCTAAAGTTGTCACCAAATGTGCGTGAACTCAATCTGATTAAACCGGTATGGACTAATATAAAAAGTCTGGAATGGGAGTGTAAATTTCCCGTATATCACTGAAATAATTTAATAACATTACATCAATGCTCAAGTTACAGTCCACGATAAAATATGTAATGCGGGAAAATGGAAAGTGAAAGCAGTGAACGTAAGACAAGTGGTATGAATGTTAGAATATGACTTTAGTCGTAGTAGTAAAATTGAAAAAAAAATTCGGAGAAAGCTAATTGACCCAATCTTCACAGTAAAGTTTGTTTTGTACGTTGAAATATGTGATATTTATGTTTGAATTTTTTTTAATCTTATCTTTACAAATTTTGGTTTTTATTTTTGAACGATATTTTTGGACACAGATGTGTTGGCGAAGAAATTAATAGAATTTGCTAAACGAAATTTGGCATAACATTTAATATGTTTCCTGTTCCATTTTTAGCGTATCTAGTCTCAAAAGAACAGAAGGCATATGGACACATACAGCTGTTATCCGAATAGCTTCTATAGATTTTAAGTGCTGTAAATTTGGTTTACTAATCGGTTAACTAAATTTGACATTATGTAAAACTATTTTAAGTTTTACTGAGGCTTGTCTAAGTTTTAAAATAGTCTTTGAAACAGCGTCGAATACCGATAATAATGATCTTTCCTTTTCTTTAATTATGACCTTTCTCCTGCTCTTCTTCGACATTTACGAAACTCCTATTATATAAAAATTTTAAAGAAAAATCGTTATTACAACTTACCAAAACTTTATCGGAAAATATTAGAATTACTTCAAAAATCTCAACGTTCACTCTCGTACAGAACCATCATCAATCACATTTTAGGCTACGAGTTATAAATTAATTGTAGTTTAAATGTTTCTTAAAGAATATATTTTTGAAGAATACTTTTAACTAAACTATTAAGACTGTGGTAATGTCACCTTTCCCTGAATAATCATAACAGTCTATGGTGGAGGGTATAGTAACGGGCGGCCCGCCCCGGGCGGCACTTTTTAGGGGGCGGCAAAATTTAACAATAAATAATAAAAATATTTTGTAAATATTTGAATCATTTTATATTTTTATCGCAACTACAAATTCGGACCGATTGAAAGGAGTACGGAATTTTTCATTACTTATTTTGTGACGAATTTGGGGAATTCCTTTTCTTTGAATGATATTTTGTAGCGACTGGCAACAACGTCTATACTGACTTGTGGAAATTCCCCGTTTATGACTAACAATCAGCGAAAATGACTTCTATTACATATCTATAAAGTTCAATATAGTTTATTACAAGTACGGGGAAGCCCCTTTAAGGTACGGATAATTACGTGCTTTGACAAAGTTTGATAATTCAAAGAAAGTTTTATTGATGGATCGTCAGTTGTCCAATTCACATTGTCTCGTATTTTAATTATGTTACGCTTTCCAAATTGTAATTTTTGTGCAAATAAGTACGTGTAGTGGTTGTGAAATTATTGAACAACTTTCAACTGTGTGACTATTAAATATTATATTTATCTAATTGTCTATTGGACTATCTGATATGTTGTTCAAACTTTAATTACAACAATATTTTTACGGAGAGAAAATTTCCATTAAATTTATATTGACCTCTAGCCAGCTTCTTTGTTCGAATTCCTTCATGTTGTGTTTAAAATTATTGTAAGATTATAGATCACATTAAGATTAATATCTGTATATAAAAATATATACAGACACTAACAAGAGTTCTATTTTTATTCACACATATGATTTTGTTAATCAATTTAAGTAAAAAATGTTAAGAAACTACATGAAAATATTCATCCGCTTAATACAGATAATCATGTTTATGGACAGTAAGAATAAGCGGAATAAGGGGTTTATGGTAACCTATGAAGAATACTTGCATCATATTTATAAGCCTCTGAACAATGTCAATTAACAATAGATATATAGCGTAAATTAATTGAAGATTTTCAAAGGTAATGCCGAATAACTTAGTAGAAGCTCAAAATCCGTTATGGCTGGTCCCAGTAATATTGCTATATTAGCGAAGTATATAGTCTTCGGCTCCATGATGTTAACATTATGAAAAATCGGTTATAAGTATTTCGATTTAGACCTGATATAGACTGATATACTAAAATTGTGTAACGTGTATTTTCAACTAATACTTTGGCATTTTCAGGTTTCAAAAAATTATTTAGGTAAATTTCTGTAAAATTTTTATTAATTTATTAGTAACAAAAATACGACAACACGTCGTTAATGCATATAACTCCTGTGTGTTATATGCCTTTTAAGGATCACATATTTCGTAAAAGGATTAATATGTTTATTAATAGTTTTATAAAATATGTGATCCTTTAAAGGCTTGTATTTAAATTTATGTTCAACCGTATCAAATAATAATTTATAGCAGGTGATATTTATTAAATCAGCCCTACTCCCTTTCACCTTGGCAGTGGATAATTAGTATAGCGATGTAAATTTAGGCCTCATTTATCAATTTGTTCATTATCTTATTAAAGTTATTGATAATATTATTGTTATAAGAGAAAATAAATTTATAATATGCCATTTTTTTAAAACAGTGAAATCAGGATTTCGATAAAGGTTAAAACATAAAAAAATGATTCGTTTTTATAGTTATATTGTAATTTTGATAAATATTTTTAAAAAAATCAATATAAATGTGAACATTACTCAATAAAAAAAAATACAAATCTCTAAGAATGAAAAATATTGTTTCTAATCATTAATTATAATTTTTTGAGGATGTACGTAACAGAGTTCTACGGCAGATGTAAGTACCCAATATCTTTCAGTATTTTTATTAAAAATCATGATGGTTAAAGTGTTTTTATGATGAGATCTGGTCTAAACTTTTTGGCTTATTTTGACATCTTGATTGAAATAAAAAATGAGTGAGTTTATAAATATATACCACCATAGCGTTCCTTAAATTGTTCTGGTCCAATATACAAATATAAGAAATTATATAACAGTTTTCTTTAATATTTTTGTAGATATTATCAAAGGGAAAATATTATCAATAGACAAAATAATATCTCCAAAAAGCATAGAATGCAATCAAGCAAAAGCAAATGGTCATGAATGAATACGCTCGATCTTTCAACGTATCAAAACCTACAATTATTCGTCATATATTAAAGACTAATAAGTATGCAAACAAGATCGCAGTCTTGAAAGAAAGACCAACGATTTTTAGTAATGAGTTAGGAAACCAATTCTTGGCTCATAAAAGACGTTCGGAAGGTTGCTTTTGAAATTGCTGATAAAAAAGGAATTCTACACAATTTTAGCGAGAAAACCAAACGAGCGAGAAAAAAATGGTTTTATGCGTTTATGTGACAAAATCCTAAATCAGTGTTTGCCCGTCCGACTCCATATTAATGAACAGGGCCAAAGGATTCAACCGCGAAAATATAATGGAGTTGTTTGATTTGTTGCAAAACATTATTGTTCCACTGCGCATAATAAAACTTAAAAAATAATTGGTGAAGAGGGTAAGAGAAGAATTGGGATCATCACAAGTGGAGAAAGGGGTTACCCCTTTTTCCACTTGTGATGATCCCAATTTTTACACGATTGTAGTGTGTTGTGCAAGCTCTGGCGGATATTTTGTGTCTCCCATGATTATTTACAAGAGAGTGAGATATACACATTTATTTGAGAGAGATGCTCCACGAAAATGTTGTTACAAATTCCGAGTCTGGATACATTAACAGCTAGTTATTTTCCAGATGGCTACTACACTTTGTTAACACAACAGTGTTAACAAAGTGTAGCAGCCATCTGGAAAATAACCATCAATTGACAATAAAGTCCTGCTGCTTTTGGATGGCCATACTAAGCACTCCAAAAATATGCAAGCTTTGGAATTTGCGAAAGAAAATGGAGTGATTTTACTTTAATTGCCAGGTCACATGACCCATATATTACAACCGTTAGATGTTTTATTTTTCAGGCCATTTTGGAGATACTTCACTCAGGCAACTGAAAAATGCTTAGGAACAAATCCTGGATAACGTGTTAAGCAGTTCCAGGTGTCAGTATTGTTAAATGAAAGCTATGGAAGAGCTGCTTTTGTTGCTGATGAGCAAAGTGGTTTTAGAGCGATTAGCATTTGGCCAACGGATAGGAACTTTTTTGAAGGTTGTGTTTTTTGTCAGCCGAAACTTTAATGAACATTGGTAACATTGTAAATCTTGAAAGCTCTTACAATTTAGATAACACCATCGAAACATATGTACCATCAACATCATTGCCTACACTGGGATCTTCTACCCAAGTGGTATATTATGGCCTGTCGAATATATTACAACCAAAAACAAATGGAGCAGTGAATACTTTGTCGGTTCTTAAGGTAAACATATCCACATTATCGTCCATTCCACAGAATTGAAACACAAAAACAAAAAAAACACAAAACTAAAAACGAAACGAAAACACAGACCGCATGCAATGTAAGCTGCAAAAGGCTGTAATATTGACTTCTAGTCTATATACAGACAAAATTTAGAGCTTTACACTTCAAAACATCGAAAAGAACTAAAATATAAAACAAAAAGAGAACCAAAAAAAAGACAAAGAAGATGCAAAAAATCTATAACTGACGATATAAAAGAGAACAAAAAATTAAATAAAATGAAGAAGAAGAAACCCAATGAGAAAGTGAAACGGGAATCTGCAAGTGATGACTCTTCAATATAGCACAATGTAACATTAGTTGATACTGGATTGCAACTTAATATTCTACTTCTTATTCTTTCTTAAATTCTCTATTCTAATAACTTAATACACACTGAAATAATAAAATTTATGACCAGATTAAAAGATGTGAGAAGAGAAACGGATAATATTGTGAAAACACACAACAATAAAGCTAGTAGGTAAATATGAGGCTTTGTAGGTACTATTGTACTTGTACTTTTTTTTAGTATAAGTATATAGTACAACACGAGGTAATACAAAATACATACATAAATAATACACACAAACAAAATAATTTTCCAATGTAACGTTTTCTAAATGGCTTCATTTTTTCTTCAATAAACATTATATTTAAAACAGTTTCTATAATATTTCAGAAATTGTAGGGAAAATGACGGCTTTATATGTAAAACGGAAGATATATTGAAAGTAAGAAGAGAAATCGGAACATCGACGATTTAAACCTTTAGTTAGATGAAACTTATTAGTTTTCTTCGGCACCAATTTAGAGTTTTGAATTTCCGTTTTCAATTTTCCACGAACATCCCAGAGTTCAATAAAGAGCATAAAACTGTAATGACCAACATATCACATAAATCGACTGCATGCTATATTCAACCTGAAATAATTTATTCTGTTACCGTCTATGTTAAACTTTATTTTTAAACGGATTGGTTTAGAGATTTGAGAGCCGGTAAAATTCTGAAACTATTGAGTATTTACTCTAATAAAGTTACGAAGGACACAAGTGGTTTATAGTGAAAAAAAATCGATATTGGATTTCTTGGAAAAATTCAATGTTCTTATATAAAACTTATTCTCTGTACAACCGCCAAGTTTTCCAAATCTAATTTTAATCTACAAAATTTGTCAATTATTGTGAGTTGATGTATTTCTAATTAGTTGCAAAGTAAATATGGGTTTTTAAGGAATACGTTGTCATTACATTTTCAACGAAATTTAATATGCTTACGGTATTTTAAAATGATCGGGAGATGTTTTGAATATTAGTTAATATATTTACGCCTGTGGGTAAAATCCACAGTCGTGGAATATAAACGAAACTGTGAAGCACAAGTAGTATTCGGATTATGAAAATTTCGTGTACATATAGGCACTTATAAATATTTAATGGTATATAATATTTCTATGAAAGTATTTACAAATATTAATTTTTCGCAACCTAAATATGCTGTCTGCTATATCCTTCATAGGAGTAAAAAATAGTAAACAGGACACCGTATTTTATGCCCAATATATTTTTGAGAATTATAACTAGCACTATTAACAAACATAAAAAAGTTAATATGAAATATGCTATAACAAAAAAAAACTAGTTTTTCTATTGAAATGCGTACGTATTAATATATTTTTTTACCTATACCAAATTCAAGTTTCTACATGAAACGGTTTTTGAAGAAAATAACTGTGACGGATAGATGAAGAGACATATGAGTGATTTTATAAGTTTCTTTTTGATGTACGAACCTCTTAAACGAAGAAACCTTTAACATAACATTTACTAGTTATATAATAAATCCACTATTAAATTCTCTGAACAACCTATTTTGTATTGTGCCCTTCTGATAGATATGATTTCACGATTACTCGTACATTTTCGGATTTGAGCCAATATCTCTTACACATTTTGTGAGTACCGAGCTTGCACCGAAACGTTTGTATTGAAAGTTTGTATCCCGATTACTTTAATTGTAATTGAACGTAATTATCTTGCACCCTGCATGTACTTCTTCTTATGTATAAGTATTTACACACATTTCCATAAATTTTCAGTTGAATACACATATAATTGAACATATTTAACTATTTCTTGATTTAATTACACAAATACACATTTCTCATGGAAGATATGAAATATTTGTCTTTAAATCACACAGAGTTTAGTTATATAATTAAAACAATTAAATGAAACGAATCACTACTTTATTCATTATTGTGATTATTGCATTGCTCGTGGATATGAATGTGGTCAAAACCGTGAAAGATACCAGAAATATCTGCTAATTAAATATTAGAGACTAGTTGTCGCGACGCAATAGCAATTAAGACTTTTTGAAGAAAATATTTAATATTAAAAGAGTCTTGAATATATTTGGCGTTAATTTTGTAGAAATTCATTATCCACAATTAAATGAAACTACGTGATGTAGTATTATTTCTACTTTATTTAATTTCTTTACTACGACCTAGGTTCCGTTGTATCACAACATCTTCAGGTGGGATATTAGCAAAGATATATACTATTTTTGCTAATATCCCACCTGAAGATATTGTAATACGACGAAACCTAGGTTGTGGTAAAGAAATTAAAGAAAGTAGAAATAATAGTACATCACGTAGTTTCATTCAATTGTGATTAAAAGAGTCAATTAGTATTTCATTAGCTTATTGAAATGCACCTATTATTGCAGGTAAAAAGGTTATTTAATACTTATAAGAATTGTTACTCCTAATAAAACACATTTGAAGGACAAGATGGCAAATATTTCAAATACGATCTACGCACATTAAATCTTAAAAATAATTGTCGACATAAATATGACATTTTACTGTAGACATCAGTCAGTTGAATAACGTTATCTGCGACTCTCTTAGGCGTACGCCATGTAAATTGATTAAGTATATGATCCTGGTCGCTGTTGATATTTCCTCAAATTTTTTGACAAATGTAACTAGCATTTAAAATTTAAAGAAAAATTATAGCCATTGTACAAATATAAGTTGAGATGTAGCGTAAAAAGTAATATATTTAATTATGATGAAAACTCCGAAATAAGTTTCGTCAATATAAATGTTGATGAATCTCATTGAACAACGTTAATGACGTTATTTCTATTGTTCAATGAGATTCATCGACAATCGAAATGAATGTCGTTAACCAATAATTTATCTATCAATAGAACTTGAATTAAATGTAATGCTAATATAATCGTGTATATGCGATTAGAAATTTAATAAGTAGATTTTTTTTCCGAAAATCGTCACCTCGCCGGTATAACCACAAAGGGAAAAGAGAACTGCTGTAACTATGCTGCAAAATTGCTGAATTAAAAAACGAATGTTTTACATTTCCGTTGCCAAATCTGCACACTCCTATTATATGTTAATATATTCAGAGCCCAAAAGGTTCCTTCTGTATTAAGAATATTTATGTCTTCTTCCCCAGCCAAGTTTATCAGTAATACCTACATCAATGACGCTGACGATATTTTACGCTATTACTTATTTCGACAATGTATTTTAATTGAGCGAAATGTGAACTTTTCCTAAACCTTTGGTGACAAGTAACTAAGATCACAAGAAAACTTAAAACTACAATATTTGTAGTATATTATCCAGAGCAATTCCTGGCATCTCTTTATCGTTGTCACCTATCGCCTAAGTTTTACCTTAATTTAACTTATCTGGTGTGGGCATTTGGAAAAAAAAATTGTACATCTTTTATTTTTGTATCTATTATATGTGTAAAACTTTTCTTTTTAACCATGTTATTTTCTTTCTCAATCTTATTACATTTTATATTTATTTAACCGTATCGTTACTATTACATTGTACTATTATCAAAATCATCCGGAAAGTTTGTGCATCCTCTGATATTTTTTTCCTCTTAGTTCATACAGTCTGTTGTATTTCTTTAACACGTTTACCGATATTAACGGATTTTTTAAAATGTGATTCAATATTGTTGCAGAAGGTAGAAAATTTATTAATTAGGCCGTAGCAATTTTGAATCGACGGTACAAAATATATTTAAAAATTATTTCATTAAAGTAATGATTTAACTAAACAAATTCAATTAGTGGTAGAAATATTTAATCCGTGTTTTTTTCTTTGTAAGGTCTAACTGTATGAACAAATATTAGATCGCCAACAATTCGCCAACTTCCCGAAACAATTTCTTAATTATCAAAAATTTCAAAATTTCAAAAATGTTTCGTCCCCTATCGATTTCGATGCAATTAAGTTTTAAAATTGTTAAAATCTTACTACAGAGATGATTCTTTAAATTATGCTAAATAACTGAAAATTTTATTTGCGTTATTTCAGTACGCATAAACATACGCGACGGTATGTTTGTGCATACTGAAATAACGCAAATAAAATTTTGTGCAAGTGCGTGTGCGCTTATGTTCGCGTCCGCTAACATCTGGGCGGACGTGCCATTGCACAGATGCGTGCAGAGGTATGCATACTTATGTATATACATATACAGTGCGCCTGCGTACTCGTATCTCGTAAATAATGGTTATACGTTCGGGATTATCATTGTAATGACTCTTGTAGTATAATATACATATTACATTACTGGAGTCATTACAATGATAACTGATAACGTTTTAATAAAATTGTGCTCAAACAGAAGAAAATAGATAGGAATGTAAAATTCAAAAAATGAAAATAGATAGGAATATAACACACACGTTACTCTAAAAAAATAAGTTTATTTTTATCGTTACAATACTAGAATCTCACAATAACTTTAATGTAATAATGAACAAATATGGTAAACAGAAGTCAAACATATATTATTCTACTCATTATATACATACAAAGTAAAAGGAGATAACGCTAAATCAATAAAGATCTTCTTTAACAAACAAATATCAAACATTTATCAAAAATAAATTTCAAAAGTTTTTATTAAACAATTATTATAAGTAAGCAATTAAAAAAATAAATCGCGCGCCAACATTTTTTGTTATTAATATATTTACGGAAATTCAGGCTAACAAAAATCCCTTGGACACTTAAATATATCTGGGTTAGAATTTGAAAATGCATTTTGGCTAATTCTACGATATTATTCTCAAGCTGACTTCCTTGAAGAAACTTATAATGACTTTTTTGCAAGATATAAATTTTTGTGCGAAAATCATTCGGCAGTTCCAAATCAATAGCCACTCACGTGTGCAAAGAATAAAAGGCCTCTCTATGATAAAAATAAAACACTTAAACACATTTGCATTACTTATTTCACAATCTGTGGAAAGCTGTGACATGACGTCTACTCTCGACACTTTATAATATTTACCAATATTCTGCAAATTATTTCTCTTTTTTTATTTGAATGTACTCAGAATTTGTTTACGTTCTTTTCCGATGACGGCGCTCTTAATAATAAAAATAAAACATTTAATCTGTTTCGTCAACTTTAGTTTCATCATGTACAAAGCCACTTACTTTTGTGTTGCAAACTAGATGAGCTGCAAATTGGTCTACAAATCAGTCCCCAGTTTCTGTTGTTAACTAGTTAAACCATATGGGGGAGGGAGGGTTAATGACGGTATGATAATTGTTTTAAAATAATTTTTGAGTAAATATTCAAAGATACTAATTGGTAAGCTAATGAAAAAAATGCTTTAGACGACACGACTGTAGTAAAACTTCAAATTCACAAAATATGAACTTTAAAATGAATTTACAATTTTATTAACTTTAAACGTAGAATATTTAATGTATTGAACAAAATAATAATTTATAAAATTGCTCAAGAACGAAATAAAATTACAAAATAATAAAACTCTTTCTGTCTTCACTAATTTATATCTCCCTTTCAACTTCCGTTCACCTCGCTCGATCACACTTTTTGTAACGCTCTTGTCATGCATTCACCAGTCAAGCGTGCTTACCTCTCAAGTCAAGCGTGCGTAAGGAAGTTTTACTTCAAAAACATATAAATATACGGTTCACAAATTGAAAAATAAATTAAAAGGTAGATAAATGAAAACATCAGCAAAGCAAAATAAAATCGAATAATTTAAAAAAGACTTAAATTCGCACAAAACGATAAAAGTGGTGAAAGTTTTGTGTTTTTAAGAAAATAATCAAATAACAATCCTATAGAAGAAAAATATACAAAAATCATAATGGCTACTGTGGTTGAAAAAACACTTTCATACGTATTACACACACATACCATAAGTATATCCCTTCATTCCGGTCCATTTGTTTTATTTAAGTTAGCATTATCTGAAAAAATTCTTTAGCATTTCTAACACTGCATGTGGGTTTGAATTAATAGACATGTGCTTCGTCACCTCAATATTCATCTCAACTCTAAAGTTTGCAATATTTTCAAATTGAGCCGCGTTCAAATAAAACATTTATTACGCCCTTCAACTTTAATCAAATCGAGCCAGAGATTTGAAACATAATGGTAGACATGCTTACATATTCTCTCGTCTGCGAAATAATACGAGCATGAACTGAACCCTGCTAACAGCTATTGAAAAGCTTTTCCCTTATTTGTTCGGTTTGTTTACGACAAGATGCGATTGATCACGCGTACGCTGTTAATTAGAGCCTATATATAACAAGCAATTACGGTAGCACGCGTTCGTTTGCGCAAATGTGCATTAACATCCTTGAGCATTCTAGAAGAGAGCTTTACTTAAAATAGCTTAACTCCGTTTAATGCAAAAATCTAATTTATACCAGAAATTAAAGACATACACATCGTCATGCAAAATGTTATTTTATTTATAAATATATTGTGAATTGATGTTAATTCTGATTAGTCCCTCAGTGGTAAAAAGAATCATCAGTTGTTTCTCATCCATACCTTCGACATGGCGAAATAATTTCTACAAGTGTCCGACCGAAGGTTCGATTTCGGTTTTGGGTCAGTCGGCGGTTGTCGACATTCGTAATTTACTCACTCAGTGCATATCTGTTTTGATGCGAGGTTATTTTTTGCAACGGGTAAGTTTATAATATTTCTTAAAAACGTACATATTATTTATTTTGGTTAGTTGTTCCATAAGTTGTATATTGATTGAAAGAGAAAACAACTAAATAAGTGATAAAATTAGCTTAAATTAAGTGGTTTTTGAATAGACTGATGAAATAAAAATAGATAATTTTACAGTGTATTATTGTCTCATATTTGTTTTAAAATGCGAACTCGAAGCGAGTACAGTACAATAAACACAAAAATGTTTCTATATCTATTTCTTCAACAATGTGAAATACAAAACTTTTTACATTTGATCACGAGCGATATAAGCTATGTTCCACAGATGTTATTATGCTTAGTAAATATATTCTGTTGACAAATAATCACTAATTAAAAACAATTTCATTCAATAAAATAATTTCAGATGAAGATTTAAATAACATTTTCTGTTTCTCCACACTTTAGTTTATGTATGAAAACAGTAGTGAGGCGGTTTAATTTGACTTCAATTTGAACTAATTTAACGTTATTTATAATTATTTATACCATTACGGCCTTTCGGCTTTCAACCTATTGGTAATCGGAGCAACCGGTTGAAACTACCCATTATAATTATTGCTTTCGCAAGCAAACATATTTTGTGAGTGTAAAGTGGTGATATGCCAATTCCAGTTTCTAAACTACATAAATATAATTAAAGGGATCTAATAAATATTAAAACTGGTACCAAACGCTTTCCATGTAATAAGGACAACAATTGAAGATAACCTGTGGACCGATTAAGGAGGAAAAAAAGATTCTGTAAAAGAAATAGTATCAACATCTGGATGACAGCATGGTCTAGAGCGCAATGCAGCCCTACAAAGTACTTGCTCACTGTGGTTAGAGCTTTAGCTTAATTCATTAACAGCTTTTTGGTGTGCAAAAATATTTTAATGACGTATAACTACGAATTGTATTTCATTAGTTAAATATATTTTATGCGATAATGACTTGAGCCACGCCGCATTAATAAAACAAGAAATAACAAGCAGTACATTGCATTTAGGCAGACATTGCCCTCTTATGTATCAATAATACGGAGGTTGGTTTATTCATCGATTTTAGGAGCCACGTAAAAAGTCCTATACAGAGGAAATATTGAGACATTTTGTCCAATATGTTCTCATTTTGTCCAATCCTTCTAAATTTGAAATTAAATGAAGCAATAAAATAAAAAAAAATAGTTTGGAAGGTACTCTTGAGTTAATATTAATATCAATATAAAGAGTTCATGTCTTTATCAAATACAGTGTCAGATTTGTATCACCGGCCACGACGACTGCCTGCTTGCAACTTAATAAACTGAAACGTGCTTACAAATTGAAATGGACGTTTATTGCGAAGGATGATAAATTCTGGAATAGTAACATGGAATCACATTTAGTGAATTTTTATAAAAATTTATGGCATGCAGTATTTGTGGATTCTGGACAATCACAATCTATGAAATAAATTAAGAGACTATTCATCATATTCCATTATTGCCAAGAATTTGAAAGTAGGAAACTAAAGATGATCAGAATAAAATTGTGTCGTATAAATGAACATTTCAAGGTATATTGCTATTCTTTCTTCGAAGTTAATTTTTAAAATGACAAAAGAAATATATTAATTATTTCTTATGTAACTAGAAAACGTAGACGAATAGCAAATAAAAAGTGTTTTATTGTAAAAATCGATTCCACAAAACTTCTGAAGAAATTGTTTGATGGAAAATTGAAGCAATTTCTAGTCATTTGGAAGATGAACATGATATCGTAGATATGATGGTATAAGAGAATAAGAGCTACAACGAAAGCGGTATCTTAAGTAATTAGCATCTTACGTAATTCTCAATAATTAATTATCTCTTTTTTTTCATTTTTAAGTCGAGAATATGTCAAGAAAACGTGAATGATGAAGATAGATTTATGTGAGCCAGGAAAAGACATGTTTCTGTATTTTGTGGTTTCTTCACGGTTCATTTTATAAAATATTTAAAAGTATTTTATTCCTTATGATAGTTCTATTATTTGGTATTTTATATTATCTGTGGTTAAAAACCATCAACACCATCACCAGCCCGTTGTCACATTTGGAATATCGTTGAAAAAAGACACAAATTTAAGTTGGTTCATCAAAATTAATTTCATCTCTTTCAATGTAATCCCTATTATTTGCAATATAATTGTGATAACTCTTTTATAGACTTTCCATAGTCTTTAATTCCCGCTGCAAAATCCATTTGATATCTTAAATCGTGTCAAAACGTATTCCACGTGGTGGAAATTTAGTATTCGAAACAGGAAAAAGTCATTAATTGTTGCTCTATAGAAGACGCAATACCCCACGGAAATAAAAGAAAACACTCAGAAACACCATCGTTTTTGAGCGGCTCTTTGAAAATTTTTTACCATTTTTATGCCCGTGTTTTTTACATAGTTATATATTATATATTTTTTACATTTTTAACATGTTTAATAAATCAGCTTAAGAAATTTTGTTTGAAATATAAAATTCAAGGCAAATTTTTTGTTCAACTAACATATTCATAATACAATTTGCCGAGTAATTTTGAGGTCGACTTACTACGACAGCTGCTGTAAACACACTAGTTGACAGATCTCTCTCAAGTTTGGCTTTGTAAATAAGAAAGTTCCACCGACTTAACTTAAAAAATTATCGATTCCTACTAAGAGGTTAATTTAAATGACACTTCTGGATGTTTTTATATAGAAATAGATAGCTTTAATTTTGTTATGAACATTGAGTTGAAAATAGTAAATTAATTTACTCAATTTAAAATTATAACAAATACTGTATATTAAGTAGAAAACTCCAATAAACAACCAATTCAATATTAACAATACTGTAGTGACTTAAAAATTATGTGTTCACACTGTTTTTTTTTGCCCCCACCCCATTTTAATTTTTCCACTTATAACTTTTTTATCAGTATTTCCTCATGAATTCCTTGTCGTGTAAATATCTAATTTACCCAAGTGAGCATGATTTTTCTTTCTTTTGAGGAAACTGCTATTTTATTTTCAATTTTCCGTTCGTTGATTTTACAGATGTATGCGAGAATGAAGGCAAAACAGATTTTATATTTTAGATTATGCAAACCTAATAAAGGCACCTAATAGACCGTCGCTTTATTTAGAACATAATTTTTTTTATCTGCATATATAATAGAACTAAATAAATTGAAGTGTATGCAGTATTCGTAAATATATTATTACGTTAATTATCTTTAAATATCATTTACTATCTAATTATCGATTGGATTAAGTAAGCTATTTCTTTCATACGTGGGCATTAATTATTGCCAAGTTATAATCTTAACACCTATCTGGATCAATCATAAAATATACATATCACAAACTTTTGGCAACCTCGAAAAATTTATAATTAAAGACTGAACTCCTCCTGTAGAGTCTCCTCTTTTGGTATAAAATTATTTTTTATAATTTTTTTTATTTTGACTAGATTCTTTATTTTCAAAATACCCATCATTTAGTTGTATATTTTTTACAGAAAAGTTGCTTATTGACTATGTTAATGTCATTCCCTCTAACAGCATATCCCCTTAATTTTTTTATGTGCCTAAAATAGATACGCAGTTATTAGAAATAATTTTAGGTTTTTTGTCTACATAAAAATAATTGAAAATCATTTTCCTTTTATAAATATCGATGGGAACTATATGTACACTGTATGAAGTAAACAATATGCACCCTGGTCTAACCAACCAATGATATTGAGCACCATGTTGCTTGAAATGCTTTTATAAATACCTAAAATAAAACTATGCAGCAATTAAGTTTACAATGTAAATATTGAAGCTATATAAAATAAGTGTATTTAGTAGTTTGAGTTGCCTGCCATTAGATATGTACCTCTAACGGTAACGGAAAAGGATAATAATTACACAATATAGTACTTACCAATATAACACTTCTTGGCATGTTGCCTACATTATTTTTGATATACTAGGAACTTTTTATCAGGATTGCCCAGTATCTGACAACATCAATTCAGCTTGTAGCTTTTATTATAAATATTATTTGAAATAATTTGAAACGAATAGATATTATAAAATTATAATAAATGCTTATTGATCTCTTAACTATTTTGGTTTAAAATTATCAATTCAACAATAATTATTGCGAATACGTAATCATTCTTGGCTTTGTCTAGTTGCAGCTCACGCTTCATAGTTAAACCAATTTCACCACAGACAGCTCTGTCTTCAAAAGTGTTTTATATTTAAGATGCCACAGTGAAACAAAAAAACGCTTATCATTTTATCATGCTGATTCGTCCATCCGCCTGCCACAGCCTCAAAATTTTTACAGTTTGAAAAATATGTTCACGAAATTTTAAAACTGGATGCTTCGTATTGAGATGTCATTGTAGATGAGATCTCAAAAAAATATTAAAAACGTTTTAATGTCAAATGGGCACTATTGCAAGTAACGATCATTTTTTTGGAACATCTATACCAAATAAAAAAAATGAAACGAAACATTAGCAACTTTTATTAAATTCCTTACATCTCCCTCGTATATGTTTATTTTGATTTAGTTGATCGAAGTCAATTAAGAAGGTTTATTCTTGTACCAGTTATCCACTATCTTATTAAACATTGATTAAATTATCTAAATTAATCCATATTAATTAAATGAGATAATAGAAAAATATATGCGATTCTTTACAAATTTATTTCACACAATTAACAAATACAATTTTTAATGGCGATTCCTGTAACGTTTCTCTTCAATATATAATTAAATCTGTTTTCAATTTACAATCATCAATTGAAAATAATAAACTGTATAATGACGATAATGTATGTAACGATAAAGCTCAGAATACTGAACAACAGTGATTTCCGTAGAACTATAATTTGAAACAAACTGAACTGCCCCATTCTGCTCGTCGCTATTACTTCTGTCAACATCGCCAGCTGCTTGCGGGTTCTCGCAGCTGGAAGAGAAAAGTAAACATGAAGTGCAATAGTTCGATGACAGTCATTAGTAGTTTAATGCGCCCTCGTGTTTGGTAACTTGACAAGATAAATTATCCAACATTTATTGCAACGAGTTAGTCTTAATTTCAGTGTTACGTCATTGAAAATCCAGTAAATTTGGCTTTATTTCGTAATATAATAAGTATAACTACTTTGCAATCGACATAACATTTGAAATTAATAATAAATTATTGCGAAATAAGATGGCATTATTGGTGGATTAAACCTGGCCCCTGAATACAATTTACCTTGATCGTACTATCTTAAATTTTCAATTTATTTTATGCTACAACACGCCTATATGGGGCAACAACTTAGTTTAGATACAAGGGCAAATTAAAACAGAAAACAAAAGTAAGAGAAAACCGCAAAGGACTTGGAGAGAATTTTTAGATAAAAATGAAATATAAAGGAATGTTTATTTTAGTTTCTTCTTAAAACGATGTTTAACTATTTAATGACATTATACTTTACGCAGTATTTAGTAACAATACACACACACTTCGTTTCCTAAACCTAATAAGTTTGTTTCGAAAGTTTAATTGGATGAATGGATTCTTCCTGATATATTGTATATATTTACAATGTGGGTTTTGAAATAGGTAGTTTCAAATAAAAATTATTGTCAAACATTCGTTTAAAACGTTCATGAAATCAGTAAAATGCACTAAAATATTTAATAAGAATTTTTACTCACGAATTCGATGATCCATTTTTATTTCGGTCAAACAGATTTTAGTTTTCTCCACTTCCAGGTATACTTTCTCACACAGTATACAGATAACTACGATAGATATGACGTAATGCGCTGGTCCTAAAACTAGTACAATCACAAATTCTCTTTGAATCATCTGAAAGAGAATTGATTAAATATGGCGTCCATTTTTAAATCCCGATTTGAATTTATTTAAATATGTAAGTATACAATATAAATATATATTTTATTTAAATATGTAAGTATACAATATAAATATAAATTTTATTTAAATAGCGAATGAACTTTTCTTGTTCTCGCTTTCAAGCTTGAAGTAATCGCACAGAAATTACAGACTCTACATCGTGATGGAAAGCAAACCAAGCATAGATTAATAATGAGATCTTTTTGAAGGTGAAATCGGACAAAAATGTCGATTTTTATAGTCACATTAAATTTTTGTGTTTTGGCAGTCAAACACATGTTAAAAATATTAAAGTATTAAATTTTTATGTCAAGTAAATAATTTTATTTGAAGCAGACCGCCATCAATTTTACACTACGTTTATACTGCCAGATACACACACACACACGCATAAATTTATATATATATATATATATATATATATAATACTGGCAATATTATATATATATATATATATATAATATTGCCAGTATTAATATATTATATACCTAGATTTGTTTCACCCCATATTATTACGAATATAATAGTAAAATAAATAAATAGCTGATGATAAGCTCGAAATATGTTTGTTTGCGTCTTTCTCCGACCCACGTTTTTGGTTTTTATTTTTATTATTTCCATGAAATGCAGCACAAACTTAAAAATTACTTTAGTGACAATGCGTTTTCGAATTAAAAAAAATGTAATCAGATTTAATCACAAATTACCCCAACACGCCAAGCTCATCTTCTAATAATTAAAAAAAAACAAAGGAAAGTTCAAGAGAGCAGTCAAGAGTAACGCGGTCGTTGTTATTGTCTTATTCTCTTTGTCACGATAGATAGATACTCCGTATTAAACTTGCGTATGTACATGAAAATAGATACGTTTAAAAGTGTATTCATTTATTTTGGCAGCTTAATACCCTTATATTTAGTAAATGCCACTGTCCATGTGCAGCTTGTTTATCCGAAGTCTGGAGATGCATCTAAACCTTTAACTTCTAAACCGATTTACATGCCGTAAGCTTTGACATTGTTCTAACATTACATCAGTAAATGCAGAATTGTATGTAGTTTAATAGCTCTATTCTAACTTTAGTTCGATTGCATAATTCGAGCAAACCGTTATTAGTTATTAGTTCGGTGAGCTTCAAACATTATATTAAAGTTTTCAATCCAAAGTAAAATTAGAAATAATTTATTTTTGCCAAACGACTTTAATAGTCTAAGAATGAGAATTATTATTTAAATGGTGCTTAATCTGAAACTCACGATTTCCTTCACATTGTATAGAAACAAACTGACATTCATCAAGATGTTTAAACAGGCTATCGGTATTGAGAGCAGCAGCTGAAAAATATTTTGTACATAATTTTATATTAACCAATATAATTCTTACGTTAGTATCAAATTATTAGAAAACGTACTGACCTGAAACTGAAACGCTTTGTGAATATTATTACACAGTTCTATAAATTTATTAAAGAAATCTGATAAGCGCAGTAAATTCTTTTTCTTTAATGGTAAATGAAAACTGCAATCTATAGATACGACCGTTTCTTCATTCTGATTTCTATTAAAGACATGATGGATCTTCCAGAAAAAGGTCTTTTGCTTATACTCCTCCAGAAAAGAATTAACTAACCGGAGCCGTGTGAGAATAAAGTATAGCAAGAAGCTAAATAGAACTATTTCCGAATCGTATATAACTCCGCGTATTGTATTAATCACCAAATGGACGATATTGTAGGGTACAGAAAGATGTAACTGTGAAATATAAATAAATACTCCACACCACACAACTTTAAATAGCACTACTATAGAAAGGATCAGAGTGTGACGTATTTTGTCTCCTTTATTTAAATCACATTGATGAATTGGCTCGAAAAATTCATCTATTACATCAATGCTATCTAAAACTTGCCAAAAAATATTTTTTGCAGATAACACGTCCTCTAGAAATTTGCATAGTGCATATAAACTGTCGAATGTCTCGTAAAAGATAAAAAATAAATACGGTGTGGAAAATATAATCACTCGGAAAACCACAAACGTGCAAAGAGTAATCAAACTGTACAGTTGTCTTATCTTTTTATGGAATTTTGTCTCTCTGCTGATATTTCTACCTACACCTAGAACCGATCGCAATGTCAAAATTGCCCATAAAGTATCTCCAAAACTTTTTTTATTTTTTTTATTCGTAGACATCTTGTTAGTCGCGATTTTACTAATTGTGCGTTGAAACGTGTCACGCGCTAGAGGTAAATTCGTAAAATTAGTTGAAATACGAAATGAAAATCAATAGTGAGGCTCGAACGTGATACAGAAATAAATTCAAGGGTGGATCAAAAAGTAATTGATTATCGTTTTGGATGGATATTCATTTTTTGCGATTCCATTACAATTTTAGTGAATTCCGTCTTCATGAATAAATAAACAATGCTAATAGCTGAACTCAATGTGCCAAGTAAACAACGTACAGGGGAATTACCAGGCTTTATAAAACACTCAGTGAAACCTACTTCATTTTATTAAATATATTTGGCGTTAATTTTGTAGAAATTCATTATTCACAATTATATGAAAGTATGTGATGTAGTATTATTTATTCTTTCTTTAATTTCTTTACCACGACCTAGGTTTCGTTGTATTACATCTTCAGGTGGGATATTAGCAAAGATCTAAAATCGTGGTAAAGAACTTAAAGAAAGTAGAAATAATACTACATCACGTAGTTTCATTTAATTGTGACTATTTCATTTTGTTGAATATAATTAGAATATGGAAATAAAAAAAAGTTAATTTCTTATAAAAACCTTGAGAACAAGTAAATATTGAGCTTTGAAATTCAACAATACCATAAAGTGCAGACATTGAAATATTATCGAATACACCAACTGTTCTGAATATTATAAACTATGGGAATTATAAAATATTGAACAACTCATACGACTCTATTACTTTTACTCGATTCAGGCATAAATCTTTGTCAAGATTTTTTGACTGCATGAGAAATATTAGTATAGGAAATAAAAAGAAATATATAAATTAAGTACAAAAAATAATTCATTTTATTTGCAAGTTTAATAGAAAATGACACAAATATTGCATGAACTATGCACTTAACAATTTCATAATATTTCTGGCAATTGGTTTTTGATAAACTTTTTACTGCTTACTTTGGGAATCAAGCCATACGGGTTCGTACAACAATGACCATATAATTTTAAAAAATAATGATAGAAAGAATTTAGTGATAAAAATTATAATATAAGAAAATAATTTAATTTAGACAAAAAAACAATACTCTTGACGCCAACTGTAAAATTTTATTTAACATGACAACCTTGATGGGTGGTGTTATTTATTTACTGCGCAAATTCATTTATCGATTGGAGGATTTTTTTTATTAATAAAGACGTCCACGGAGCTACATCTGCACAATATCAAGTAAGTTATAATAAATAAAAACTTGATTTTTGATATGTCTGTTAATAAGTTCTCGGAGTCGATTTGACCTTATGAAAAAAAAACAAATAAATCTAGGTATCACAAATAAATTATATTGGACATGCATCATTCGTATCTACGTCTTACAGCTATCCATTCGGTAATAACAATGTACCTCTAGCGGGAAAACCTGATGAATTAGATATGAAAATTGACCAGGTCTTTTCTTAGGGTCAAATTTTTCCACGCCGTATAAATTATTGTTTAGAACGCTGAACATATATTAGTTAGGTTGTGCAATGTCGAGTAAATAAGATGTACTAATAGAATCTAGTTTAATTTATCTAATTTTACGTGCATTTTACAATGTGTTATCTAGCGTTATCTTAATGAAAAAGAAACTTAGTTCTGTAAACTGGTCTGACTCTTTGTTAGCTATTCGTTTTAATAACTGACATTAGTTTTTGTGTATGTGGTTCAAATTAACTCACTTCTCATATCGGCCAATCGAATTGACATTAATTACATTTTCAATAAATTTAAGAAAACGTTTTTTCATAAAGTAGCTATATTTCCAATTGATGACAATTTAAATTCATTGTCTAAAAAATTCAAATTTTAAAAATTAGCCATACGAAGGCGCTATTTTGACGCCCAAAGTAATTATTGCACTTGCTTGTCTATGTTTAGTGCATTTATTTTTGAAAATGTACTTTAAGGATGTTTAAAATCCAAAAAAAAATCTGTCGCCCACGCAGAAACTTTGTTTGTTGGCATTTCTAATTTTTCCCATATTTAATGTGGTAAAAATACTATCTTTTATTTTACTTCAAAGTATTCCGCATTGTCCCAAAGGACCACTTGTACAGCAAAAAATGTCTACAAAGCAAAAAATAGTCATAAGTTCTATCGAATCTCCCTTTATCAACCAAAGTTTTTCATCAATTATAGCACTATTTTATTCCACGATAACACAAAGAAGTGCCCAATTTGGTGCTTTGTTAGGTCCAAGTTCCGTACTATCTTTCTACTAATTGTTTTCTCGTCATGTTTCACTCAAAATATCATATGTACTGGATAAACGTCCAGTAGAGTGCTTGGAAACCTATAGCTCTACATTTATTCTGTTTACGAAGTCCATTCTAAAGAAAATGAGACCACTTGCATACATTAAATTAAACCCTAGGCGAGTCAGTCAGCCGTATTCAGTCTACTCAGCCGCATCTCTTTAGTTAATCAAGTTATTCTGCCGGTTCAAGTCACTTTTCCATTGTTAAAAAGGTCACAGAAATATTTACCTTTATAATTTTGTCTTAATTGAAACAAATATTTAATTTAAATTAAGAAAGTTTTTGTTTTTATGAAAAAATGTCCAGTGTCGAGTGACATATTTTCATGGCAGCGATAAATATTTTTATATATCTCGAAATGCAAATAGATTATTTACCTGCGATGAATAAATTTGGCGACTGATAAATGAAAAACTTCAAAAGCAATCTGGTAGAAGGCTGACTCTACCATCAGCAACGGTTTTCTGTCCACCATGCACTAAGCGATACCGCAGTGCAGTTTAGAATATCAACGCTGAGACTGACCATGCTCATTCCATATCATAACAACTCAGTAATTAAGTACAGCATGATTTTTATGTTTCCATTGAGTTATCATCTATAAAAAAATGGTACACAAATCAGTTATTATCGCCAGAAACTTAATTAATATATTTAAATAGACTATAAGAAAGCATAGTTAATTTACTTTTATTACTAATCATTTTTATATTAAATTATATTGAAACTATTATTAAAGTTAAAAGCTAAGGCTCAAAGATAGAATCAAAGCTATCTTGACCTCTGACTTTTGTGTTATTATTTTCTAATATTAAACACGTTATGCCAATAAAAACCTATTTTACTACGATCACTTAAGAGGCCAAACTGAGGCGCTAGCGCCAATGTCTTTCTAAAGAGCTTTCGAAGAAAGTTAAATCTTGAATCACAAAGGCAAGAAGTCTTCCCTTCAACATTTATTTTTAGCCAATTAGAAGTTTAAGCGTGTGTTCAGTAAAGGAATTTAAAGGCTAGTTTCAATTAGAAACATTACTAAAATCGTAGTACCAAAAAAAAACACTGTGAAATATTCCTTTCTGATTTTAAATAAAAAAATCATACTGAGAATGTCAATTAGTATATTTTACGTATTGCATCTTGCTTATCAAAAATATTAACCTAAGTAAATATATCGATATCGATAAAAAAAGAAGCAAAATTGGTTGGTCGCGCCTTTGCTATGCAGTTTTTAGCTAATTAACGATTTGTAATTATCTGTTACAAAAAATACATATGTCCCAAGACTTTAAACGGAGCTATAATTTTTTCCTCATTGGTAGAAAAATCTGAAAAAATTCTAGTGTCTTCGTCAAATAATTATTTTAAAAAGGATCGTGATCTCCTTTTATAAATAAGTGGAGTAAATACATGAGTAGTCAAGAGACCCTTATTCCAAACTTTAACATCTCGAAACTAATTTAATTTTGTTTCATACTTATCATTTAGTAGGAATACAACTCTAATCGTTTAATGGAAGAACCATATAAAAACTCTCCAACTTAACGGCATTGCGAATACCCAGACCATGATATTGATAATGGACGTAAGTCAGAATGCAATAAGAGCCATTTTTTTAAAATCACCAAATTTCAGTAAAAAAGTTTATAAATAAAGTAGAACTTGAAAAATCTCAAAATTTAAAAATCCATGATATCGCACTTATTGAATCTGAGTTCAGCAAAAGTGGCAAAATAGACAGTGGTTGGGTCGATTTAAACTAATAAAATTACTCAAAAATTATTTCATTGTGAAATGTACATTTCTTTAAGATTCCAATTCTGTTCACTGAAGTTAACATATTAACAAGACATTTACTAACTTACATGATAAACCATTTAAAAAAAAATTAATGAAGAAGATCAAAAACAATTCTTCAGTAGCAGGAAAAGAAAAACTAAACTACGTAAAAAGATATGACGTGAATCTCATTTCTGCACTATTTCAGAGCTCCCTTTTTTCAAAATTTCCATTACCTTCAAACCTCAATAGTTTGTAATAGACATAGAAGTTTCTCCGAATTTCATAAAACAATCTATTGAAAAGTGAAAGTGATCATGGAATTTACGATATAGAGACTATGGTAACTTTGTTTTATAAGTAGAAACTATTGGGAAATTTACAACATTTCATATTAAAAAATCTTCAAAATATCATCTCCATACATTACGATACTACTATATCTTTCACCTTTAAAATTTTATAATTAACAACCCTTTCTAGCGTGAAATTAAAGCTCCTTCCTCCACTTCTATTCATACCAAATCTTATAACTTCCACGAAACCCCAAAGAAAAAGTAGGGGCATATACATAAAATGTTAAAGTGAGGTATAATAAATGCTTCGGTGTCTTTATGGCCTTCCCTAATGTTACTGTTACTAAAGAAATGCAATGCATTCAGCCAGAAGAAATGATGAGTCGTCATAGATGATGTTTCAATGACATTCCTATTGGATATTCTTAGCCAACTCCAAATGTTCACAAGTCCTTGATCAAATATTTGATTACCCCTGATAGTGCATTGCGGACGTTTGTTTTGATAATATATTCCCAAATTGACATTTTATATTTAATTTCATGCCCTTGGGTTTAACGACGCTATATCTAGATTTCAAGGAAAAAAACAGTTCTAAATCTGAATTATTTAATAACTAAGGAAAGAGTTATAACTAATTCAGATTAACTCAAAGCCGTAAAGGAATTTACAATCCCGAAATCCCTAAACATTCAAAATCTTTTATAAACTTAGTTTATTATAAGAGCAAATGAACAGCAATATTAATTTCAAACTGTCGAAAGTAACTGAATCTCCTTTCTATTACTAGCTTACTTATACGTTTCTAAATCATTAAATCATATATTCCATATGATTCATTAAAATTTTCTATTTATCTTATTTACGTTTATAGTAATCTTGATAAAATTTATTGTAATTACTTTTAATAAGAAAAATAATGGTTAAGAAATATTTTGGATCACTATATTATTACTGTGTACCAGTACCGCTTAGAAATTGTTACCAACAACAAACCTTTTAATTGGCGTTTTAACTACAAATATTCCAGTTCGAGACCAGTACGGTGACATTTAAAGCCTTAAAAGCAGAAATTAAATCGATAGGCGGATACACTATCTTTCTTCCCATTAACCAATTTAATAGGAAGAAAGATAGTGTAGTAAATAACCCATAAAAAACCTTCTAATTAGGAAAAAACAACAACTTTCATTTTCATAATCTGCAATTGTCTTCAAGTTCCATTAACTCCTAAATTCACGAACCTGTCCAGATTTCACAGACATCGCAAAATTTTGTAAATAATTTAATAGTTCTTTATTCTCTAGACTTAGCCCTCACGAATATCAAGAGTAAAATCCCGAATATCTACATAGGCTGTTATCAATAAAGACTACTGAAAAGCAAGATCCGTTACCTAATGTCTATTTAACTAGTGAATATTATTTCGCAATTTTAAATTTTACTTCAAACAAAAATATTATTTTCAAAGTGAATTTAAAGGAATACAAAGTCTAACGTAGAGTACATGTAAAGTTATTACTTGAAACAATAAACCCACACAAATTCAGTCCTTATATTGGAGAAACCTTCAGAAATTTGAAAGATCTTAATGAATTTATCGAGAAGAAAAGACAGTTAAATCGATAATAAAGTTACTTTATAATAACAAAATATGTTATATTTCATGTACCATATTTCACTATTTCGATAGCAGTTCTAATCAAAAAATATTTAAAATATTACAGAGTATAAGAAATGTTTTATTATTGGCAGAAAATATCAATAAAACAGCAATATCTTATTTTCCAAATTCTTTTGAAAAACACTCATTTACTAAATTATAGAGCGTGACTATATTACAATACCGATATAACAATAAGTCTCATAATAAAATAATTTTTCCCGTACTCAGAGAAGTATCTGAAATCCTAATAGAAATCCACGACATTTTCATTGCGGAATATTTAGTTTCCACAAGAGTGTATTTGACGATTAAAGAACGTTATTCTGTAAAAAATAAGCGTTCCTATATAAAATCTTGATCAAAAAATGTCAATTATGACAATACAACAAAACATAACGACAAATAATCCAACATCGATTGCAAATTTATTCCACTTCAAGTGACCAATACGACCGGCTTAGCCTTGACATAGTAGGTCCATTATTCAAAGTTTCAACCTGTAGGAAAAAAGTCTTGTTAACACTTCTTTATCCAAATATTCCACTGCACATCAAGTTGCCAGTGATGCAATTGATGGGAGCTGTGAAGGTTTAATTAATTTTAACTCTATTCTTCTTATATCAGAAACTATACTGACCTATTAATATACCAACCTCAGTGCAAATTTATTCGAGAAAATTTACAACTTCTAATAATTAAACAAATATGGTAACCACCGTGTCATCAAAAAGCACAAGGCATTCTTGAACAAAGTCATTGAACCCTCAAGGAATATATTTAAATAATACGTGAAGCAAAAACTTTGTACCTCTTTTTACGAAAATTACGTGGACGGAGGAGTATGAAATTTGCCACAGTTAAAGTTTATATGGAGATGGAATGCAGATAGCTAATATTTTATATAATAATGCATTAGAAATATATTAAATTAATAATAAAAAAATATTACACAAACTACAATGCGTTTGACACACACACAAACATATATATATATATATATATATATATATATATATATATATATATATATATATATATATATATATATATATATATATTGACATATGAGTTGTCCAGAATTTTATATTTCCGCTGGCTTTCCATTGTACTTTATCTACCAGACAGTTTGTAGGTTATTGTGTTTCAACTATGTTATTTTCTCATATATAGTATTAAAAATTTTGATATTTTTTCTGAAATTACAGTCATTATCATTTTATATAACATTATTAATAATGATCATAATATTAATACGTGAAGCAAAAACTTTGTACCCTTTTTACGAAAATTACGCGGACGGAGGAGTTTGAAATTTGGCCCAGTCAAAGTCTATACGGAGAAGCAGTGCAAAAAGCTAATATTTTTATATAATAATGCAACAGAAATACATTAAATTAATAAAAAAAACTATTACACACATAAATTTGGCTCAGTTAACATTTTTGTTTCTTTCTCATAATGTCTACTCGCTTATCCCATGAATTAATCAAATAAAATTACAACATTCCTCTTATTCACCAGGCCTGGCAGCGTCTGGCTTGCCTCTATTAATGTCATTAAATAATGTTTTGTGTTTAAAAAAAATTATGATTAGAATCTATATACTAACACGTTAGGCAAAAACTTTGGTCCTCTTTTTACGAAAATTACGAGGACGGAGGAGTTTGAAATATGGCACAGTTAAAGTTTATATGAAGGAGTGCCGAAGGCTATTATTTTTATATAATAATGCATTAGAAATACATTAAATTAATAAAAAAAAATATTACCCACACTACCAAGCATTTGACACGCACACACACATGTATATGCACACATATTGACATATAAGTTGTCCACAATTTTATTTTTCCGCTGGCTTGCCATTGTATATCTGCCAGACAGTTTCTAAGTTATTGTGCTTCAACTTTGTTATTTTCCCATACATAGTAGTAAACAATTTTAACTTTTATCGGGAATTACAGTCTTTATCATTTTATATAATTTAATAATATTTACAGTCATATATCTTATCTGGAATTACAGTCGTTATCATTTAATATAATATTATTAATGGTTAATAATAATCATAATATTAATACGTGAAGTGAAATTTTGTACCACTTTTTACGAAAATTACACGGACGGAGGAGTTTAAAATTTGGCACAGTTAAAGTTTATATGAAGGAGTGCAGAAGGCTATTATTTTTATATAATAATGCATTAGAAATACATTAAATTAATAAAAAAAATATTACCCACACTACTATGCGTTTGACACGCACACACACATGAATATACACACATATTGACATATGAGTTGTCGACAATTATTCAACAGGCCTGGCAGCGTCTGGCTTGCCTCTATTAATGTCAATAAATAATGTTTTCTGTTTAAAAATAATGATGATTAGAATCTATATACTAACACATGAAGCAAAAACTTTGGTCCCCTTTTTACGAAAATTACGCAGACGGAGGAGTTTGAAATTTGGCACAATTAAAATTTATATTAAGGAGTGCTGAAAGCTATTATTTTTATGTAATAAGGCATTAGAAAAATATTAAATTAATAAAAAAAACATTACCTACACTACCATGCGTTTGACACACACACACACACATGTATATATACACACATATTGACATATGAGTTGCCCACAATTTTATATTTCCGCTGCCTTTCCATTGTAGTTTATCTCCCAGACAGTTTCTAAATTATTGTGCTTCAACTTTGTTATTTTCCCATACATAGTAGTTAAAAAATTGACTTTTTATCGGGAATTACAGTCTTTATCATTTTATGTAATTTAATAATAATCACAGTCATATATCTTATCTGGAATTAAAGTCGATATCATTTAATATAATATTATTAATTTTTTTAATGGTTAATAATAATCATATTATTAATACGTGAAGCAAAAATTTTGTACCCCTTTTTACTACTTTGAATCGAACACCAATGCTAGTAATGTTGGTTATAGAGTAATTTTATCATCTTCGTTCAATGGATCTCCACGAAATATGTATCTGAATTATTTAGATGCAATGTCAATTGTACAACATTTCGGAAAGCCTTCTTTATTTCTTACAATGACTTGTCAATCAACTGCTAATTTTAGACCTGACATTATTGTACGTGTATTCAAGTCCAAATTAAAAGCATTAATTGAGGGCCTTCTTAAAAATATCTTTGGTAAACTTGAAGAACTTATTTATACAATTGAATTTCAAAAAAGAGGATTGCCTCATGCTTTCATTTTAGTCACTTTAAATGAGCAAGATAAAATTGTTAATGCTACTGATATCGATAAAATTGTATCTGTGAAGATTCCTAACATTCAAACACATCCTACATTACACGAATATGTTGTAAAGCAAGTGACGTGGAGTATTTAATCTTAATTCTGTATGTATGAGAGGTAGAAAATGTATAAAAATTTATCCAAAACGATTTATTGAATTTAGATGTGAATCATTAAATGGACATCCATTATACAGAAGGCGTGATAATGGTACGCATGCAGAAGTTTGTGGTAGTTGCCTTGACAATCGGTACGTTGTACCACACAATCCATATTTACTTGCAAAATTTAATTGCCATCTAAATTTTGAAGTTTGTACTACAGTCAAAAGCATTAAATACATGTATAAATACGCGTATAAAGGCTATGACAGTGCATCTGTTGAATTAATAAATATCAATAAAATAATTAATAATCTTTTGAATCAAAATATACAAATTGATGAAGTTACAATTGTTTTAATTGGTCGTTATGTCGGATCAACTGAAGCTATATGACGCGTCTTTGAATTATTAATGAATTTCCAGTTATATATTGTCGTCAGATTTGATATTCATTTACCGTGTAGACAGAATATTTACTATCGAGAAGGGTAAGACCGTCAAGTAAATGAAAATGTAAGACACACAAAATTATTAGCATTTTTTTATTTAAATCGGTCAGATCCATCAGCACGAGAATATAAGTATATTGAAATTCCTTTGCATTATGTGTAGGAAGATTCCCTAATGGAAGAAGGGAAGCCGGGGAGGTGATAATATAATTGCACGCGTGTATGTAGTATCACCAAACGACATCGAACTTTTCCGCTTACGATTGCGTTTATTACATGTCTGTGGTCCAAAATCATTTGAGGATGTTAGAACATACAATGGAATTACATACATTTCTTTTGTTGAAACGTGCCATGCACGCGGAATTTCTTCAAATAGTTATGAAAGGCGCGAATGTTTAAATCAAACAAAGGAATTACATTCACCAAAACAAATGCGTAATTTTTTGGGGTACATTTGTGCATTAAATGTGCCATCCAATGCATTAGCGTTGTGGAACGAGTTTAAAATATATCTTAGTGAAGATATTCTAGGACTTTACAACAAAAAAGCTTCCTTTAATAGAGCTCTATTAGAAATTGATGATATTTTGGAATATTTTGAATGTTCGTAATTTGTCATGTCAAATACTTGGTTTACCAGTTCCCACATACTCGCAGAAAATGGAAGAAGTAAATGCTATTGATATAATAAAACAAGAGTTACTGTTTTGTGAGTGTTATGAAACTGCAAATATTGAACAGCGTAATCTCATTGATCAAATGATTCGTGAAGTTTTGTGTCATGATACTGGATCCAAAGTTTTTTGTTTAACCACTCATGCAGGTTGTGGCAAAACATTCACTGGAACAACATTCATAAATTAAATTTTATTAATCTTCCTTGCATTGCAACTACATTCAGTGGCATAGCTTCAACACTATTACATGGAGATAGGACTTTACACAATGTGTTTAAATTGCCTATACCCATTTTAGAAAATGCTGTAACAAGTATTACTGCAAATAGTAGCTATGCTAGTTATATAAATTCATCAATATTGATAATTATTAATGAAGTTTCTATGTGACCATTGCAAGTGCTAAAAATCATAGATAGATTATTGCGGGATACATGCGATGAAAATGATAAACATAAACCATTTGGAGGGAAAACAATATTTATGCGGTGATTTTCGGCAAATCTTACCAGTTATCCCACATGGATCACGTGTAACTTTAATTGAAAATTGTGTCACAAGTTGGCATGAATTTCTTTATTTTCATAAAGTTACGTTTACTCAAAATATGAGAGCCTTACCAAATGGAATAGAATTTGTAGAATTCTTGAAAAAAATTGGTAATGATGAAACCCCACAATTCCCTCAGTTTGGAAAAAACATTACCGAAATGATTTAACAATTAATAGGAGATAAAAATAATATTATTAATGAAGTGTATGGAAATATTTCGGAAAACATGCTCTCAGGTAATAAATTGAACTCCGTTATTTTAGCACCTAAAAATGATGATTGTACTTTGACTAATACTGATGTGTATCAGAAAAATTAACCAAATTCCTGGTGGACAGATAACATATCATAGCTACGATTAAATAATTTCGGATAATGACAAGTTTTTGAATTCTTTGACCATTATTAGTTTACCACCACATAAGTTAGTATTAAAAGTTAATTACATCGTTTTGCTGATCAGAAACGTAAATGCAAAGGAAGCATTAGTCAATGAACTAAGAATGCGTATCAAATTTATGCATCATAATGTAATTGATTGCGAAGTTTTAACTGAAACCGCAAGCAATAAGAGAATTTTGATTCCATATATAAATTTAACATATTCCGGAACTATTTTACCATTTAACCTTCAAAGAACTCAATTTTCGATGACAATAAATAAGTTTTAAAGACAAACATTCGAAAAAATTAGAATTTTATTGAATAGTCCAGTTTTTACACTGGGCAATTGTCTGTCGCAGCAAGTAGAGTTCGATCATTCGACAGATTGAAATTTTATGTTTCCAAATATAAAGGTCAAGGACATTTAGCAAACGATGTAAAAGTTTTTACAAAAAACATCGTTTAACTAGAAGGTTTAAATCATTAATTGAATTATCGAAAGACATGTCAAGTTCAATGGACAACATTTTTTTAGTCGCCTGTTTTTTTGTTTCAATAAATAATATTTAAAAAAATTATTTTTTATTTTAATTTTTGCTTTTTGGATTTGTTTTTTATTTAAATTTTATATAATTTGTTTGAAAAATATAGGCAAATTAACTGTGTAGCCTTGGCAAAATCTGTGATTATAGAGGTACAATCTTTGACAATAAAACTTTAATAAAGTGCAAACATAAATTTAAATGAATTATGGTCGAATTTCGACCACTGGGCGACCATTAGTATATTTAAACTTACGATAAGGATAACAAAAGCCGACTCACCTAAAACTTTTGCACAGATATATTAAAATATAACAAGGATACATATAGAGCAAAACAGTTTACCTTATATGAATTTATTTTCGATCATAAGCTATTCAACCCAGATTCCGCTTACGAAATAGGTTCCGATTTTATAAACTGTGATTACAAAAAGATGGTACGCCACCAAGTATCTCATTCAAGGGCGCTTATATAAGTCAATCTTAAGAAAAATCCAAGGTTTATTATGATCCACATTCCCGACATTTAAAATAAAAGAGCGGTGGCTACTTTTACCTCAAAACAGTTTAAGAAAAGCGCTATCTCCTGTTTTCCCAATAACGAATATAAAATAGAGCCTTCATCTAATAAGAATCTACCTATTCTTACAAAATAGTAATAGTGCATGGAAAATATGACTCGTCCTTGCTAATTGACAGACGTCATTTTAAGCATCATTTTAATGAAGTAAAATCGGGGTCGCTAAAAATGATAAAAGAGCTTAAATAATAATGACGTGTAAATTAAAGTATTTTGTTTATCTAAAATCAATATTTTTCAATTTTATCGAAATAATCAAATTTCTGTCAGACAATATCAAGAATCCTAGTATCTATTTCGAACCTAACGGTATTATTAATCTGGTTATTATTATTCGTCTATATATTAGGTTCACTCACCCTCACTATAAACATTTTTTATAAACAAATTTTTTTAGGTTTAAGAATATCTTATCCAAAATTGAAATTTGGGAAAACTCGACTTTTGATATATTGTCATGACAAATAAAGTTTATACTGTAAGTGGCGGATTTACAACTTCTGTAAACTAGGACAAGAACAATTCGCCGCTCCTACTTAGTTATATTGAGGTTCGATTCTTTAGTTAAATAAAATAATAATTAATTCCTCGTGAATGTAAATTCATTCGTGAATGCGTTAATCGCCATTAACGCCTGACTGTGTAGGTATGGTACCGAATATATTATGGTAGGTATGGTACCGAATATATTTTGAGTTATTACTGATCGAATCTGACAAAGACGTGAAAATATAGTCGTAAATACGTTATTGCACTAATATTTTATCATATTTGCTCAGTATACGCTGCTACCTAAAATGTGTCACGATAGGCCAGATTTAAGGGAGCAGCTTATATTGAGCAAAAGTGAGTAAAAAATTACGTCTTCAAATAAGTGAATACAGTAGTTTTATTTATTACGCGTTGATCAAAAAAACTGTTCATTGGATAATAGGCGCCAATGTCTTGTGCATTTATAACGTAATTTGACATATTTAATTGTCAATATTCGTTTCTCGCGAAACTCTCGCGTTATTATTTACAAACATTTTTTAAGTATATCTGCTGCTTTTGCATAATTTTGGGCCATAATTTCATGTAGCAAATTATTCAAATGACTTTTAGTGACATCAAATGCATTTGAAATACAACGTAGAATCATTGTAAAATAAAATTATACTGAAGTAGATAAAGTTGCAGAATGATTAAAAAATAAATCATGGCGATGACCAGAACACAAAAAAACTTTGTTTACTTCTGCCATATATTTTCTGTCGTGTGTAACCAGGTAATTAACAAAGTAAACTGGCGATAATGCATTAGTGTAGTACAGTAGTTTCTTCGAGAATGTTCAGGATAAAATAAACGGTGAGAATTATCAAAGTAATTTCGATTGCGTTTTGAAACCAGACCCGTAAACGACGATAATTGGTTGACGACGGATTGTTTTAGACGGTACTCTAAATACTCTAAAAATCTGTTTAAAAATGTTGAAATATTATAAAATATTCTTCAACTCCATACTTAAAGAGTATGAAAGAAAAACAATTTATAAAACAGAACCTTTGTACGAAACGACGCTTTTAAGCAATTGCCCGTTTAGTTTTTCATCGGATATCTGACTGAGGTTTATTGTAATATATTGGTTCCATCAGATGATGCCTCTTAGATTTTTACATTTATATTCACAAACGGTTGTTTGTCCACCAAACACAAACACACTCACATACGTATATTTAAACCTAATAGTATACCTCCTTACTTAAAGGCCTCCCACGAAATAAAAATACGATGGGCGTATTGACTATTTTCATCCTACTTTGATAAATTTCAGAGCTCGAGAGAAGTATAAAATTAAAAGCAAATTGATAAGTCCATTTGGACCTATGTAATTTTTTTCAGTTTCAACGCTCGAAAAGTTTGTAATTGAATAATAAACTTCATTAAAACTGACCCTTGTTAAATCGATAAGGTGTCGAATTACCGATATGATATGAACATACCCTCACCACTGTTCTTGATTTTGTCACCAAGTTAATTACTCAAATACATATAGGTAGTAAAATATATCATAGGCAGTAAAATTGGAAGAATAAAACTTCTTGACAAATAATTTGATACCCGACTATGAATAAACCGACTTTTAAAAAACTCAAATACGAATAAGAAATATACTGATAAGTATATAACAATGAATATACAAGTACTTAGTCGGAATTTCGACATAGGATATTTTTTCCAAAATTAATTACAAAATAATTAATTAATACAAATAAATAAACACAATTGTTTACAGCCACAATATTTCTCTTTATTATAAACTTTGACTTTGAAAATATCTTTAAACTAACAAACATCATTTCATACTTAGCAACATTCACATGTAAGCTAAAGTTACGAGACATTAACTACCATTAAAAGAAATAGATCGCCCTCATATATTAAACGTCAGATTTGAAAAAATCTTTAAACTAACAAACAACATTTCACACTTAGCAACATTCACATGTAAGCTTAAGTTACGAGACATTAACTACCATTAAAAGAAATAGATCGCCCTCATATATTAAACGTCAGATTTGAAAAAATCTTTAAACTAACAAACATCATTTCACACTTAGCAACATTCACATGTAAGCTAAAGTTACGAGACATTAACTACCATTAATAGAAATAGATCGCCCTCATATATTAGACGTGAGATTTGAAAATATTTCATTGGTTTAACTTATCTGCAGTTCGCCAAATACAATGTATGGCTTATTGAAGTACAGCTTGCACACCTACATAATGCATTGTTGCCTTCTATACCAACCTTTTGACCGACAACTCACTTTAATAAATTTATATTCGAAATAAATGTCCTATCCTAGAAAAATTTTTAAAAATATGTGCTTAAGTTATTTATAATATTATAATTTAAATTAAAAATGTGTGCTTAAATTATTAATAATAGCATATTAAGGTTACTAGCCATAATTTGTACATCTTATTATATATCACGATTAATAAATTTAAATTAATATACTTAGTTTGCTATCTTTATGAAAATTTAAGTAAATATTTAGATTCATTTCGTACATAAAATGTTTTTTTACTTCTTGATTTGTCGTCTTCTAAATAAAATAAAATATAACCGAATCAAATATATTCTTATATTGGTCAAAAATGCATCTTTTTATATTATAATTTAGTATGGAATGAAATGCTTCCAAATATGTTTTAATATAATCTTTGTCAAACATGATATCCATGATGCCAAACATGATATGTATTTGTATATGTATTGTGTGCGTGTGAAAGTGATAGCGCTCACATTTAACTAATGAAGTAGGTAAAATAATTCTAATTACCCTTGAAAACAGATAAAATACAGCTCGGTAATATGTCATCGGTTTTTGGGTGTACATATGTATAAAGTTCAATGTCACGTAGCAACGTATTGAATGACTTTGAGAGATCTATTTACATAACATTACGTTTCATGGTACCAAAATAAAATTATTTCTTGATGGCGAACGACATCAATACATTACTTTGGATATTAGTATAATGGTTTGATATCAATGATAATTTAAGGCTGTGATTGTGAGACTAGAGTGCCAATCAACTAGCATTGTATTTACATCCATTCAATAATGGTTTTAAGGATATTAGGGCAGATCCGATATAGGAGAGCACACGAAATATTTTATGTATTAATTCCATATTTATTATAGACAACTGAATGAAAATTTAGTCAGGGGGACAAAGAGTTTGCTTAGATTACTCATATACAAAAAGACTAACAACATGACGAACGTACACAGATAGTACCGAAAGCTAAGTGCTCACATCATAAACATGTAGTAAACCTTATAGAAAAAAATAATAAGTTTTACACTGAAAATGTAATTAAACAGACTATACAATTATAAATAAATATAGGCGTTAGGTTTTTCGAATTTTATTAAAGATGTTGTCAATTAAAAAATAAAATAAAATTTCTATGTGTTTTTATTGAAGACATCTGATACGTTTTTATGAATTAAAACCCTAATTATACTCAAATATCGTAAATAAGTCTTAATTAGGTTAATATAATCTTATTTAAAAGAATCCATAAATAAAATATATTAATTTTACTTATTTATTTGTTGATATAAATAACAAGTGGATAACATGTTGCAACTGTCCCATTAAACATTCCTACGAATGCACAGCCCTTACGAATGCATATTTTTAAACCTATTTTAAGAAAACGCTACTTTAAGTGATTATAGCAAATGACACTACGAAATAATTTGCGAAGGCACATTGCAATTTAAATTGCTGTAAGGTTTTCGGAATATCACTAACGACATTTTGTAAATTGGTTACGGGAATAAAAGCAAAGCGTCAATACGATCTGATATATTTAGACTCTCGTCAGTGTACAATGTGTGCATCTTATGCAATTGATTTTGCTTTTGCGTCTCTGTAGCTAATATTTTATCTAGCTATCCTTCTTTGACTTGTTACATTGACTCCTTATATGGAATTTCAGTTAATGTTTTAGTTGTTTCTTATTGGCTATTATTTATCGTTTTGACGTTTGAAATGATAACCATTGATGGGGAATGGATATGTCCGTTACACATTTTTTTTAATAATCGAGATTGCCTATTCAGTTCCGTTTTTTCGTTGTATGTGGATAGAATAGCTGTGAAAATGGTTTTTGGACTTTTAACTTAAAAAATTGACATATGTTAAGCCACGAATAAAAGCAAATCATACTTAATTCAAAATTTCTTTAGTTCTACACGGTTGTGAAATATAAAAAAAAGTATCACATTAAAATTGTGAGATCTTTTTTGTAAATCTGTAATTACCACCGTATGGTAAATTTAAAAAAATCCTGAAATTATATATTATAAGGACCACAGGTTTTATTTAGTTTTATTGTTAGATATTGCTTTAACGTCCTTAAGTTTAAATATTGATAATAAGAATTTAGTCCGAATGCTTAAATCTTTACTTTATTAACTTTTCGATTCCGGCGAAATATATTAAAAAAAAAAATTGCTTTTGGTTTTTTTGTAGACCAATTTGAGAGAAATGACTTTTGAAACTGATTCAATACGGTTCTTAAAATTTCTTTATGATATTGTGTCTATACCTAATATGATCTTACAACTTATGGATATTAACATTATCACTTGAATTGTAGAAAAATCTAGAAAAAGACCAAAGAAAATTAATAACTATTTACTAATCGGAATATTAGCAAATATATGGAATAAGGTTTGTAGAGTGTGTTACAGTACGGATACCGACACTCTCGAGTTCGATAAAGCAAATTTCGTATTTTGGATTTACATATTTTGCGTATTTTAGCGATGGTGCTCCTTGTGGAAAGCTGTTGAAACATACTTTTAAATTCATAAACAAACTGCGTAAATATAACATTCTCGTCATTCCTTAGATAATATTGCCAACGGTCGTAGCCATTACTGTGCTCTAACGTAAGCAAAACAGCCAAACAAAAGATATGGGAAAGGTTTTTATTCAAAATATGCAACCGAGCATAATACATAACATATACCATGATTTCCGGTCACATTTGCAATGATTCCGTGTAAATAACAAGAGGTTGATCAACTTTGAATAAATAAAGTTTGCTATCATAGAGGAAAGCTTACTAAATTATTGTGGTAAATAACTTTATTTGTTAAGTAATATTCAAATAAGGTTTCATTGCGCACGTCCTCAGTAATGGATATTAAATAAATTTCTAATATATGTAATATAACAAATGCACTTCATGTTTATTTCACTACTATCGCGAACTCGCAGGCAGTTGGCGATGTTGACAGAAGTTAATATAAGGAGTAAAATGGGTCAGTATAATTTGTTGCAAACAAAAAATTTACGAAAATATCTGTCGCTTAGCGCTCTGAGCGTAAATATATAATCTGAGCGTAAATATAATAAACCTTACGTAAATAGTTGTTATTATACAATTTATTAAGTCCCAGTTCTTTATTTACATGATCATTATTAAGTAATGTATTAGTTGTTTACTTTAGTTTACTATAAATTGAAGTCACATTTTATGTGTATTGACGAGATAATTTATAGAAAATGCTTACATTTGGGAAAATTGTATTTGCCGAATGGGTGAAACAAATAGTTATGAAATCATTTGACTGAATCTGCGCCAAGCTTATTGCACAGAGAATATTCCCTTAGTTATTTTTACTAGTTGACTTTTGATAAGTAAATTAAAAAAAAGTATATGCAAGGAATTGTAGAATAAACAGGAAGATATTACAAATATTTATTATGTATTTTGTTCCAGATACAGATTATGGTATGAAAAGAATATATTAGGTTGGCGACTTAAAAACCGGCCAATTTTTTTAACAAATTTCTAGAATGTTATAGAAACTTCTAGAATATTTTTCGTAGGGTATATATCCAAATATAGTTTGCTTTTGAAAAAATAAATTATAAATGGAAGTATTTCGAAATGAACTGACTCTTTCTTCAAGAATGTGGTTTAGAGTGAAAAAGCAGCGAAGAATCATGCAATATATATACACAACGATGGGTGAAGATATGTCCTGTCACGACACAGCCAAGCACTGGTTCCAAAGATTCAAAGCGGGGAATTTTGACCTGTCTGATTAACCTCATGCAAAGCGACCTCCTACAATTGATTTAGAAAAATTTGAAAGCCCTATTGAAACAGATCCCAGATTTAGTTCTCGTTGTTTGGTAGAGCTATTTTCATGTTCTTACATTGCAATGGAAAAAACTAATTCAAGCTTTGAGAAAGAAGTGGAAATATTCCGTTTCGCTACTTCATGAACTAACACAATTTCAACTTCAGACGAGAGCTAAGTTGTGCTTGGAGCTACTGAGTTCCCACCGTATCAACGAAAGCATAAAGTGGCTACTTACAAGAGATGAAAAGTGAATGACTTATATTATTTTTAGCGTAAACACTAGGGGCTAGGAGCTGAAGAAAAAGATGTACCGAGACCAAAATACAATACTGGTCAAAATGTACTTTTGAGTGAATGGTGGGGTGTAAATGGAGTTATTCATTGAGGACTCTTACAAGCTAACAGTACAATTACAGCCACTATTTATTGTGAATTACTGCTAAACTTCCTTCAAGTCAAAGTTTATTTTTACGTGACAATGCTCAACCCCACGTAACAAATATATCGCGTGAAAAACTCTTTCATTTGGATGGAGTATGCTACTTCATCCACGTGCTCTCCACATCTTTCGACATTTAATTACCATCTGTTTCGCTCTCTGTCCAATAATTTACGTGATAGAAAATTTAAAGACAAAAGTCGAATCTAAATCGAACTGCACCGGTTTTTTAGTCAAAGGCCCGAAGATTTCTACAAGGACGGAACTTTAGCTCTGCCCGCACGCTGGCGACAAGTATTAGATACCGACGGTGCTTATATAATGAATGATTGATTTTCTTGGCTACGTAAAAAAAGTTGAAAAGTTTGTGTATAGAGATGGCGGGTTTATAAGTTGTCAACCTAATCTTAATTCGTTTTTTCAAAGTAATAAACAAGAAAAAATCACATACGTCGTTAATAAAATCGATCCGTGTACTTGCGGTTCAATGTCTACTGAAATGGTTAATTTCACTAAAATAATCTTAATTAAAAGTTTTTATGAAATGCAAATTTTTTTTTTTTTTTTAAAACAAATGGTAGAAAAAATAAATGGGGCCGACTGAATTGCGTGCCAGTTTAAAGCTTAATCATTTTGAAAAAAAAAAGGTTTAAAAATAGAAAATGATGACTGAAAACTTAATATCATTTAAAAAACTACCGACCCTTAAACAATTCTGCCTCTTTATATGAATGTAACAATTTTTTTCATTATTTTTCTATATATTATTTGAATTCCATTTACTTATTAGCACGGGCTTGTATACTATTAATGAAATATGAATGAATATTGAAATATTGCATTTCATATTGCTATAATTATTGCACCATTCCGAGAAGCGCAGTTCCTGGAGTACATGAATACAAATATATCAGGCTGAGAGCAACTTGAGGACGTTATTTAATTTGCTTAAGAAGTTAGGTATGCAAGTCTAAAATCTATAATAGTTCCCTCATAAACCATGATTATGAAGGAACTATTATTGTATCAATTTATGAATTTAAAAAGACTCCTCCAAAATTATTTATTTCAAATAGTTTATATAAATTTGATATTCGTGAAAAAAAAATTATTAGTTATAATAAAAGATTAATGCTGTGAATTTTTTTTAATCTAGCCTATTTTGATCATCGTATCTATTTTGGACATATTTAACATTATCATAAAAAAGTTACACGTACTCATATATATTTAAAACTATCTACAGCTAATTTTAAACTATGTTTTTGATAAATAAGCAACAGTAAATTCTTGTAAATTGTATTGAAATAATGTATTGACATATTCTTCAAGATTTACGAAAACCTTAGCATAATTTTAGATTTTGAGATGTAATATGTATGATTTTGAAAGATAAGCAACGTAATATTATATTTATAGGTAATTCCCAGTGTCCTTTGAATCCTGGGCACATTCTGAACCTTTCCTGATTTCTGATGGGAAAGGCACATTCTAAAATCTGTGATCATTGCATTGTCGGAAACTGGTTATTAAATACAGTTCGACACTACACAGATAAAGTATTTTTCCACTTAATCTTCACTGTAAAATATTTTCAAACGGAGAAGTTAATAAAATAACAAATTTAGAGATTATTATATTTATTTATCAAAAATAAATTGTTTTGCGTTTCAAATTAATATTTCGTGATTGAAAATATTTAGCATTTTAGTTATATATTTAAAAAAAGCGCGCCACGTTTTTACACTCAAGTAATATACTAAATAACAAACGTGTCTCACACAGTCTTACAGAGTAAATCGAAAAAACAAGTTCAATAATTTTTTGCTTCTTAGTGCAATATTTATAAAAACCTGTATTTTTCTAGAATTTGATCATTCCTATTCTCATATAACATAAAAATACCTTTCGATCTCTTAATACCAACAAAAACGACGGTATATTAATCCATACGCGGTTATTGTAAACTGACGAAATAACCATCGAGTACATTCTGTCAGAATTTAATGATTCCTATTTGTCGCTGTAATATTTTGTCTGGCAGCACATTCTATAATCACTGCCTACCCTACTCTGGTATAAAATAATGCTTGCATAGTTTTATACATAGTAAGTTAATTACAGGTCGAACTAATAAAAGCGTAATAAAAAGAGGCTATTCACTGACTGAAACAAAAATCACTGAAAAATTTACTGAAAGTACTGAAACAGTACTGAAAAATTTAAACGATAAGGAATAGAAGAATGCGGAAAAGCAAGCAAAATTGCATATGTGAAACAAAGAGCGGGAAAACGCAACGAGGACGATTGAGAGAGCAGTGATGTCTTTGATAGAAACAAATGTAACGTAAAAAAAAAAAGTTTATAATAATGAAATACATCAAATTAACCAAATAGACGATAAATTTTAAACATATTAAATAAACATTTTGTTTAAACATGTCAAGATCAGAAATACTAATTTTAATTATATGTAATTTGATGAATAATGAAATTCGTCAGGTTTAATTTTTGTCTTAATTTTTATGGCTGCCATGGTAATAATTTTTTTACATATTTACAGACCATTGCTAACAGTATTATTATGGTTTTTGAAATGTTACTATATATATATATATATATATATATATATATATTTGTGTATATACTTAAACAGGATAAATGAATTGTTCTCCGTATTCCTTCTAAAAACTACTAAAACTTACAACGCATTGTAATACTTGGAGTATTACTAATTAGGAAGTAGTGGTTTTGAAAATAACTGCTTCCTATTCTTCATAATTCAGTTAATTGATTATATAGTTAGGCTAATCTGGTCCACATGGTCTCAAACATAATATGGGTTAATTACATATAAATTAAGGAACTTTGTAACAAATTTGCTGTGGAGGTCAAAGGATTTACTTGCAAAGCTGGTTGTTTTCAAGAAGGCTAACTACATAGCCATCGTTCTTACGTATAAAGAAAAAGCTAAAAAATAAGTACTGGTATTTTATTTACTTTTTTTATATTAAGAGCACAAGACACTTTAATACAAAGTATAGCCGTCCAAAATAATGTCCAGATATTGTAAGCAAGTCCTTAAAGTAATTAATCTCACTTAATTTACATTTTCCCTTAATCAGTTATTACAATTCAACTTATTTATTTCCGAATGCAATATGATATTACAAGATTTGCTCATTTACATCAAGAGTGCATCTGCATCAAGAGTGCTCCATAAACCCTCTACCGTAGATTTGCTTATTTTGAAATTGACTTCATGAAGATGTTATTTAATTGCTTGTAACATATAACACTACGGTAATTTGCGAACCTGTATTTGCAATTTAAATTTCACTTCCAATTGTGAAAATGTTTTCAAAAATGTTTTTGTACATTAGTTACCGTGAAAAAAGCAGAGCCCTGAGACGAATAGATTGCAAAAAATATGATTTATGTGCAAATTAATGTTTAAAATTCAATCGATGTGTGTTCGTGAATTATAAAGTCGGTTTCTGGAAATCCTGTCAGAAATGAAAGAAATAATGTTACCACATTATTTTTGCAAGATATATATTTTTAAAAACAAAAATAAAGGAAACTAATTGGAGATTGTGATTATTTAATTTGTTTTTTTAAATATATAACATTTGTTTCCACTTGACCTAAAATTCGAGTAAGCCTGTATGGTTTCCGGTTTAATTAATAATGTAAATGTAACGTTACAGGGGGAAATATTTTTTAATTTTTTATTATGATAAAATGTTTCTAAAGAAAGAATTATTAATAAGGATGATGTTTTCAGTTTGCTTGAAATGGGCCGTGGACAAACACACGTTTATGACCAATTTTAAAATATTTTCAGTTACCATATAAACGTAATGTGCCAAATTCATCACAGAAAATTATATAAAATAAAAAGCTAATAAGTTTTACTGTAGCGAATCTTCCTTGCGCGATAAAAATTTGACACGTCACTTTTTTCAATAATGTTCATGGATTTTTTTAAAAATGTTTGTACGTAATTTGGATTTATATGACTTGAAATGTAAATTTTATAAATTTATTTTAGTTTTTTTACAAAAAAAAATAGTTGTTATCTGTCAACACAAAGTAATCACAAAATACTTTGAAATAATTAAATATTAGGCGAAAAAGTGGTCTTTCCGAAATTTCACAATATTTTTAAATAAATTATTTTATACTTGTAAATAAAAAGATATTCAATAATTTATAAAATTTCATAACCTTTTCGAAAATGTATATTTGTAGTTTTCATTGAAGTAGTTTTCCCCATTAGTTGGTAATTAAATGTTGACGGTGCATCTGAGGCAAATTTAATTTGTTCAGGAACGTCTGCGATTCGTTAATAAGAGTTCGGCCCTTAGAGGGGTTAAAGATGAAAAATGAGATATAAACTCAATTTATAAAAGATATGTGATTGACATTGTTTTTCAGTTTGTCCTTAAATATGCAAGAAATATAATGAATTCATCAGCATGAGCAAAACGAGCGCATACTCAATGATCTACCAAACAACGTTTTCAATATCCTTTGCCCACCTTCCCTCTCGAACTAACATTTGTATAATATTTCAAGTCGTTAGTCCATTAAAAAGTGAATAAAACTTGTTGCTATCAAACAGGCGGTAAAGCCGGTTAAATATTTTTTTTAAAAACAGCATTTTTCTAAAGATAACTACCATTGCCTTGAAATAAAATTAATTTGTAATATTAATATTATATTACTATTAATAAAATTGTTAATTAGAATAAACATTTCCACTTTAAAAATAACAAACGAAAAGTGAGAAAAAATATCTTTATTTGAGATGATTTAATTATATTTTCTTTGCGATATTGTTGTTGTTGGAATTTAAGTATTTGAATTATAACATCTATTTCTGTTTCATTTCCCACTTAGTTTTAATGACAATTATACACCTTTTGTTGAGTGGCGAAGTCGTACTATTTACGGTTTAAAATATAAATAACGCATTACACGATTGCACATGTATTCTGTGCACATTACCGCCACCGGTAAATATCGTCAAGTACATTTCAATACCGGCCCAGGTTTTGTGTCGGTGGATGTAGATGACATGTTGTCTATATAAATTCGATACTATTACTTGAGCGAAGAAAGATCTTTTAAATTTTACCTTCTCGGAATATTTAAGCTTCAGGTAGTGTTAACAAAACTGGGAATCGACGGGTTGAAGATTATATGTACATCAATAAACATAGTTATCAACAAAGTTTAAGTTACCAACCATTTTGAGTAACATTTAAATTCTTCCCGCACACGCAATTAAACTAAAAGTCGGGGTGCTCGTAATTCTACTGGGGTACTTGGATCCGACCAAACTCTCCACGAGAACACGTTAGAAAAAAGTTATTTTCGACAGAACGTGATGGTAGAAGGTTAATTAACATGATGTGATGTGCGCGAATAAATCATTGTTCCTTAGATTTTCGTTTTCCCGAATAAATAGCTCAGTTTAAATTCGTGCAGTTCCCTATTAGTGTTACTTCGGCATGACTATAAACGAAGCCCAAGGCTAGACGCTGAGCAGTGCGGCCATAGAGCTCAGCCTCAATTAGTTTTATACAGGCTGTAGCTTTATGTAGGTTTATGTATTTGTCCACGATTTTGATTACAAAGTATCAAATATAAAATTTCTGTAAATTTAATCCTTAATTTATTCGGAAATCAAATGTTGAACGAGAAGCAACGTAGGTATAATTTTATAGGTATATAAAAATTATACCTACGATTATGTGTGTATAATTTTGTAATGTCATATTGTAGGTATAATTTTGCTTGCCAGTGTCATTATAATACTCTCTTGTGAGCATGTGATGTTTAAATTCTGAAGTCAGTGATCGTTGCACGTGTCTTTATTTGGTTGTTGAGTAAAGTTCTGCACGAAACAGTCGAAGTATGTTTCCATATGATCTTCACTCCAGAATATATATCTCGGATGGAATAGTTAATAAATTACAAATTGTAGAATACTTTTTGACATTATGCTTTTTGATAAAAAGTAAATAATGTTGCTTTTCAAATTAATATTACGTGAATGAAAATGCATTAACATTTCAGTTTGATGTCGAGAAATAGCGCCCTACACATATTTTCAAATATTATACCCAGCAAAAAAAAACTTGGCTCATATTAAATTCTTTACAGAGTATATAGGGGCAAAACAAGTTCGATAATTATTTTTAACGCAGTATTTATGAAACCGTGTTTTTTTAGTTTTTTTAAACTATTCATTTATTTAAATTTTTTTTTTCTTAAAGTAAATGGGATATTTTCCAATATATTTAATATTCTTATAACTACTTTTACAAATATTAACACTTAATTGAAAAACTTCCACATAATTCAAATGAGGAGAGCCGTATATTTGGCTAAGTTGAGGCGTCTGTTCTTGATTTCATGTCTGCGGGTTTCGCAGTTTCTCTCCATCCATACCAACGCATCAATATTGCAAAACTCCTTTCCGAAAAGTCTGGAGTAATTCAGTTTTTTGATTTGATTTCTGATTCTATTTCATTGAATCAGTCCGATGATATTATTTTCGTCGGAACCACACTGCTACCAAGTTTCATGATGATACAACATTTAGAAGTGCATGAAATTTAATTACATAGATTCCATTATATAGTTATTTAGTCAATTAGTTACAGAACGACCTAATAAAAGTGTGGTAAAAAAGGCAATTCGCTGAATGAAACAAAAATCACGGTCACTTCTGTACTGACAAATTTAAACGACAACAGATAAATGCGGAAAAGCGAATAAAATTTCATATATAAAACAATTAGCAGGGAAAATAAAGAAGATAGTCGAGGGAGCAATGTATTTAATATGAAAAAATGTGATTTGGAAGAAGAATATGTAGAATAACTTAATACGTCAAATTAACTTTATACATAAAATCTCTACTCTGTGCGACTATTTGACCACAGACTTATTATATGTTTGATATTGACATTGTCCTCCGCGCATGCAATATGCTTAAAAAGGGTACAAAGTCTTCTCTACATATATAAATAAAATGGTTTAATGATACTTGGACTAGCATAGTTGCTTCATTATACGATGTAGACGATTACGATATGCGTTGTTAACTAGGAAATATATGCATAATTAAAAAAAAACAAATTACATTTAGCTGAGTTTGTAATTTATGGTTATTTATATGCAACACTACTGCAAAGAATTCTTGCATGTTTTATAAATCCTTCATACTAATACCATGAATTCAGACTTACGATATTATGCATTTATTGTATATTAAGATGCACTTTAATACTTTGATTTTTAATGCACTTTAATATTTCCATGTCGGATCTACTTTTTCTTGACACTTTTACTACTCCATACCAAAACTTTGACTGCTTAGCATTTATTAAATAAGGTATATTGTTTATTGTTACGTCGTCAGCCATATTCACTGGTACATAAATGCTAATTATATACTTGTATGTATATATAAGTGCAATATAAAATTATATGTAAAACACTAAAGATAACATTAAAGGTTATCCGTATCGATTCTAAAAATAATAGTTACATTTTAGTTACTATTCCTCCAAGTTATTTAAGTTTTCATAATCACTTATTTTCCTCTATAATTTAGTTCATTGATTTTGTAAATAAGCTACTCTGGTTTGTATGACCTCAAATTTAAGATACATTAATTACATATAAATTACAGAAATTCGTAATAAATTTGCTGCCAAAGTCAAAGGGTCTGCTTGGAAAGCTGGTTGTCTTCAAGAAGGTTACCAACCTAGCGATCGATTTTACATAGAAATATAGAACACATAATTAAACACTGATATTTTATATATTTGTTTTGTGTTAAGAGCACAAGACATATTATGACAAAAGAAAAACTTTGCGTAATAATGCCAGAGTATTTTAAATAAATTATTTAAGAAGTGCTGACACTTTCAAGGTCATAAAGTGATGTCCACATTGGAAATCAAGTTTTGTTTCATTTTCTACTTAAATTAATGATGTTACTCGTAATGGATAATAGACGAAAAATATTTTTAAATTCGTAAGGAGATGACCTAATTAAAACAAATCTGTGAAAAAAATTACATTATCCTTTTTTACATTATTACTTAGATAATAATGTGATAATCGTTATACAGTCGTTGTGTGCAATGGTTTTGTGTGCTGGCGTCCACATAAAGCCGAAACCAAAACAGCCAAGTACGAGTCAGACTCGCACACAAGGGTTCCATAGCAACAAACAATATTGAACTTATCAGTTTATATTTCACAAAGATAGCCTGAAAAACAAATTTATTTCTGCTGTCGGTATCAAGAAAATTACACATTTCAAATATTATTTAATTAACTACAAAATATATCTAATTCAAACCAATTTTCTTTTGAAGTTTATTTTAAGTTTTACTACTTTTTTTAAGAATTTTACACACGTTAGTTGAAAAGTTACAGGAAAGGAAGAAGGTTTTTTAAGAATTTAGAAGCGCATATCTCACGAAATATTGACTTAAATAAAAACATTATTTTAAAACCGATACCCCACAAGCTCATGTATTTATTTTATCCCTCCATTACGCGTATGGTGTGCCACACCTAATGCTTTTTTTTCCATAATTCAACCCTTTCACTGTATAGCGGTTCATAGAAGACACCTACCATTCAATTTTTTCCCTGTGGTTCCCATAGTCTCCGAGAAAAATGGCTGTGACATACGGGCAAACAGACGAACAGACAGACAGATGAACAGACGGATGGAACCAAATTATGATAGTTCCGTTTTTACTATTTGGTTACGGGACTCTAAGAATGAAATAACGAAACCTGTTACCCGAAACATTTGACCAAGTGTGATAATGACATAAAGCACGTTTCCATGCTAAAACTGGAATAATTTCATATGAGTGATAAGATTCGACTTTTGTATGTAATGTTAATGTATGTCTGTCTGTTTACTTATCACGGTTAGTGTATCTGCGAATTCCACAAATGAATATTAAATAACTTGCTCAAAAATAACAGAATACTAAATGTTCAATGGATTTTGATTGCTAGTTAAATCATTCACTGAGGGTACTAGTATTGTTTTTCTTAATACTTCATACACCGAATCTTAATAGATTGATTAATAACGACCGTAGCCTTCATAAATGCACACTAACATATAATTGAATGAAAATCGATTTTGCATTACCTTTCTCTTTTACGTCCACCATTCTTTGATACAAATGAACTAAGGCTAATTGACTAATGGTGGCTGGGGCCTTTATATATTCACATTGTTTTCAATATTACTTGATCGCCCTTCGGTTTTACATAAACTAGTTGGCTGTTGCCTAAATTCGTACGCTTTCACACTAATTCTCATCTGTAGACGAGAGCAATGTCTTCTAATAAACTAATTTATGTGGAAAATGCTAATGTTAATTTTAAAGTTACACCCAGCCATGTTTTATTTTGCAAATGTTGACTCGGTGCGGTGAACACTAACAAAATTTAATTCACAATATATTGCTGCATCAGGATTTGTGTCATGTTAGCTCTCTTAACGATTTACCACATCATGTATTTTGAATTTTGGGACTTGGATTTGTTATGCAACTTCGTAGAGATTGGTTACGGAGTTTATTTAATAGGATTAAATGTGTTGTGGACGAAGAATGTATATAAAAATATAATACGTAAAATTAAGAGGATAGATGACCAATTTTAAACTCATCAATTAAAATGTTCCAGCATGACAGACTCCGTAATTTAATTTTATTTATCGTTATTTTGATCTTGTCATTTGATACGTTCAAATATATTTTATTGTAATATTGATCGCACGAAAATAGTTTTTATTTCACATTTTTTACGCAATGTCGCTAACAATATTCTCTTTGATTTAGAAATGTTGTTACTTTTCACTCTCATTCATAGTTTAAAGAGACGAATGCACTTGATTAATTCATTTTTCAAAACGACGAATCTTCAGACCAAATTTGCGATATTAAATCGATTAAGAACCAACTATAATTCTAGATATGATAACTCGAATCATCAATTTTTCATGTTGCTTCTTAAAGAAAAAACTATTTTCCGTTTATAAATTGTTTCAACAAAACTTACGGACTCGTGTAATTTTTTAAATAGTGTATTTGAGGTTCAGGTGAGGCACACTTGTACTATTGTTCTCATTTTCACATTTAAATGTCTACCTGAATCTGTAATAGATAAATCTCATATTTTAAATTTCAGTTATTTTTTAATATATTTTTGACATTTTCAAAGGTATTACTGAGCGTTAAAATGGTTTTGGAGCAAATCAAATTTAAAGTGAGTAAAAGAAAGTCTTATTATTGTTTCCGAAAATATTTTAATAAATCATAATTTGTAGCTTTGATACATTATGTGTATAGTACTTTATACACACCTCTATTTGCAAAATAAATTATTTCCTTTGGCCATTTCACTTCGATAGATTTCATGGACCACCTATTTTATTCAGAAACTATTTTATCGTACAACGTATTTATGAATAAATACAATTTTTGCAGAATTATGAATATTTCGTTATATCTGAGTTAGCGCGTTTGTTTCATAATATAGTATCGACGATTTCAATATGCGCCGTTCGCGAGAAATTATGTGAAGAAGTGGAAAAAACAAAATCAAATTTAGCCGAGTAAATAAATGGTATTAAAGTACGTAAGTGCAAACGTGAATTCTTGAATAAATGTAGTATACCTTGCATACTAATCATGTTATGTTTATGATGTTACAAATTTGTTTTACATTATGATACACGGTAACACGTGGCTCTATATTGGATACTGTTTTTTTGACAATATATTTCTAGTAAAATATATCATTTGGATTTTCTGTTAATTTAAATTTAAATATAAGGCAAATTATTCATTCTTTCATAAATCTCGTGTATATTAATGCTATTCTTCTTTCCAGTTGCTGAAAATAAAAGACGTTTGAAACTAGTACAAGATTATTTCGATTGGAACAGGACTGGTCAACTTACTGTATTCTCTTTGTCTCTTATCGTTCAGCCTTATGATGACGAATATCAAAAACGTATGCTACAATAGTATAAATTATATTAGAACACTTACTATTCAAGCATATTTACATAAAATAATTCATAATACATTTTTTGACCAATACATATATAAAAACAAAAAAATTACATCTTGGTAAATATGGATAAAACTATAACTGAAAAAAAATATATTCACATGAAAAAAAAGAGAGCGCATATACTTTTATCTTAAACATGTTATGAAATGTACTTAACAATTACTTTTCCAGCTATGTTAAACGGACGACTTTTTCAAAGCATTGCATTTTAGTGAAGTTACAGCCTATTGTTCATCTGGTAGGAAACAGGGAATTAATAATGGTTGAAAGTGAGGAAGTCCTTGTGGAAGCCGAGTCGTATTTAAAGAGCACAACCTACTTAGATGTTACATTATCCACGTTAAACACAGTGTATCTTAACTACATGCATTTACTTTTGCACAAAGTGGGAGGACCTACTGCTTTTAAAGCACTAAAAATGGTCAACGATTTACAATTTCTCATTTTCAATTCTATTTTGTGGTATAACGATAAGAATTGAAACAGTATTCTCATTGAAACTAGCATTACAGTCACTCCGCATCCTCTGCTATATTTGTTTTCAGCAATGTCGGTGGCGGAAACTGGACACTTGTAGGAAAAACATCAAACCTCTTAGCAAAAATCTTTCGAGACATTTATTCCAGGGGATAGTTAATTTAATTACATGCATCTTGATAGAATTTTCAAATACAGCTTGAACATATTTTACAAGTTATTACTGGCGCAATTACGATAAAAGTGCAAGATTTCACTAAAAGTTCTTTTATGGTATAGCGACTGCAATTTTACGGGTGGAAAAACTGTCTCCGTCATATTTAAATACCTATTTAATTAGATAACGTTCGAAATCTTCTATGCGACATTTCATGAAACAACGAGGGTTCTACGTGTTTGCGGCCCCGTTACATAACGCAAATGTACAAGGGTATAAAGTAAGGCAGTGGAGTTTATGGGCGAAATAATATGCGACATTCAGTTAATTGGTCGTCCCATGGATACCATTACAGTGCTGTGCATTTAATATTTTGTCTTGTGTGGCTACGCTTCAATATACGAGGTACGACGAAGTAAGCGTTTGCATAAAAAATCCTTCTCTCTAGTTCCAAATCAAAAGGTTTTACCTTACGGTCAATTCGGGGATACGCAGGAGAGGAAGCCATAGTGCCTTATAATTGATTTGGTCTATTATTGAAAATTATTGAAGAACTTATACAGAAGACTAAAGAAATATATTTCTCTAATAGTTAAGTTAAAGAAATTACTAACAAAATCAGAATAGAGATGTCAATCAGGTTAGAAATTGAATATGCATCAATAAACATAGTTTATAGACACCAAGAAGAAATTTTTAATTATCCTGTAAAATATTCCAATTTTTTCCCCACAAACCTGTAAATTAAAAGTCGGGTCGCTCGTAATTTTACTATCAAATTTGAATGCGTTTGAACTGTGCAAGTGCCAACGTTAAATAAGTTTCTTCGACGAATTGCAACAATGGCGGAAATATTTACCGGATGCTATATAAGAATACACATCATTGTTTCCTGGGCTTTTACTGCTCATTTTGAACTCTTTTTTGCTTTCGTATGTCTGTAAACAAAGCCCAAGGCCATACACTGAGTACTGCGCCCATGGACCTCAGTTTTAAATATTTTTCATATAGCATAGCTTCGTATGGCTCTGTTCCAAGTGAGCAGTGTGCATATCCTTTTTGTTCACGCTCTTAATAATAAAGCATCAAACAAACACGGAAATATTGCAAGTGTAATCCTCATTTTATTAACAGGTCAAAACTCAAATCTTAAATCTTATTTTATTTTTAATTTCATAATTTCTTTCTTACAATTGATGCAATTACAAAGAGACTAATTAATATGAATGTTATTTATAAGGTATAAGAGAATGGTCTAGTGATACTTCTGGGATTTTATATTTTCATGTCGCTGAATAACTTTCTCTGAAAGACAATGGATGTATCTACATAATAATGATAACATCTCTTTTAAAACGCATCACTCTCACTGTCGGTAAATTAGTATGGGAGTTTGTAACGTTGCTGTGAGGCAATTGCCCGTTTTCCTTATAATATTCGTCCCTGGAAGTATTGCTACATCTATCTTTTACACCCTATAAATGTATATAAGTCTGCTTGTATGCAGTAAAAACAAACTATTCACGGGAATGAAGTCATAGGTAAAATTAAACCATCAATTTTGTTTGTAATATTCGAAATGATTATAATGAATACTGGCCTAGATAACCAAGAGGGCTACGTAGAATATAATCTTCATATTAACTATGGTGGTTTGACGGGTCGTTTTTTTAGTAAGGATATTCTCAATTTTTACTACTTTATTTCAAGCATGATGGAAAAACCACGACTCAAATCCCAAAAACAAAAGAATCAATATTATATATATATATATATATATATATATATATATATATATATATATATATATATATATATTTGTTTTTTTGTTTTTTTTCTCTAAATAAAAATAACATTATCGAATAATTTCATTTCCGATTTAGTTCCTCATATTTTGGTTTTGTGCTGAAACTGATAACCATATTCGTATGGACATAACAGAATATATCTTGGATACACTCAAATAAGAATGACGGAAGTATATAATATACCTAAATTTCTGCATCATATCCTGCTGCAAATCATCACGTGGATTTTAATAGTTTTCAACACGTAATCATCTTTTGTTTTTGAGAATGTATACTAAATTATTTTTATGAAATTATATTTATTTACCGATTTTAATCGGACATTAGTTTCAAAATACCAATGCACGTAGTGAAGTGAACTTCTTTAAAGACACCAACGGAAAAGGTTTTAAAGTTCGTCTTACTGATGAAGATGCTTTCTAATTATAGTAATTATTCCTAAGTTAAAGGTCTTTAAATAAGCTTATTGTTTAAGAATTTCAAAAGATACCAATTAGTGATAAAATAGAATGTTAGTGTGAAATTGGACTCTCTTTGTTTGTCTCTCGTATTTGTATAAATAGGTATAAGATTTTTTTAAATATAACTTACGGGGTTATAGTTCAAAATCCTTAAGTGATTGAAAATTGTAATTTTACAAAGGCATACAAGAAAATATTATGTGCGTTGCAATTAATTAGCAGAATTAAGAAACAATTTTGAATAAAAACTCTCATAATCAACACCTAAACCTAAGATTAAAACGAATGAAGAATTGTTTTAGTACGTTCTGCAAATTTTTTATACAAAATGTGATCGACACAATTATCGTAACAAAAACTCTAACTTGAAGAAATAGTCTGAGTAAAAATACAATTACATTTGACGGAACGTAATGTATTAATTTCTGTAATCTGACATGACTTTATTGGTATTAGTGAAATAAAAACTATTTTCGTTAAATAAAACAGTAAGTATTATAGTATTGTCTTCAATTATTTAAAACTAGGTTGTTGTGCTTATTTTTCACTAGATTTGCAATAAAATAAATGAGCAAAAAGTTATGAATAAAAACGATTAGGTGAAACAATTTTGTACTCGGTGGATATTTTAACTGAGATTAAAAAGGAGTTATCTAAATTGCTTGTAATTCTTGCAGGGAGGATTAATTTAGGAGATATAAAGATACAGGAGATATAAAGATAAGTACAGAGTAATTTTGGAGAAATAGTAAAGGCAGAAATGTTGAATAACTATTTTTATTTTGTATTGCATTATTTTATGCTGCATAACTATTTATATTTAGTGCAAATGGATTCAAACGCGTAATTTTGGAGAAATAGTAAAGGCGGAAATGTTGCATAACTATTTTAATTTTGTGTTGGATTATTTTATGTTGCATAACTCTTTATATTTAGTGCAAATGGATTCAAACGCGTAATTTTGGAGAAATAGTAAAGGCAGAAATGTTGCGTAACTATTTTAATTTCATTTTGGATTATTATATGTTGCATAACTATTTATATTTAGTGTAAATCGATTCAAACGCGTAATTTTGGAGAAATAGTAAAGGCGGAAATGTTGCGTAACTATTTTAATTTTGTTTTGGATTATTTTATGTTGCATAACTATTTATATTTAGTGCAAATGGATTCAAACGCGTAATTTTGGAGAAATAGTAAAGGCGGAAATGTTGCATAACTATTTTAATTTTGTATTGGATTATTTTATGTTGCATAACTCTTTATATTTAGTGCAAATGGATTCAAAGGCGTAATTTTGGAGAAATAGTAAAGGCAGAAATGTTGCGTAACTATTTTAATTTTGTTTTGGATTATTTTATGTTGCATAACTATTTATATTTAGTGCAAATGGATTCAAACGCGTAATTTTGGAAACATAGTAAAGGCAAAAATATTGCATAACTGTTTTAATTTTGTATTGGATTATTTTATGTTGCATAACTCTTTATATTTAGTGCAAATGGTTTCAAACGCGTAATTTTGGAGAAATAGTAAAGGCATAAATGTTGCGTAACTATTTTAATTTTGTTTTGGATTATTTTATGTTGCATAATTATTTATATTTAGTGCAAATGGATTCAAACGCGCAATTTTGGAGAAATAGTAAAGGCAGAAATGTTGCATAACTATTTTAATTTTGTATTGGATTATTTTATGTTGCATAACTCTTTATATTTAGTGCAAATGGTTTCAAACGCGTAATTTTGGAGAAATAATAAAGGCAGAAATGCTGCATAACTATTTTTATTTTACATATTTAAAAGTAATCACACTTTGAAATTAACAAATATTAACTATATCCTGAATCTAAAAATAATTTTCTATATGAATATTTTTCAAAAAGTTATAAGCTAAACAATAAGTTGGTCATTTTTGTAGTATGCTTTAAAAAGTCTGGATATTAAGGAATTGTATCAGAACGACAGAATAGTTGACGAGCAAGCCTAAAAGGGTCATTAACAACGAAAATCGCAGATCGAAAAGTTGCAAAACGGTGAATTGTCCCACTCCGCTTGCTTTGATCATATTTTGAATGAGGTGCACGTTTCGATAAACTTTAGGTGCTGAAACAAATAAATTAATTGTGTATTATTTCAGAAAAGTAACTAAATTATTATGAATGTGGGACATGATTTATAAGCCATTAAATTGGGATCCAATCCTTCTACTACCGGCCCTCATACCACATATCTCAATGAAATCATAACATCATGGAAAACGATCCGTTGTGAAAATTGGAAGGAATATATTATTGTGTTCATCTGCTATTTGTGTACCACTCATAATGGGTTTTCCTCTTTTAAAATAACGAAAGCATTTTATCAACAAAAAAATGTCAATAAACCATTTCAACATTATTACTTAGATAAACACTTTTTCATTTTAATAAAATACATAAATTGAAATTTCGAGGACCTCCCAAGGGAACCTTCGTATAAATTACTCGTTCATTTTTATTCTATTATATATATATATATATATATATATATATATATATATATATATATGATATATATATATATATATATATATATATATATATATACTACTTATAATTTAACCCTATAATAATGAATTGAATGTAATAATGAATCGAAAATTGCACACATGCACATAGTTCTGAAAATAATTTATGTAGACTTTTTATACTATGAACGTAGATGTGACATTTGTATGTCGAAATGTCAACGTGATAGCTTGCGGGAAAGTCATTGTCGCTGGATTGTGAGCGTCCTTCTCCAGCTGGTAAATTACAATGTAAGCAGCAGCGCGATCAGGGAGACAAAGGGCAGCGAGCAGCGCACGGCCCACCCTTTTCAGTGTAAATACAAACAGCTAATAATCTAAGCGTATTACATCTAATGTGCATTCATAGTTATAGTATATCGAATTCACAGTACATGAAATTTCGCGAAAATCATGTTTATCGTTTGTAGAATTCAAACTACAAGAGCTTTTGAAAAAAAATGGAAGTAATTGGCTTCGGTGGCACGTAGTGCAAATAATATGTTTTTTATAGATTTTTACTTAAATTATTGGGCGACTCATTACTAATTCAGATGTAAATGTAGTTTGTAATATTATTGTATCGTAACTGAATTGATTGATCGAAATGTATTGAGATTGGTTGACCTTGTAGTCTTCTTTTATCGTCATTGGGGCGTCGAAATCACGGTCACATTGAGCTTGTAATATAATTATCCCAAAAATTCTTTGGAAAACTCTAATTTAAACAATCATTTACAAATAGACATGTCTAACCTTGTAACGATATGTTTTGCGTTAATTAATAATAATAATAATGATATATCTGATATTAATCTATGCTGCAATATATTGTTTGTGTATTATTGCAAATGACTTTTAACAGTTAACAAAATTTTTTAGATGGAAAAGAAAGAAGACATCTTGAAACTGATTCTTCATGTAGAATCGAATTTGTTTTAGCTGAGTTAGCTACGATTTCTTTAAAACTAATCTACACTGACAGCGATATACACTCGGTATGAGTTTAATATTTAAAGAAAAACTTTAATTTTATAAAACAACTAGTCAATTGAATTCAAATAATTTTCATTTAGGGTAAATATTTATTTGTTAAAGTAAGTTAAGAAATTATTTGTTTAAATAATGTAAAAATAAAAATATATAGAAGATCCTAAGCGAAAATCGCCAGTAATGCAACTTATTGTGAATATTACTCTTACATTTATAATTGTTTTGATTAGCAAAGCATACTCTTTATTCGAATTAGGTGTAAATGTCTAAAACACACTAATATATATATATATATATATATATATATATATATATATATATATGTATATATATATGTATATATATGTATATATATATATATATATATATATATATATATATATATATATATATATATATATATATATATACTACTTACGCATATCGTCGTTGGCTTGTATTCGTGTCATTTGCAATTTCGTAGTTTCGACTTGCATATAAATTTTCTCGCATATGGAACACACGCTCACTATCGATACACAATGGTGAATGGGCCAAAATATAAAGCCAATGTAAAGTGACGTATCTAAATTCTGAAATAAAAGTTAAATAATATTTTTACACAATAGAATATTTCCATTAAATTTGAAAGAAAAAAATTATATTGTTTGTTGATCAAGTGTATAAGTATTAAACAAGTTTTTTGTAACACAAAGGGTTTGGGCTCACGTCCGAATAATACTTACATTATATTTATAAACGTGAAGAAAATAATATAGGTCGGTCAATAAACCGAAACCTGACACACAGAGTAATAGAAGCAACTGAAAGAATCAATACAAAAACATTAAATATACGAAAATAAGAAAAAGTATTTATTTAAAATTTGGACAAATGATCGTCGCACACCTGAAATCCAAATGTTTTGTTCAAATAACTGCATACATCCAATAAGTGAACATAAAACTCGGATAAATTATGCACAGATTTACCCTTGAGGGGCAAAATTAATTTGAAATTTGTAAAAGAATTGAAACTCATTTGAGGACTCATTAATGTTGGATCAACACGTGTGACGTTGTTGTGATTATTGTTAAATTTTAAAAAATCATTTAGAATTTCTAGACTTCTTGAAATACTGAGAACCATTGTATAGAATAGCAATAATTCTAAATCGAAAACAATCGTCGTTGCAATGCTGAATGCAACACGAAACGTATACATTAAGTTGAACTCAGCCTTTCTTGCAGATTCGACATGATACACGGTATAGAAAACATGATAAAGTGCAAGAAAGAAAATGATCACGACATTACGTTTTTTATCACTTTTCAATAATCTGTTCACGTATTCCGATTCAAAGAGACCGTACAATTTTTCAATTCTCAAAATTAATTCACTACACGCGTTCCTATCCCAGATCACATCAATTAATAATACGTACAGAGCGTAAACTATTCCAAGAGTCTTAGAGATAATGGCTAAGAAGTCAGTTTCCACACTCAAATCCATTATTTCTAGTCCCAATAACGTGGACAATATTAGTAAAGTGTATAATTTTCGGCACCGTAATGTTAACATTGTGGAAATTTGGTTGCAAGTTTTTCGATGTACACCGACTATAGACTGGTATGCTAAAATAGGGCAGAGCGTATTTTCAACTAATACTTCGGACATTTTTCGGTTTCCAGATATTTTTTTAGATAACTTTCAATAAGTGTATTATTAATCTATCAGCAACACAAACACAACACGCCGCTTACTTATATAACTTCTTTGTAATTACTCTTACACGAAATATGTGGTGTTTTAAAAATACCTATTGAAACGAATTTTCAACTGTGCCCAATAACAATTTACCACAGAAAATATTTATTGATTCAACCCTACTCCCTTCCACCTTGGCAGTCGATAATTAGCAGAGTGATGTCAATTTAGGCCTCGTTTATCATGCTCTTTCATTATCGTATTAACGCTATTGATAATATTATTGTTATAAGAGAAAATAGATATACTTTTGTTCAAAATAGGAAAATTTATTTTTGATAAGGGTGAAAATATGGAAAATTGAAATAATATAAAAAATGTGAATAGAGTTTTGTTGTATTTTTGATAGATATTAAAAAAAGATCGACAAAAAAGTATGATGTAACAAAAATACAAATCCCTAACAATATTGGCGTGTACTGCGCGAACCGGTCTTTAGCGAAATCTGCCTCATTGATTGCCTTGTCATTAGCATTTTGATTGCCTTGTCATTGTAGTTTCCATTTCAAGCAGAGGAATTATATTGATTTAATCAATCAACATATAAACCTATATTCTTCACACACCTTTTTCATTTACCTGGTAGGTAATTTCTTAGTATTGTTAAACGGATAGCGATGAATTCTCGGTGGGAAAGTTCCGATGCCTTCTGTGAATAGAATTTTTTCGCGTTTTTAAATAAATATTTTGTATTTTTACATTAAAAGAAGTACAGAAATTTACAGTATTAGCTTTTACAAATTGTCATATTTACTGTGAAGATGGATTAAAGCAAGAAATTAAACACAGAGAAAATGAGATCTTTGGGAAATGTTCCCAAATTACAAGCAAAAATGTAGACATTCAACAGGAAGACAATATCAAGGAAAGTGAAAAAAAAAATAAGAAAGTACATAACTTGGAGGATACTCGGCCACGTCGTTTATCCTCTATATCGTCGTATATTTTTCGATAGTTTTTTCACAAAGACTTTACAAATAATAAATTCACATAAGTTTAATCATTAATAAAGTTGACTAAAAATCCAAAATCACATAAATTTTTAACTTTTAGTGATTTTGCAATACAAAAATGACAAATGTAGATAACGTGTGGCTACTTTTAGGGTTTCACAGACAAATATCAAAAAAGGAACCCCCATAGTTTTATCCCATCAATCGGTCTATCCGACCCTGTCAACCTCGCCATGGTTTCTACAATTTTAGCTGCATGTGCTTGAAACTTCTAAACAGATGCCTCATATGGGAATCTCAATCAATATGTAAACTTAATGTGTTTAAAATCATAAAATATATTTTATTAAATGGACATACGTTAAGCGGAAGCAATTTTTTTTAAGCACATCAATCGAATGAAATTTGTACCACCGGACAGGTCATTTAAAATAATATTGAAGTTTCATTCACCATTTTTCATTTTCAACTTGCATTTCTGATACCTTATTTTGTTCCTTAACGACAGGTTTGACAAATCGAAACACTAGCATCTGATTAGAACTGTTAGATAATATTTTTTTCTTTCATAAATCAGTCCAGAAACAGTCAACGACGTAACTTTACCCTTTACATGTCCCGATCGTTACAATATTTTGCTTCATGTTATATTATTTTGCGTCATGTTATATTATTTTGCTTGATACATATTTTACAAATTCCCCTAAGATCATAGTAAAGGTTAGTATTACATATAGTGTTAAAATGTGTAATTGTTTGACTTATTTAAATATACATGTACATGTAAAAATGTAATTAAATTGTGGCTTGAAGATCAAACTCTATCTCTTTCAAATCAACTGTGACCTTTTATTTTTTATTTAAAACCTGGAATTAATATTTATATTTTTATATATTAATGTATTCCCTGGGTTATTTGTAAAAGTTTATGGAGAAGATGTTAAAACTCACACACTTTCTCGCTCAGGTGTTTTTTTTTAATTTAACCGAGTTAATTTAAAGAGTACCAAAACAAACTCATCTAATTTATGAGAAAATAAACGTACGTAATTTACATATATAGATAAATAATAACCTTACCGTATCTCAACAAGGAGTTTCGCTTTTCCTTTGAAATTGAGGATTGTAAGCAAAATTAAAAATTTGAGTTCAAGAAGTTTTGTTATTACGAGTAGCAATAGACACTTATAGATGCAATAATTGATTCAGAGGAATATTAAAGTTTGTAAGTAATATACTATGACTGTGGAGAAAACATAGTCTCGTCTATGACGCATCCCACGTTAACGTGATATTTAAGAGAGAAACTTTCATTTCAATTGATAATTACGACGCCCCATTTTGTTTAAATATTAAATTTGACTAATAAGACAAATAGAGGTAAACAATACAATAAACATTATTCTTACGGTATACATACGTGAAGATGAAATTAAATCAATCACGTGGTGAATATTAAATTACTATTAAACTTACCGGATCGAGTATTAGATCGATATATATTATGAGCACAGTCAAAGAGAAAGTCGGATTATTATTAATATACTAGAAAAACGTATATTTAAAATTAATTACGCCTATATTGTCTCGCAGGAAACCACTTCTTCCTCTTTATCGTACATATTCATTCGTTATGATATTATTTGGAAAACTGAAAAAAAACAATTTGAACCCTAAAAAAATGTCGATATGAAATTCAGTAGTAGACTGTATCAAATGATAATATTCATTCATGCCCAGCACCGCCCCATACAGCACCAGCGTTTCATATTTCAAACAAAACGAAATCAATTGACAAAATTTATAAAAATGTTTAAAAAATTAATAACGCTAATAAAACTTTTACTTACCCTTAATACAAGACGTCACTTCGTTATATGTTTTTGTTCATGCTATTGTTTATTCATAGAAGTACTCATCCACCTAATAACCACTGGACACGTAATTAAATAAATTTACTATAAAACAATGTAAAAATATCCAGGGAGTCAAGGGGATCATACTCGTTTTTGATTGGCTAACACCATTTTATTGCAATTGGTGAGAAAACGCGCCAATCACATAAATCATAACTATCACAGTTGTGAAAATATCGATAAACCAATGTTCGATAGTATTTATTTACCGAGCTACGTAGTATCGTACTATCGAAAATTATTCTCTGTAATCTGCACTTTGTTTCTTTAAAGTTGTTTCAACTAATGGTGTTATATAACACACACACACACACACACACACACACACACACACACACACACACACACACACACACACACATATATATATATATATATATATATATATATATATATATATGTATATATATAGGTAAAAGACGACATTGTGCTCATCCTTATAATTTTTATTGTTAATGCAATTTGTTTTTTAATGCATTTTGTTTTGTTAATTTTAAACTTGCCTAAAAATCAATATCTACATAATATTTTATCTATTACTATCTGCATAATATTTTCAAAACGGAACATAATATTAATATCTTCAAATACATTAAAATTATTATAAAGATCAGATGGAGAAGTTTAAAGAAATAATGTACAGTGCACAGCATAATAATCGGCATAGCAATGATAATGCATAGCTCGGTAAGTAAATACTATGGAATAATGGTTTATCGATATGATCACAGCCGCGGCAGTTATGATTAAAGCATGCAATTGGCGAATTTTCTGAACAATTACAATAAAATGGTGTTAGCCAATCAGAAAGGAACATGATCCTCTGGAGTCTCCCATCTCCAGCAACTCAAATTTTGATACAATTTGCTTCTTAGTAAATTAGTTTAACTACTTCTAGAGTGGTAATTGAGTCCGTGTTTCTCCCGACGTTTTATTTATCTTATTACAATTGACTTTTTGATTATAAATATTTGGTTGATTAAAAAAATGTTAAATTACCGGGGGATTGTACTATGAATTCTTTCAAATAATTAAAATGGTTACACTAATACAAATGTTATTTAATAGACTTATATTGACTTGATGTAGTATCCCGTAAGTAAGTATTAGAAAAGAAATGAAGTAACAGCATAAAGCCAGGAAAATCTGAAATTAAGAAAAATTGAATAATTTATAAAAATGGAATAATAAGACTTTTTAGTGTTGATTTATAAATAGCTTGTATCAATATGGGAAATCTACTGTGTATTTGTACACAAAAATAATTTCTCACAATGGATTTTTTATGGTTTTATTTTAAGGCTGGCCCACTTAATAAAATAACTATAATTTTTATAGAATATTCGAACTGTATTAATAAAATGTTAATGCGTAAGTCACTTACTTGAAAAAAAAGACTGATTCAAAATTTGACGTATTTGGGACTGATTTTTGTTCAATTTGGATAACTGAAAATTGCTGTTTTGAATTTATTTTTGAATCCATTTGTAAAGTCATTTTATTAGATGCCCGTAAGTAACTTATAAATAGTTTCCCGGTGGTTTTATATTGATTTATTTTCCAGGTGCTCATTTACCTTTTGCAATCTTATGTTTATATAAAATATTAAATGAATCAGGAAGAATTCGAAATCAGGCAAAGCCCACGAAATATATGAAAAGAAATATTTTATAGAGAAGTCCGATCCGCCTGAAGATCGTCGACTGTTAAGACTACAGCATTGAACAAAGAATCTAATGCGACGAAGGTGTTTATATTTCGTCCACATTTACGGAACATCTGTCGTCTTAAATCCGTATCAGAACATTCTTCAGTTCGACGAGGCTTTCTAAATATATGTTTACGTAAATGTTTTTTCCAAAATGTTTCAATGAATGTTATATAAAATAGGAAAATATGTAAAGAGTTCATACATCAATATTATCGAATATGACTTGCAGTCAAAATGAATCTGCCATAAACTAAAATATATAATGTAGATGTCATATAAGAATATTAAAATAATATGAAATTTTCGGGTTAACATTTTCCATACATTCGTTGTTTTGCTGTCTAAGGGATACAATTCTAATCAAATATGTTTCTAATGAGTTAATTATTTTAAAATTATTATTAGCGCCTAACGTGTGTACTGCTTTGCAATGCATTTGGAAACGTAGTATATGCAATAAATGCTTAAAGGAAATTTGTTCAAAATACTCTTGGTTAGAGAAAATTAAAATGGTATGTAACGTTAACAGCAAGTAAGCAATTACACATAAATCGGTAAATTCAGTTTGTTTCAATGCGTTGAGCTGTAATAAGTAAATCGATGAAGTTGGCTTATCAGCAATTCTACAAACCTTTTATTAATAAAATCTCATCATTTTAAACATTTATTTAAGGGTCGTAGACGTATACGTATGCATGTCTACAAATGAACATCACGCAAAGTAATTTATACATGAGCTATCTCTTTAACCAACAAAAATATTGCAAATTCAGGACATAACGTGGCGGAAATGCAATACTCTGCCAGTAATATTTTGAAATGTGAAAAATTCATAGAGTGGATCAGCTAATAACCTAAATATTGACACACGTTGGCAAGAGGTACAGAAACAGAGGGATTAAGAGACACGAAGGGACGGAGTGCTGACTACGATTCAAGATGGGATTATTTTTAAACTACTTTGGAAACGTAAACTGACGATGGGTTTTGAATCTTACAATCAAGTGTGATTCAGATTATGGCAGCACTTATAGTGGCGGAGAACCAGTCATATGTGATATTACGTTTTGGAACGATAAAATTGAAGAAATTATTAAGAATATAGATAAAGACCTAGAGCACCCAAGGCTTTGAATCTTAAATGATAGCGGAGTGAGATCAGTTTCTGGAATGACGTCTGACTGACAATCGAGAGGTCAGTTTGTATATAAAGTTACAGATAACCTGACTGAAAATGGCTGAAATAAATATTTCCACCATAAATATCTATACTATTTAAACACTATATTTGATAATAAACCAATTCTTCAGAAACAAAAATCTCCCAAGTGTATTCAGATATTCCATATGTTAAAACTGGAGTCCATCTTTGTAAAGGACTTAATCTTTGATTAGCTTTATGCATGTACACAAATACGATACTCAAGTAACATTTTAATAAATTATAATGCCTTCAAGATAATAAAAATTTATGTGATTTGGAATTAAATTAATATTTCTAAAAATTTGCATTCCTTAGTATATTTGCTTTATGGAAGAACTTCGTTTTTAAAGTAATATTTTGTATTATTTGGATTTGCGATAAGTTAAACTAGACTTTTGTAGATACAAATTATTTTGATCACGTATTTAAAACAGCCCCAAGTTTATAAGTAACACTAACATGCAAAAAATAGCGTGGGTACAGTCGCAAAATACGTGACAGCATAACCAATATATCTAACAAATACCGTTGTTGCCACAACGGAATTCATAATTTGAAATTATATCTTATTTTATTGTAAACTTTTTTCAAATCTAGTGATTATAACGTCCAATCATATTTAACGACTGTAATTAAATGATTGAGGATAATGTGTATTAATATATGATGAAGAGGGTGTCGAGCAACAGTATTGTTATTATTCATTTCAATGAGTAGACAATAATATCAACAAAATTGTGTTGGATTATATGACTGAACACATTACAGGTAGTTAACATAGTCATATTATAGTAAATTAATTCATCATTACGTTTCTGAAAAAAATTTTAAAAAATACCTTCCGGAAAACATTACACTACCTACAGAAATAGTTTTTCTTGGTAAATAGCGCGGTCCGAATAAATAATTCTAATTAAATGATGAACCAAATAGGAAATCTTTTCTTTAACTTGTATTGAAAATCAATATCTTGGTTAGTTTTAGTACGTTTGTAAAATTACTTTGTATAATCAACACGAAAGCTTTGAAAACCACTTGTTGACTTTTCAGCTAATGGGTATGTTGGACATATTATTAATAATTAGCAATTTTTCAAAACATATTTAATACTTTTGTATTGAGTATCTATTTTATTTTATTTGAAACTGAGCGGTTATGATATTTAGGATCTCGTTGCCAAAGAAGCGACACTTTAAAACAGTTCCATGTACACTGAGCTGTAATTGTAGCTAGTTAACATATAATTTATATAAATGATAATGATATACTTGCCCGTGTCTATTTCCACGTCTTGAAAGGTAATTATTTTATTAATTTATATTAACTCTATTTTTAATTACTTTGTGAGTAAATTTTATTCACCGTTGAATTAAGTCTGCCATAATTTTTTCAGAGCTTTCAGTTACAATACGTCTTGTCTGTTGATTTTATTGCTGAAAATGTATCATTAGGGGCACATCTAGACACTCTACGCTGTTGATGCGGGAAAAGACCTAAGGAAAAAAGGAGAGTCATATTAAATCCTGGCTATGTTTGCATACTCCTTAAATGAGTTTAAAATTTCACAATTGGTGCTGACCCAATGAGAGCCAAGGCCATGGATTTAAAAAAAAACATGGTTAAAAATTGTCGACGCTCTCGAATTTAATCAAGTTTATTAAAATGTTTGTGATATACGCCTATTAAATATCATTATTCTGGAATTTTTTTATGCAATTTTTATAAACTCTTTACTCAGGTTTACTCCAATTTGAACACTCTTATTGCTCAAACATATGAAATGCCGTAGTTGATTATAATTAGAGACGGCATTTTAAATATTTTTAATATTGCGTAAACATACCTTATAAAAGCTGATTTTAGAACAGAGTTAAACAAAATTAATTTTATACAGAGTAATTGTTTAAAACAAATTATTTAATTGAAACATTTGCCAATATTCAAAAGAAAATAGAATACTACTATAAATTATAGAAAGAGTAAATATTAAGAAAACCGCGAATGGCGATCATCATATTCCAGGGCTTTAATGTGAAAAACAACTAATATATACGAGGTATGATGAGATGTGATAATTGTTAAAGAATGCATTACATTAAAGAATCTTCCTCTACACGTTAAGCAGTAGTTGTGGACGTTCCTTTAAGGATATAACCCTTTTGGTGGCAGAACTAAGCAACCGCTCGAATGAACAATTCGATGTATTTGGTAGTATAATTTAATTGTTCGAAGTTGGCGAAGTTAAAATTGCATACACGATTGTAAGAGTCAATCAACTAAACGATGTTATAACTCAAAAATCTAGGCAACTTGCATTAGGCAGACGGAATACATAGATTGCTTCAGACAGAACATGAGAAGCTAATGTTATTAGACTAAGCTAAATGAAGTATTGCTTTTGAGTAGTGTGTGATCGATCGTCTGGATGTGTGTTTGTGATACGATAATTTATGTATACAATCAACATAAAATAAAATATATCTTTTCTTATGATTTTAACCAAAATTTAAAAAAAAACTTTGGATGAAATAGATATTTTTTAATATTCTAGATATTACCACAATGAATAAAAGTTATTAAACAGTATGGAAAATTGTGATTTTTTGCCACGATATTGGCTAAAAATTATAATCGCTAGCAAAACCTCCTTACGAAAGTAGTTAACATCAATATGTAATGTGTTTCTAATTAAGTTTGGTTAATTAACAAGATCAATATAGTAATAGCAAACACGTAGTGTAATGAAATTGATGTTATCACGACGTTGTCAACAACACGCGTAAGTTATATTTAAAATTTAATAATTTTAATGAACATTTAATGTGTTTTACTTCGCGCTAAGAAATGGTGTTTCATGTAATTAGTATCAAAAATGATAGTAACGTGAAATGTATTAATATTATTGTGTTGATTGTTAAAAAATAGCCGTATTTATACATTTTTTTTCAATCAATTTTTTTCATATTCTGCCTCAAAACAATTTACGTGTTATATTGGTCTCATTATAATTTCAAAATAAATAGAAACTAAAACTTTGTTAAAGTATGTACTTTTATTTATTTAAGAGAATGATCGTAATAAACGAATATGAATATTAGAATATTATTCTTGTGGTAGTAAAATTAAAAATAAAATTCGGAAGAAACTAATTCGACCCAACCTTCAGGGTAAACGATGTTTTGTACGATGTTTGCGTTTGAATTTATTTTTAATCTTGACTTGCAACATGTACGATATTTGCGTTTGAATTTTTTTTTAATCTTGACTTCATAAATTTATAATTTTCAATAAAATTAGAGAAATATTAAAAAAAATTATACAAATCTTATAACTATAATATATACATATATTTTTTTTTTTTAACAAATATGCCAAATTTCATTAAATATATTTTAATTTTATCTAAAAATTATCTATGTTTTGAAATAGTCCTCCAAATAGCGGAAAATACCATTAAAGGATGATTGGGGGAAGGTCTACCTGACCTTCCCCCATCCTTATCCGCCATCTACGAAAGGGCTAATAGGTTAAAATTATAAAAAAATTCGTAAAAATGTTAGTAAAATTTTTTTTCAATTTATCGGAGTACATTTGAAATAATTTCAAAATCTCAAAGTTTTTGAGAAATTTACACTTTTACACCAGTCAAAAATATACTAGACGATATATGTATTTACATGGTGAAGAGTTAAATAAAAATGCTATACATTTTAAAATGTTTATAAATACCTAAGCGCGTATGGAATTAATCTAAGGCGAGTTTTACTCGCACTTGACTCTCGTACAGAATAACCATCAATCACATTTCACACGACCAGTTTTACATTAATTGTAGTTTAAATTTTTTTTTAAGGAATGTCCTTTTATTTAAAATATTGGACTGTGGTGATGTCGCCATAATCGTCTAAGGTGGACGGTATAAAAACTGTGACTCGATCATGGCACTACACTTTTTCTGATCAATAATTTCGGTGACTATGTATTCGGAATCCTCATCAAGAGATCTCAAGGATCAACTACGTGTTTCCACCGAATCGATATTAATTGAAATTTCACGGACTCAATAGCCCAAGCTCGAAAATATTTCGACCATTAAAACTACGACACTAGCAATAGGTAACATTTACCTTCAATGTGTTTCGAGACAAGTGCACTTTGAATGGAAATAGTAAATAGTATAGTTTTATTAATTATAGACGACAGTAAATTGATGGAGATTAGCATGAAAATGATTAATGTGTAGACATATATTTAACGAAAAAATTGGTCAAGTGCAAGTTACACTTAAATAATTAGTGTTCCATGTCATTAACTCCTATTTTCCCAACTTGTGTTATTAATGTTATTCTCTGACTATATGAAAATAAAGGCTATTCTTGACTTGGGACGCCACTCGACGCCGAAGGTACCGATGCCGTTTCATGTCTTCTCAATCAATTTATAATCATAATGAAGATACTGCTGCAGAAACGGTACATTGATTGTTATCGATTAATTTTTTTTTTAAAATGTTGAAAACACATTTTTAACATCTGCAAATAGAATATTATACACACTTTTTAAATACAGATTTTTTACCTAAAGCAGGATATTTTCAATTTTTTCAGCATTCATAAAACTTTCTATAAATATATTTACAAATTTTCCAAAGTGGAAATAATACAAAAATATTATGTATTATTTTCTATTAGTGGAATAAACATACTCCCTTAATACTACTTAACACATATATACACTAGAAATTATTTCACTTCCAGCCCCTGTCTCAAATGATTTGTGTGGAAATTGAAATTCGTCAGTTGCGATATTCTTTATAAGATCAATTTTATTTAAAATATATTAGTTTCTGCAAATACTTGTGTTAGTGGACTCCTAATATTAAGACTTTTCACAGACATAAGTTTAATTCATAATACCCTTGCGTATAAAACACGCCGGGAAGTCATATTTATGTTTAAAAATTATCACACTATTACAAAATGTGGGTTGTGTGGCCATTTTTACTTTATAGATAAAATTTTAATTATGCGAGAGATGTTGATAATAACAAAGCAACACTTCTTTTGTTTACAACACTCGTCAATAAAGGATAGTAGCAACAGCGGCTTATATAATTTCTAAAAAGTACATAAATAACGGTTTATTCTTAATTAATTCCTAAGTTTCAGGCCCACATTAAAGTAATCAATGTATACACAAGTACATTACGTTCCCTGTTGAAAAGGCAGAGTTTGCACTAAATTAAATGAAATTGGTATTTTGACTTTTGTTGTACACAAATATTAAATAAATTAAAGGTTTAAACCGACATTTTCACAGCTCAGTGACAAGTACGCCGTATAAGCGTAGCAATAGTATTTGAAACAAGAAAATATATCTTGTTCTAGCTTTTTGCGATTCTTAGCGGATGGTAGTTTTTTGCTGTTTTAATTATCAACTTATTCAAACAGGTATTTGTTGAAACAAAAATTTTGCCAACAAAAATTTTACGTAAAATGGAAATTCTTACTAAACATTGTTATTATTATTCCAATAATATTTTTCTTCATATTCTTAACAATTAGAAAAACCAATTGCTTCCACTATGAGGATCCACCAAGAAATGTGTAGGACACAGGTGAAAATTGCGTGATTTTGTAAGTTATGTTTTGAGAAATATTTATTTACTTATTTACTTTAATGTATATAATTAACAAATTTATTGCTACGAGAGCAATTTGGTGACCTTATTGCTACGAGAGTAATATCTTACAGCTAACCAGTTACTACATCACCATTTGAATATTTTCTTTTGTCTAACCGGGGTGTTGATAAATCTGATATTGAAAAGCAGATTAGGCTATTGAAAAATACATGGTTTTGCGAGTGTCAATTCAGGGAAATGTTGATATTGTAATTAATCCCTTAATATTATCAACCATTAATCCCTTAATATATAACCGTCGCTATACATCCGGTTTACATATAACCGTCGCTATACATACGGTTTACAATAACGTATGGCCAATTTCGGGCGTTTGTGTGAGCAAGAAATCACGAAAGTATTCTTCCCTTTGAGCGTGTTTATAGAAAATATGTTTTACTTAGGTGTGTTAAAGCGTGGTGCTGCGAAGGCGGCACCAATCTTATAAGTCGTAGTTTTCCCAATTTAGTAATTACTATAATTTTGTGGGAGCAAGTTTTCATTTTTTATAGTACAATACACTATTGAACTGATAATCATTCGGAACGGCTATTGGTGGAAACTTTGTGAAGGAAAAAAAACGGGAAGCGCCCAGTGAAATGTCAGCGTTTATTGATCATCAGTGTACTGTCAAAAGGACGAAATTAAATATTTTATCTTCGCTTTACCTGATTATATGATTCCGTTTAGAATTGGTTTTAATTTTCACAGACGATGTCCAGTGGATGTCCAACTGTGTAATAATAACTTTTTGTCTACAAGCCATGTATTGCTAAAAAGGGCAAAGACGTTTTGTTTTGAATACATGACGTTCTGCTATAGTTAAACTTTGCTTGAATTTTTCCAAAATTTCCGAAAAAGTAAAGAGTAGTTCTATTCGTAACACGTTTATTTTCTTCTGATTTATAAATTTTAATTTTAAATGCAACGAGTAGAGTCTAAAATCTTCAAACATTGATATGATATTACATTTCATTTATATATATATATATATATATATATATATATATATATATATATATATATATATATATATATATATATATAGAACGTCAACCTATGCCTGTTATTATAATGCACTTCACCGCCGCCAAAGAAAATGATACCAAACCACGATTCATTGAGAGCCAAAATAAAAATATTGAGGATCATAAATCATTTGAATGTCTTTTCAGTTCGATTGTCGCTAGATCGTGAGCATCCTTCTCCCGCAGATACAAAGGAATCTCTGCATTCTCAACAATAAATACATATTGTTTTCATATGTGAATGTATAGAATAATATGCATCCATTGTTATCCTATGTCGATTGTACGATAAACGGAGGGAGCTTTAAAAAGAAACTGTTCTGAAAAGAAAATTATTTCGTTGGGACGTGGTAAAGACGTTATGTATTTAATTGAAATTATCAGATAAACTATTAATTTAATTGCAAATAAACTTCGTAATTTTTATGACTTATAAACTAAAGAATATTATAGTACCTTCGCTATTTTTTCCATCTTTAGTATGGCACCAAAATGTCGATAGCATTTATAATTCAGTACAACACACAAAATCCTTCAATAATCTGCTTACTCATTTAAATGTAAAGTTCCTAATACATATAATTTTCAATCGATAAACTTTGAATTAATTCTTGACTATATTTGGTATATTTATCCAGGTTTCACTTTGTTGTTTGCATAGTAAATGATTTATAACAACTAAACACTTTTGTAGGTTTAAGGGGAAGAATGCATTTTCGAAAATAGTTTTTCTTTTAATCGGTCTGACACTGAAATACGATTGCTCCGAGACTAGTCAACACTAATATAACGGGTTATACGTACACGTTATTATCGTTAGAGGTAAAGTTAAGTATATTTGTTAACGTAATTTATAATTTATCGATGAGTTACGTATCGAATTTCTGAAATATTAAATTGAATTAACATTTTTACACACAAGATAATTTATATTATATTAATATAAACTATCTTGTGTGTAAAAATATTATTTGAATTTTATATTTAATAATATAAATGATAAATTATAGTTTTATCCAGCTCATCCATAATATACTAGTATATTCGTGATTGCAAACTACCTTATTATTACTTCGTTTAAATATGATATTTAGAAAATAATTCAGGTCGACCAATAAAGTATAACATCCTAAACAGTATGACAGAAGTAACTTAAACATTCAATTCAAAATATTAATAATTCGATACAAGAAGTTAACAGTAAAAGCATAACGTTTACAGTTCTATCAAATTATCGTCACGTACCTAAATTTGAAATACCACTTTGTTTAAATAACGGCATACATCCCTTTAATTAACCTAAAATTCAGATAAATGACGCACGGATTTCCCTTTAAGAGGCTAATTTGCCTCTTAAAGGGAAATCCGATATTTTGAATTTGATATTTGTAAAGGAATTAAGACGGATCCGATGACTTCCGAGTACGAAACTTATACTTCCGAGTATGTTACTATAGACTTCCGAGTATGTTACTCTCTTTATCGCTCAAATTCAAGAAATAGTTTAGAATTTCTAGTCGTTTTCCAAAACTGAGTATTACTGGTTAGAATAATAATATTTCTTAGCCATAGATCATTCTAACAACGGTGTTCAATGCAATATGAAATACTCATGATGAATAGAATACAATCCTTCTTGTAGAATCAATATTAAAGCGGGCATACAGAATATGACAAGATGGGAGAAGCAAAATTAATATGAAATTTTGTTTTCTATCGCATTTCATGATTTTGTTCATGCAATGCAAAATGTAATTCAATATTCCTGTTTTCAAAATTAATTCACAAACGCGTTCTTATCCCAAATAAATTCAATTAATAACATACACAGAACATAAATCGCTTCTAAGAAAAAAGGCGTAGGGTCCAGTTTTCAGTCACAAAACCATTATTTCTACTCCCAGTGACGCGGACCATAATAGTAATGTATGTAATATTCGGCGCCACGATGTCAGCCTTGTGGAAAGTCGGTCATAAGTTTGTCTATAAGGACCGACGACAGATCTATTTTTTTAGCAACACTTCTTTTATTTATAACACTCGTCAATAAATGATACTAACAACACTGACTTTATCATTTCTAGTCGTTTTTCAATATTGAACTTTTAGCCAAAGGATATTTCTCACTAATATTTCGGACATTTTTACATCTGAAAACTATTCCCGTTTATATTACTTTTAATATGTGCATTACTGAAAATGTTAGGTATTTAACAAATAAAATTAAATGCCTAATTCTTGACTCTTACGAGAAATATGTTATATCCATTATTAAACATTTTCAATTGGTTTTCGTATCATATATCCAATATTAATTTATTAGAGGAGACATTTAATAATTTGAAGTTACCCTCTTTTATACCTTATCTATAAGTAATGCATAGGGTGATATAAATTTTGCCCTTAATTTTTCATAATTATATTAAAGTTATTGACACTATTACTCTAATGATAATAAATAAATATAATTTCTTTGACACAGGAAAATTAATGTGTAGAAAATAGCAAAAATATAGAAATTTAGTATAATTTGATAATAAGAATGAGAGTAGTTTTAATCCTGATGAATATTAATATCAGGTGGATATTAAATTGGTAATAATTTTGTGGAAATTGTTACCAATTATTACCAAGTCACAATATTTGCATATTTACGAGCGCGGTAGTGACTCTGTCTTTATTTTCATGCACTGGCCTGAGTAGTGTTATTAACGATGCATTTTTCTTTTCGAATAGAGAACTTGTTTTATCAACCTTTGTTTTTCCACAAAAACATAACCATGAAAGTTTCTGAACAGAACTCAGGAATTCTTTTAGAGAGAAGCATTCTCGCGTCAAAGAACCACGTCACAAGGCCTTCCAAAAAGTCGGATATCGAATAGATATACAAGCGGATATACCATACATATATATATATATATATATATATATATATATATATATATATACATACATGTGTCCATGCGTGCGTGCATTCGTGCACGCGTACGTGCATGCGTGCGTATGTGCAAGTCTGGGGTGTATCTATATGTGTGAGCACGTTTATGTTTTTTTTATACATACTTATATGTACGTATGTCCTATATAACATAAAATGTCATTTCGTATATTTATATCAAACCTTTTGCTCCTTTTTGTTTCGAACACTTTTGTACGTATATGTATGGACTCCAGCATAGCAACAACTGCTGCAGCATAGTTCAAGGAAAAAACGTATTAAAATTTATTTTACTATTTATATATTATATTATTTTCACCGTGCAAACATGTTGCTTATCATTCGCCGATAATTTTAAAGCAATGCTTTTTTCGTAATCTTGACTTAACACTTTATGAGATAAGAGAAAAGACAGTGCGTATTTCTTCTGGATATTTTCAACCATAACTCTAGAAAAATATTTTGTAAATTTCCGGAAAAACAAATTCTTTTTGACATCTCATAACTTTCTTTGTCATTTAACTCCTCACACATTACTTCATTTGTCCCTCTAAGGTAATGAAGTAACGGCTGAATAAATGAAGCAAGGCGGAATAAGAAACCCCAAACGCGGACGGACATGTAAGTGAACTCAATAGGACTTCGTTGTTTCCTTTTGAAGTATGAAGCCATTTTAACCCAAAATTTCACGTTGGAAACTCGCGTTATGAAGTCGAGGTCGTTAGCATTACTTTCTTCTAAAATACGCAACGTTTCTTCTTAAATACAAACGTACAGACGTTTTCAAGGCTATTATACAACATCATTTTGTAAAAAAATTAGTCCCTGTATTTCAATATATTCCTGGTAAAATTATATTTTATGATAAAATTAAAGTTATTTTTTTTTTTTTCTAAATTTTCCTGATTAAAAATCATTGAATTAGTTAATACATTGAAATAAATAATACTGAATCACTTCCAAAAGCTTTCAGTCTCACGTTGTATTTATTTTGAAACTCTTGAAATATGCTAGAAAAAAATGTTTCGACGAAATCACATTTTCCATTGAAAATTAATTTGAGACCTGAATATCTGAGCTCAGATCTTGCGTAAACGTAAAACAAAAATAAAATGAAAAACCTATTTTCCTTGCACACGAAACACATAAACTTCATTCAAATATTTTTCAAATGTTTATAATAAATACTGATAATTTTAAAGGACTTAAATTGATGTTTCGTTCATGATATATTAAAACACACCGGCCGATTGCACGTCGGACTCGCACACGAAATGTTCCGTTGGACTAAACAATATTAAGTTTGGGTTTCCCAAAAACATTGTGAAAAACAAAGTCATTGTTGCGATTAGCACCGAAAATATTAACTACGCATCATATCTCATCAAATCAATTTCTGAAAGTTTTTCATTCATGTTTTGCATTCAGAATTTTACTTACTTTAGTTAAAAAGTTAGAGAGGCACACCTTAAAAGTTAGGAGCGTATATCTAACCAACCGTGGACTTAAATAAAAGTTTTTTGGAACCTCCATATAATTTTATGAGACCTATATTTTGATAAACCACAGGCCTACGCGCCCTGGATTTATCTTTTTCATCCCTGAGTTTAATATGTGGAGAGACACCCCTAATATTACTTCATTAATAATTTTTCATGACACGACGAACTTTGGCTACGGAACCATAAACAACTTGCAAGGGTAAAAACTATCAAAATTAATAGGGATAAAAATATGAAATATAATTTACTTTTTATTGTATCTTTTTTCTAAAAATGTATATCATAGAACATAAAACCAAAGCGTAAAAAAATATTTAAAAATAAATGAACTAGATACCTAAAAAGACAAAAATATAGCCGCAAAAGCAAAAAGTCAAATGCATGAAATCATTGCACATAAAAAATGGACCGGTACTAGTTTATTAGATTAGAACTCTTAAAGAAAAGAATTAACCTACAGTTGAAATTACTGTGACGGTTTCAATACTTGATAGCGTATCATTTAGTGTTATATTAGTATATATTATACATTTAGTTTATTGCGCAAATAAAATTTAATCCTAAAATATTTTTAAGCATCTAGTTTTTTTAATTTTCTTTAATTTTGCAGCCGCTGTTTAACAACATATTGTTTTGTGTAATAATTACTTGCGCGTCCTGTTACTTTGCGTTTATTATCATCACTAATAAATAAAGTTTTGTTATCATCACTAATAAAAAATATTTTAATAGGGAAAGTTGTAATTAAAATTGCGTATATTCGCATTCACACCTCATTGTCATAGTTTTTCCTCTGTTGCAAGTGGTTTACACAACATTCGCTTTACACGTACTCCATTGGCTCTAGCATATTTAAGGAGCGACATTGAGGAACTTCTGCTCACGTAATTAAGCATGGTGAGCATTTTTAAAGTGGAGGGTGGTCAGTGGAAGATACGTGACATTTTATTATTCACCACGTTTATATGTGAAACGCGTTTACGTTATAGAAGCCTATCAGTTGTCATCCATACAAAACAATACAAATATTTAAGGCCTTTCATTAAATTTCAAATCAAATCAATCAAAAGTATCTCCAATAATATCCAAAAATATAATGCTTGATTTAGATGTGATAAAATTTTTAATGTTAAAAGTGTTATCCTCCGTTTCAAAATTTACTCGATTTTTCTAATGTTAATACTTAATTGCCTGCTATGTGCATATAATAACTTGCCATTTTGGTAACCTTCTTGAGGTTATTGACTTTTGCATCTCGTTCGACTATGGTAATTTTGTATCAACATTTGTTTATAGAAAGTATAATATATTACATTTAATGTATAACATATTACAGATCCCCTCCTAAATTTGAGTGATTAAAGTGACCCAGAATAAATTATTGTATAAATAAAAATACAACAATAGTGGATAAATATGTTACCTACCAAATTTGCTTTAACTATTTATCATATTTGAAGATTGCAAAACTGTCATGTGTGTAAGTGTGTATCCTAAACCATTGCTAACATTTGTTATTAAAAGACGGTGCTAACATTTGTTATTTAGGAAAAACATACTGAAGATGTTTCTATTTGCCAAACTTTGAATCCTTTGCTGCGTGGCATTAAAGTTAAAATATACACAATTATACCTACGAACATTCGACAGGACTGCGGTATGGCCTTCGAATACAAAGACAAACAGATATTTTTCTGTATTCTATTAGAATGAATATTATCTCTCATCCAAATTGTAATAAAAAATATTTGCAAATTATGACTTGTTCGACATGTTGAGAACGAGTGTAATTTGCATGAGAACGGTTCCATAAACTCTTAAGAAACAATTCAATGGAAAGTCTATGGATTAATTCAGTAAATTTCATCTTCATCATGAAATGATGAAAATGAAATAGTCACACCCGAATAGCCTAACCCGAATATCCGAACTTATCGTCTATTCTCATCTAACACCCACCTATGTTAGTATAAGCCTTTAACCATTATGTCTTCAATAATTATGATGTTTAAAGATTCCGTCACCGTGGGCTTAATAATAACATAAAATAGTATAAGATTAAAGAAATGGTGGCTATGTAATAATTATTCTCAAATAAAAATGCATTATAGCGGGAAAATATGTTTAGACCGGGAAATTATATCCTATTTTACAAATATTTAATTTTGATGCAAATAAAATTACAGTTTTTCGGCCGCTGCTATAAGAAATATATTGCCACACCCTTGGGAGGAAATGTAAGTTTTCGATATATCAAATGGTAATTTGATAGGGAATTTTAAGATGGCCATAATTTCAGTTGTCAGTCCGAAGTACTGTGGGTTTGAATGTAAGTACTTGCATAATTAAACGACATAACGATAGACAATAATGACAGACACAACGCATATTGGCTTTATATTAATATGAAAACGTTATTCAGATTTTAATTCATCAAATTGTGATTTTTTGTTTAGAATCTTCTATTCCTGACTTACACTTGACTTGCTTCAATAAAGATTCTAGAAGTAAATATGTTTAATGTCGAAAAAATTGGTCAATTTAAAAAAGAAATGTTCTATAAATCTAACGCACAATTCAAAGATGTGCGGCTTGTTTTTAATTGGTTTGAAATAAAATAAATAATCACTCAAGTACAAAAGAAACGGAAGAAAATATAACATTCATTTAAAAAATACAGATTCCCTATCTTTGCTCTCTACGTATCTACAATGTCTTACACCGAATACATACATAAGAAAATTCAGATATAAGAAAATTCTTCTCAGACTTATACTGTTTGCATATTCATGAATTTATTTTCTTACTTCTAGGACCTTTAAATTTTCTTGTCAGCTGTTCTTTGTACATACGTTCAACATGGCCAAGCAACCGCAATGTTACTTTCTTTATTTTTATCGTCAACTTTTTTGATAGCGTATTCTCGTTGAGTGCCTGCTTTTTTATGATGTGGCATTTTTGCGAAAGTTCCGTAACAGTTTTATTTTAATTGCAATTTTATTTTAAAACCAAGTTCCAAGTATATATTTCGGGACTCTATTTAAATATTACCGACATTTGGTAAATTTTTATGCAAAATTTTACGTGATTATATTATCTGAAAATTAAGTGTAACTTAAAAAAATCTTGCTTTAAATGTTTCAACGGCTTGGTAGTTCAGTCATAAAATTTGTACAGTGTTCAATCATAAAGTGTTAATATCATTAACATTTCCATACAAACTAACACCACATACCGAATTTAACATGAAAAGAACATTTAAAATTAGGCATTGATTTATATTTAAATTCTATTATTATTATTCCGAAGAGAACTTATTAATTTTTATTGCTTCGTAGCTAAAAGCTAAACAGGAAACATTTAAGTTTCGTGCTGTTCTTCTATCGATTTGCAGGTGACTGTTTAAATTTAAATAACAGTATAATTTTACACGATTTTTTTCTCCTTTTTAGAGTTCTGGACCTAAAAAAAAAGTAATCTATTTAATATCAGCTACTTTTCTACGTGCCAGTTCTGTCATTGTAAAAACTTGAATGTTTGACACGATAATGAAGCATCAACTCTCACATATTTTAATAGATATCACTCAAAAATATTCATATGGAAATTGTAGACAGGAAAAATTTGGTGCCCGTAATATCTGTGCTGACAAAATACTGTTTCTTTGTTTATATTTGAGTGTGAAGTTGATACTACAGTCCTTTAACGAATGCAGTAGGTAGATTAATTTCCTCCATGTACAAACAATCAAGTGAATAGAATTCCGTATGTTTTTATATGTAAATGTATATATATAAAGTTTAATATCAGGTAGCAAAGTATTCAAGGACTGCAAGATGAGTTTATATATTTAGTTCTTTTGTAATACCAAAAACAAATTGACTTCATGATATCATTACAAACTGACATAATATTTCAATAATTAATGTAATGGTTTCAGATCCATACTAATATTAACATTTATGGTTTCGCAATATTGAAATATAAAGAAATATGTAAACTGGATTTTGTAACTAAAATGCCAATAAACCATTATAACTATTATATTAGTTAAATGATTGTTTCTAAGACGTTAAAATTGCTGAAATTTAGGAAGGCAACTGAAATGTATTACACCTTGATTCCATATTGATTAAGGATATTAGCACAAAAATATGTACGGAAGAATGATGTATATATGAGGATAAAAATAACAATGGAGGGGTTGTCACTTTTAAGAAATTTATTAACATAGCAATCAATTTTAAAGACATAGAAAGAAAATAACATTGAGTGTCTAGTACCTTACCTTATAGAAGACAAATAACAAGTTTTACACTGGAACAAATACTCAGTAAAATGTATAATTGACAACGTCTTCAAAAAGTTTGCTTCTATGACAAAACAAAAGTATATTTTACAAAAGAAAATGTAATATCCATGTAATATCAACAAAATGTAATATCTACAAAATCGTACGCAACTCTAGACCGAAAAATAGAGCATTCTTGTGTCAAATTATCCAAATTTTTACGGGAAAATTAATGTAAATATACTTTGAGTGTGGGCTCTTCTGTTATATTAGTACGTTACTATTAAAAACTAGGTAAAACTAGTTTTTAATAAATATGTAAATAAATCTAAGAAAACTAAGTAACCAGTAGAATCGAACTGAGTTTCGTTAAGATATCGCTAGATCATAAAATACACTTATCTAAGTTAGAAACGTTGAACTAAGTTCTAAGAGTGCATCCACCTTATCTATTTAATACTCTGATGTTTGATTAGTACTTAGAGTTCTAAAGAAACATTTACAAAATTGGAAAATGCGACAATATAAAAAACGTCAATTTTTCAACCTAAGTCATCAGATATTTACTCTTAAGGTATATTGTTACTACCTACCAAATAACGGTTAGGCATAGATATAAACAGGATGCGCATATAGTTTAATTTATTATTGATATCTAGATTTAGTTTTTTTTTAGAATATGTCAGTGTTTAAAATTACAAGCCAACAAATTATGTAAGAATAAAGGTTAGTTAATATTGAATAATTTATGAAAAATGATACTAGTCGAAGGTCATTTTCCCTTAAATTATTCATTGTTTAGAAAAGAAAACAAATGATCATTTAAAAAGTTAGTAAGATAATGTAAAGTTTAAAAAGACAATACGTTGCATGAAATGTTGTATTGTCATTATAATCTAACCTAAACCTGAATTCGAAAAATCATAAACGTCACACCTACATTTTGTCAATTTTTTTCTATTCAATTACTCTACATTTATAGTGGCCAGGTATATCGAGTTCGGTTATTAGCACCATTTATTTATTCATGATGACAAATTGACTAAACTTGTAACGGCGTAGTAAAAAAGAGTATCCATGTAAAATTACAATAAATTATATATTGATATATCTTTGACTTTATTTCTGTTTCATTTGTGAATCTTACTACTGAATTAAATTTTATGCTTCAGCTCATTTTACAGGTTTATTTTTTGTGTGCTAGTCGTATTAAAAAAAACAGTAGAATTGCGACTAACAAAATGTACACGAATCGTGAAAATAAAAACGTTTTGCAGACACCTTATGGCCAATTTTGACACTACGATCAATACTCGGTGTAGACAGAAATATCACCCACGAAACGAAATTTAAAAAAAGGCTAAAAAAATTGTACAATTCGATTGTTGTTTGTACATTTCTGATTTTTCGAGCGACGACGTATTATTTCAATTCTACATCATATTTCTTTCAAATTGCTTACGAGAGTATTGATAGTTTATATGCATTGTATAAATTATTCGTAGACATATTCTCTGCAGAAAATATTCTCCACGAAATTATAGATAGCGTCGCTGTAATAGACGAATTGTTCGAGCCAATTCATCAACGTAGTTTGAACAAAAGAGACAAAATACATCACAATTTCATTCTTTGTATCGTTCTGTTTTTTAAAGTTTTGATAATTGGAATATTTTCTTGTTTTTATAATTTATATCTTAATTTTTTTCATTTAGTGACTAATACAATACGTGGAGCTATATGTAATTTGGAAATAGTTCTTTTTTGCTTCGTGTTATACTTTATTCTTACGCGTCTTTAGTTAGTTAATTCGTTTTTGGAAGATTATAAAAGAAGAACATTTTTCTGTAGGATCCATCACGTCTTTAATAGAAATCAGAATGAAGAAACAATCATATCTATAGATTGCAGTTTCTATTTACCATTAAAGAAAAAGAATTTACTGCATTTATCGGATTTCTTCAATAATTTTATAGAATTGTGTAGTAATATTCATAGTGCATTCCAATTTCAGGTCAGTAAGGTTTCTAATGATTTAGTACTAAGGTAGAATAATTTCATTGATTGATTTAAAATATCGTACGAATAACTTTTCAGCTGCTGTTCTCATTACTTGTGGCCTGTTTTAATATATTATGGAGTGTCAGTTTACTTCTATACAGAATAAAAGAAAGCGTAAGTATGAGCGGAATGGGTTACTTTTAAATTTTGTCATCATTTCATAAATATCAAAAATCAAGTTTTTGTCTGTTATAAGTTACTCTATCCTATGTCCATGAATTATTTGGGAGAATATAATGTTAGGAAAAAAATCTTTTGCAATTTCCTGTTTTCCAAGATTCCATTTTATCACAATAACTATAAATGTTCTCGACGTTACTTTCGTCTATTTATAATTTACGTTTCCGTATAATAATAAAAAATCATGTTCAATTGATTTAATACTTTTTTTATAATTAAATTGTTTTTTAAATTGATGCAAATAAATTATTTTCGATATTATTACTAGAATATTTAATCGTTATTGATAACTTTAATGAATGGGACCGTAAATAATGATATCAGAACAAACCCCGAGAACATAAGATTGTTGATGTACATATATCATATATCTAAAAACATGTATTATTATCTATTAAACTTATAAATTAAATGTGATTATGTACATATTGTATGTATTTGTTTCAATTTATCATATTGGTATTCCTCACATTTACTACAATAATCTTGACAACGGTTTACCTCGAATTCAATAAAGAGACCAAAGGTATCCCTTTTAAACCATTACTGAACTGAGTACAATGACTGAAATTATTGAATAATTTTAGAAGAGTATCAAAATTTTCACTTTACATTTAGTTTTCCTATCAGTTTATCAATTGTTTTAGAAGTTAAGAATTTAGACGCACCTTAAAATTATGTTTAGTAAATACAAATATTTTCAAATGTAAAAATAAATGTATATTGTCTAATTGGTATCCATTCTAAATATATAAAAGATAATACGGGGTTTTTAATACACTATATAATAGAACTGTATCAAAAAAACAATTTTAGTTGCTGCCACAGATTCTTTCATTCCTGAAAGTACCGCTTTATTACGACTAATATAGTATGAAAAAATATCGACTGCTCTAGTCATCGCTGTTTTCTTGAACTATTGTTTGTTTCCTGTATAATTTGTGTTTGTTAATTTGCAATCCAAACTGATCACCATGTTGTTTTCTTTTCTCGATGTTCTCTTTCTTTTTATTTCGAGCCGATATAACAAGTGTAAGGAGGCATACGCTGCTAAGGAAACCGTTTAGATTCATGCTGTAATTTAAGCTTTTATTTTGTGAATGAAGACAAAAAAGTGGTCCAAAATAAACATAAACATATATATTTAAAGCATTTCATGCCATCTGAGTAAATTGCTTACCTACTGAGTTTAAAAAGCATAAGTCGATGGTGTTCAATAATGGCTGATGTCCGTACCGACATTGGTTTCAGTAAAAGCAAGATGGATAGTACTTTATTACTTGCGAGAATAACAATTAAGATCTGTTTGAAGTTTGATCGTCTACTTCACATAAATAATTTTTTATTTAAATATTTTAGCATTTGTAATAAAATATTGAAATTTATTTTAATAGTAAAAACCGTTTTTTTTCAGCCCCAGGTCTTGTTAACTAGGTCTGTAATCACAAACAGAATATTCGAGTTAGTTGTAACATACAACAAAGTCGAATATTCTGTTTGTGATTTTCTTACACCGGAGGGAAAGAACAGGACACAATTTAAATTAATACATCTTCTTTCAGATGATACAAACAGAATTCTTGATTGCGCTAATTTTAGGACCAGCACATCACATCATATGTATCGTAGTTACTTGTTTACTGTGTGAGAAAATATATTCAGAAGTGGAGAAAACCAAAATATATTTGACGCAAATAAAAATGGACCGTAGAATTCGTGAGTACAATTTTCTGTTTGAATTTGAAAATTTTAGCATTTACTAACCGCTTCATCGGAACGAATGCAAACAATAATTTTAACTTTACATTTGAAATTTGACGCCTCTTATACAGTAATCCTCTTGTCCAATTATATGTTTGAAATAAATTTAAAGCAAAATAAAAAAACCTATGATAATACATTGAGAGATAAAATTCTGTGCTGCAAACTATTTAGGAATAATATTTCGACTTTTGAGATATTACCGTCTTCAGCTTTGTAGAGAAATTATTTAAAATATAAATCAGATTTTTTAAAATCATGTTTTGTTGTTTATAAATATGTGATTTTTAAATTACCATATTATTATATAGTTAAACCTAATGAATAAAAATATAAAATAGTTTTTTCTTCAAATTTAAAATAAAACGCTTGTCAACTTGCATATTAAAGCGAAGTATACAAAATAATTTAAATTCGAAACAATAAATAAACAAGACCAGCAATAAATGTTAGATAACACGTCCCGACGAGTAATCAGTCATGAGTGCGCACTACATTGCTTAATTCCTATTAAATAAGATGTGACAATAGCACTTTACATTTATTTTCTTTCTAGCTTCGCGAATCCGCAGGAAGTTGGCGCTCATGACAGATGTAATAACAACGATGAAAATGGGGCAGTTTTGTTTGTTTCAAACAATAGATTTACGGAAATCCCTGTTGTTCAGTATATTATGCTTTATAGTCACATACATTATTGTCATTATACAATTTGTTATTTTCAATTGATCATTATACACTTAAGTCAGATTGTTGTAAAATTAAGTCACAATAATTATAATAGCCTTTACTTCAAAATTAAGCAAATTAGATTTATTAACCAATTGAAATAAATATTTAAGGAGTTCTAGAATTTGTATGTTTGTTCTTAATTAATGAATCAGTATTTGGTCCACGAGTAATCCGTGCTAGTTTACTTTGACCAAGTCAATTAAAATTAAAAAATATTTTGCCGGATAATATACATGATTTACGTACATATTCACAATAAACATTCTTAATATCTCTTGTTAAAATAGAAAAAATGAGTGAAAGTAACATCCAACGGAAGTTGCAAAAAACCAGCCAACTACCTTTAGGTATTAATTAAGATTCTCTAGTTATCATTATTTTTTCAACTGATTGATAGAAGTTCAAAGTAATAATTTTGAATAAAAGTTTTATTCCAACGTAAGTATTTAATATTTTTTCGGATTTTTCAAACCAGTAAAAAAAAAATTAATGAAGAGTGACCACATAGCACTTTAAAGTGTAAAGTTTAGAAAACAAGGCTTAAAAATGAAAAAAGAAATGGTAAATTGACTGGCAATTTTATTTTAATGGACCCGTGCAGCGCTGGAGTAAAAAGATGTTGAATCCTATTTTGTATGTCCAAAGACGTGTTTTATAATTATTTTTTCAACAAACTTGTTTTGTTAAATGAGAGCTCTTTGTGAAATATCAATTTGCGTAATTTCACGAATATAGGTCTAAAATTGTAAAATTCTGAGGCTGTGAGGAGCGACGTATGAAAAAATTAAAAAGTTCCTTGTTTCAAAACGGACTCCTAAGAAACTTCCTCAACAATATAATTTATATAAATGGGGTATTTACTGTAAATATAAATCTAGAACTACTAATAAATAATATCAAAAGCGATGAGCGGAAAAAATCATAAGAATGATATTGAACTTGAGTCAGTATTGATAAACTTAGAATAAGACAGCTAAGAGAACAATGACGTAATACAAAATGTCTTAAATGTTATATTGTAATAATTGTTACACTATTCCGAGAGACACGTATCTAGTAGCTGACAAATATAAGTACAATAATTATATATTATATACTATTTATTTAACGATATAATGTAGAAATTGAAGTTTTCAGAAAAGCTGCCTGGTATCAATTTATATATTTGAAAAGGTCAAGGTTGTTCAAGCGGCATATGGATCAATAATACTAGTTGGTTAGACCAAGTTGTAATCTAATTTAATTTACAAAGTTTGTGTATATAATGTACATTTAAATTTATCAATATAGAATTAATCGTTATAACCATTTATTTTTACAGAAATAAAAGAGCATTTTGAATTAATCGATATGCGAGTTGATAGCAACGGATTAATTATTTAAAATTAATTCACATAATTAGAAAGGACACAGTTATGTAGAGAGTTAACTATTAAACATGGCGATAAGCAATATTTCTGTGAGCAAAAAAGAATCAAAGACAAAACAAAAATTTGTTGAAAACAAAGATTAAAAAACAAACATTTGGCCATTTTCTTCATCGAATCCACTTCAAGTGTATGTAAAATGAATAAAATAGGTGTAAGTTATTTGTCAATGTCCAAAAGGGTCCAGAGTTGCCAGTAATTTGTTTTTATTGTCATGTAATAATTTTACTGTATTCGTGTAGATCATAATATATTTTTGTCGTCTCCGTGGTGTGTTGGGTTGAGCGCATGACCGCACACCGCGGGCAACCGGGTTCGATTTTTCGGGGGGTCGCTCACCGAAGCGGGACTGGAAGAAGTCCAATCTTTCGAGGCCCTAGCAAACATTTTTCCGTATGAGATATTCTTTATCTTATGTGGACACGACAACAACATTCGTGCGGTTTATAACTTCTCACATTATTATTTTCTTTTAACAGCAATCTATAAATAACATTTAAAATATTGAGTAGAAATGGACATAGAAATGTTTTATGCCAATATTGAGACATTCATTTGATATTTTTGTTATTTTATAATTTTTTATCATCGTCAAAAATCTAATAAAGTTAAAATTATATTCGCAAACAATAAATATTATCTAAGAGGAAAACCGACCGAGTACGAATGGGAGAGATGCTCACGGAGTGCAAAGGGCTATGCAGCACCAAACAATATTAAACTTATAAGTTTGTTTTTCTTGAAGACACTTTAGTCGGTACCGAAAACACCCCATATATCAAATACTATAGAACGTATCTTAGTTAAACCAATTTTCGTTGAAAATCTGTTTTAAGTTAGTTTATTTCAGAATTTTATTTTATTTTACCTTAATTTTATTTCAGAATTTTGCACGTATTACTTGAAAAGTTAGAGGAGCGGGAGGCACACTTTTTAAGATTTTAAAAGCTCATCCAACTATTGACTTAAGCAAAAAAGTTATTTTGGAACATCTGTACAATTAACAACTAAACGAAACTACGTGATGTGGTATTATTTCTACTTTCTTTAAGTTCTTTACCACGACCTTAGCTTCGTTGTATTACAACATCTTCAGGTGGGCTATTAGCAAAAATTCTTTGATTATTATAAGAATTCCTTGCTGATAGCCTACCTCCAAGATTTTGTAATACAACGAAACCTAAGTCGTGGTAAAGAACTTAAAAGAAAGTACAAATAATACTACATCACGTAGTTTTATTTAATTGTGAATTATAATCAATTTCTATAAAATTAATGCCAAACATATTCAATATCTGTACAATTTTGAACACCTATCTAGCAATATTCCACACACATATGGGCACTGGATTTTTTCATCCCTCAGTTACATGTATGGAGTGCCATACCTAATAACGTACAATGTTGAACAGGAGCCTGTCATAGATTCCCACAAAGATCGAACCTGCGTTCAACGTCTTCCTGCGGACCTGTACCAGGTCGTATGTCGTCCTAGCGGGAGACGCCCTACTTACGTCTTTCCGTACATGGTGGCCGGAAGACGCTGAGTTATATTTAATATTGATTAAATTATCCTTAAATGGAACTATGTACATTTTGAATCACGCTGTCTCAAAGTTCACACATTTAAAAAGCATTTAATTTTTTTTTAATACACTGCGTATTCAAATAAATACCTTAAAATTGTTGTGTATATATAATTTTGGTGCGATCTTCCGCTGCGTAATTAAAAGCAACTATAGGCCAAATGTTTACTTTAAAAAATGGTTTTAAATATACTGTTCACTATTTACTCATATTAGATCATGTAAAACAAGAAGAGTTCTTGCACAAATTGATGCTTTTCGATATTAAGTATAGGAATATTATTTTTCATCATAAAAGTAATCAAGGGTGCACGTTGTTGTTATGGAAAATATAATTTAATATACTTGCCTCAATAATACAAGCTTATGGAAACATATAGACATTGGTATTATCTGTTTTAAATAATATATAGGTTAAAATATTCCCCATAATAGCGAATATGTTGTAAACTTTAATTTTATACAAGATCGATTCTGTGTAAATCTTTCAGGCCCAGTAGAAAGAACGAAAATCTTCGTAATGCTAATAGATCAATATTGAGTCTTTTCAATCACAACTTATTAAGTTTAGTTTTACTATATACAATACTATTTATTGTATTAAATATAACAAGGCTATTTGAGCACACAAATTATCAAAATTTAAAAGGTAATATTTCACTTTAAAAAAATATACTTTATTCTGAATAAAGTTTCCAATATCTAAAAATATTAAACATTCTGAAGAAACGAAATTGCTAGATGTCGCTTAGGAATTTTATTGTCTACATTTGAATTTTAACTCCTAACATCAAAATGTTCTCCAATTTATTTACCGCTCTTTAAAATAAAAAACTAAATTAAAAACTTTTATAATTTAAATTAACGAACTGAATAGCCGCTATTTTGTGCGTCACGGTAAACCCCACAAAGTCGAGGAGGAGAGAGGAGTGGAGATTAGATGAAGTATCGTGAACTGACCCAGATCTTTTGCTTCCCTAAAATCTCGTAGTATCTTCAAATGGTCGCGAACATTAGGAGCTGTAAATTAATGGTAAGTTATTAATAAATGAAGTAGTGCATAATACATACTTTCAGTTAACTTATCGACCTATAAATTAACTTTCTATTCTATACTTGAAAGTTTTATGGTAGTGTAGCTAGGTAGAATATTTCCTTTTTATGTATCAGTAAAATTATTTAGTTTCAAATAAAGTTGTACAACTAATAACCCTACAACAAATCTACGACACCACATAAGGCTTCAAGTAAGCCCGAGTGTACCATTCACTAAAATATTTAAAAATTCGGTTGTCAGCACAAAATGTTATCAAGCAGGTCCTGGTACTTTTTACTTCACTTTTAACAACCATAATTATTAAATGATGCAAAAGCCAAGATGAATTAATTATGTAATGATAGCGGGTTAGAAATATGTAAAATAAAAAATACAAAATACACGAATGTGGTTAATTAGATGAATGCTTACGGTATTGCTATTGAAGCGAGTAGAGTCTGTAATTTTCAGTAAATGACATTATATTACTGTAAAAACTATTATACAATTATACTAACATATTAACATATAGAAAACAATATTAACATATAGACAAATTAATAAACATCACTTACCGTATATTATATAAGGGTAAATAAAAGGAAAATGTTACCTAAACGCACCACAATAAGTTTAAAAAGAATGACGCTCGTTAATTACAACCATGAATTTGAAATACTTTATTAAAATGCCTGCGGAATCACATCAAAAGTATAAAGAAGACTAAGACTGACAGTCAAAGGCAAATTAAGTTAGGTTAATCGCCGTATATCGATGATCGACAAAGATGTTTTGTCTATGAGTATTCTGGCTTAATTTCGTGTTTTCTAGGAAATAATTAATTAATTTTACAGTTCCTTTGATACTGTAAATGAGTGAGTAATTTCACAGATAAAATCAGCCAAAATTTTTTTTGGAAAACCGTGCCCGAATCGATCAAGGATAATGGTTAATGGTTCACGAAAATAGTATCAACTATTTTAAAAACGACAAAAACAACTGTCAGTTTATTTCTTACCTAATCAATGAGAAACGTCTCCCGCCCTTAGACTAGCTCAAAAAGTGGATCGACTTTATCAAAATGAACAAATATTTGGTTCACCAACACTTGTCCACAAATTACACTGAGACATCAGATAGGATTTATATATATTTTCTGTATTTTAATTAATTCTTTTAAAATTAAGTATGCGGTATCGTTCAGGTTAAACAGTTTTTCCACATAAACATTACAACATGCTTTGTAACAATTATGAAACTATAGACAACTTAAACTTTGGATAAAAATTTTGAAATATTTTTAAACTTTTTGAATACACCAATTAAATCCTGGAATCTGAATATAGGTTGGAACGTAATTTTAAATGTCATGTCTTGATAATTTTGCACGAGTGGAAAAATCTCATTCTCTGGCATTTTTTAATTCTAGCTTTGCGATAAGGCCAGTTCAATGAAATTAATTTATGATTGGAAAGTCAAAACATCTTTATTCAGGAAGACAGACAGATAGATATTCTGTTTTCATTTCGGTAATGAAATGGATTAATTTAGATCAAATATTAATATAATGAGCATTAACAATGTATTCAATCCAATCGAAAACGCAGTTTCCTAATATTGTACTTAAATTATAAAGTTAATATGAAGTCTAGTTAATAATAATAATTATGAGGGCCCCTCTTAAGTGGGTGCGGTATTAAGGACAATAAACTTGTTTCCTCTCATTGAGTCACATTATTTCAAATAAATTAAATAATACTGAGTAGCTAGTAATATGGCATATATACACAGGTTTTCATATCATAGGATATAATAAAAGTAAGAGACCTTTATAGTAATACTAGAAGACTACAAATGTACGCCGATATTCGGTGAAGTAAACCACAATCATCCTTGAACGGTGATCACTGATGGGCCAATTTAAGCGTTTTGTTTGCTGATCTCAATTACTTAATTTTGATTTGTCATTTCAAAAATTATTTGAATATATTAAAAATTATTTTAATATAACCAGAAAAAAATACATAATATAAACGAGAGAACTATAATTTTCTATCGAAATCAGAATTATCAGAAAAACATTATAAATGTAAAATCGTCAATAAATTACTTATTTTATTATCACAAGCAGAGGCGCTGCGATGTTTGGCAAAAAACCCCTTGTTATTTATGAATATATTTTTTGAGTCATTTTGTATTTTCGAGTTTCCACAATTACATTACCTGTGGCCTTAATCTAGAAAATAACTAAAATTTTACTTGGTTCCTTTATACAGAAAAGTAATATCGTTGCTACAGAAGGTGGCACCCGGAAATGGATGAACAAGGTTTCTTGACAATAGATCGCCCACTAATGTTCTTTTTGTCTAAAGGATCACACTTTGGAATTTAAATAAATCCATATTACCCACATCAATATTTTTAAATTTATAGCAGAAATAAAAAAAAAATTCTCGAGGACTCGTTTTAAATTTTCTTGTTAATGTGTTCGCTCTTTTTCGATAGAAAACTCCCGTTAGCAAAGTACAAATAGCAAAGTAACAAATAGCAAAGTGAATCAGCTTGTCGCACTTTGAACATTTCTGTATTTCGATCATTATATTATAGCGACACGTGTGTATTTTCAGTTCCGAATTCCCTTCATGACTAGACTCACCCCATTTGTTGTGAGTGTAATTTCTATTTTTTTTCAGTCTATCTTCCCACTAGCTGTGAAGATCTTCTCGATCTTTAATGTCTTTTGAAATATTTTCTCCTCATTTACTTTTTCGTGAATTTACGCTTGAACATGGATGTTTTTCTTCTTATCTTCTTTTTCAGAGATTGATTTTTTTGTTTTGGTGAATTCCCAGTTAAATTCGTCGTGTAAACTTTTTCTTGTTTATCTGGCTTTTTTATTCTAGAATATATATTATTTTTAAAAAGTTGAATGGCAAGATGATGGCTGTGAGATCAGTTATAAATTCACGGGCAAACATTGCCTTGTAAGTTTAATCCCCCCATTATACGATAACCAGTGAACGATGTGTTGTGTTATTGAAATATGTCCCCTAGCGTATTATCGACATCTTGGTTGCATCTTTCGAGTGGACTCTATCTTTGAAGACCTCGTCAATTTAATTTACTATTTCACATGAGGGCCGTAAAGTTATGACCTTCTTAACAATTAAAGCAGGTTACTCCCTGCCATCATCATTTTGTGAAAGGATTAATCAGATAATAGTGAAACAGATTTTTAAAAGTTTATGAGTTTTGTAGACCGCTTCATGATCAGAAACCTTAAGAAACAAAATTTAATTATAATAGTTTAAAAAGCCACTTATAATTATTACTTGAAGTAGATTAAAAGTTAAGCAGGCGGCAGGAATAATGCAATGAATGAGAACATCTAAATAGATTAGATTGAACAAAATAAATATGTGGATTGAAATGGGAAATTACTATTTCCTTGTTACTTACGTACTCTAAGTAAACACATATTTCATAGTTTGACAAACAGTTTTATTATTGGGCTAATGATTCTATATTGTATTTTTCTTTTAGGAAATAACACATTTTGTAAAATATAAATTAATTTACTACAAATACTCACCGATAAAAACTGCACTGAAAATATAACGATGAAAATACAAGTTCTCGATTGGGAACTGCATCTGGTTAAAACCTAAATAATATTGCAAAAGACTGCTACTGCTAACCATTTTTGGAGTCAGTTCCAAGTCACAAGTAATCATCTATGTGGGTGGATGTGCGTGTACATAAGATAGCACAGAAGTGTTAACTAGACTCAGATTCAAAAATTCTTTAGCAAAAAAAAATTCAAATTTATTTATATGCGTGGACAATAGTATAGTACAGCAAAATGTACACACACACATATATATATATATATATATATATATATAATATATATATATATATATATTAATTTTTTTTGAAAAATATTTTATCAAACTCTAAAAATGTCTACGTTCAGCAATGTGTTTCTTATTATGTTTTTGCCAGATATCAATTGATTAAAATTAATTCAGAACTGATAGATTATTTCGCATACCAAAAGATGCGTGAACCAAGTTAGCAACTGTGGTTGATCGTTGTCGAGCGACTTTACCAGAGAATTATTTATCAGTGCTTTGTAACTTTTTGTGTAACATTTTTTAAATACTTTATTCGATTACACCTGAGGAAAAAAAAGGACATGATATTTATCGGATTACTTACAGAGAATTTTATGTGCATCTTATGGGTAACGAGCGTAATCTGGGATACCATGTCCTTTGCATCTTTTTTCTTAGATTGAATATTTTTCAAGGTTAACATGTAGTAAGAGATTTATAAAAACTAAATACTGAGTCGAAACGTTTAAAAATCGTACTTTTACGATAGTAAAAAAATTTGTGTGCAAAAAATATTTGTTAAAATTTCAGTACATGTGAAAGAAATAAAATTACTTTGACAATCTTAATCTTATTAAGGGCTATTCGTTGGTATATAGTAAGAGCTAAAAGGCAGAGAAAGATAGAAAGGGAGGGGGAGAGGGTTGTTATAATGCTATTTGAATATTACACAAAATCTATACTTACATATGTATATATATATATATATATATATATATATATATATATATATATATATATATATATATATATATATATATATATATATATATATATATATATTTATATATAACGTCTACTATATTATAAAAGTTTTCATGTAAGAATGTGGTGAATTTTTTTCGCAAGTTTCATTTTACAGAGTATGGGTAAAAAAACATTTCTTTTGCCTTAGTTGCATCATCATGGCACCGATACCGGAACAAAATGATTATGTTAACAAAATGTTATTAATTTGTTAATAATAATTTGTAGTAATTTTGAAAAAAATAAAATTTCAGAATAGAATAAGCGAGGTTTAGAACAGAAGTGTGGGACATATATTGTAATCCGTGAACGAATCAATTCTTCGGAAAGAATGAAATAAAAAACATTCCAAGCAAAAGATTCATATCCGTCACATGTCGTACTGTTGAATAACCTAGTATTTCATATACTCGTACTTTATGCTTGCTTCATACTAGGTATTCGCCAGTTCGTCTAAATTCCATGGCGCACAGACGTTTAGCACCCACATGTTTATCCAAAAATGTTAAAATTGTAAGTACAAAAAAAAAACATATAGTCTGCATAAATTTCATAATTTAACGAAACCATTTGTGTTATTCCGTTGTGATGGAGATGTCATATACATATCTGCACCCTACGCTGCAATACAAACTGAAGCAAATTAAACATTAATCTCAATTGAAAATTGCTTGCATCAACATTTTCCTAAAAATTATGTCCTTAACTTGGACCGTGGTTTTACAGAAACCATTCTCCGTTCAGTGGTTTTAGGTTTCAAGGTATATATAAATGAAACTAGAGTTGATGGAGAAATTCAACTAAGTACTCTCCGAGGTAATAGAAACAGATACATTACGACTTATAGATGGGTTGTGCAATTTGTGAATGGAAGGTTTAAAAGTAAGATGTTAAATTGATTAAGCAAGTTTTTTTAAAAAAGGCTGCTGCTCATATGTTGCTCGATTTTGGTGCTGCCGCTGAACTTTTAAGAAAAATTTCCTAAAGTAATTGAAAATCCTCCAAATGCAGCAGAAATTGCTGAAAAAGCTATCAAACGCACGTACCGCCGTAACTATTTGAGTCAGTTTATATTTGAATACAATTTAAACGGATGAAGTAATTTTCAGGAGTATTAATGCGAATCTTTCTCAATTTGATACTTTTTCACGCTTTAATGGAAACGAAGTAAAGCTCGTTTCTTTGAGCCCATCATATACAGCAAGCTCGTTCTTATTACGATGAACATAATGGAGAACAAGGTGTTTATGAAGTCGAGGTATATTCAGAACTAACTTATACTGCACATTAGTAAGTTGGTAATCATTTAGTCCCACTAAGAGGTTACATTAAGTCTAGGCATACATCTGGACGTGAATACTTCACATATACAAATATATTGTATGATGCACAATCTTCGAGTCCAAGTGAATAAATTAACGCTATCCTAAGCTATTGGTGTATTTTTTTACAGGAAATCATGCTGTCGGTTGCTGTGCTCATGTCATGACTATTACCATATGTATTTGAGTTGGGCAAAATATTAAGTCGATATTCACCAATAAATGACTAAAAAAAAAGCAACGAGAAATGAGATTCATGTTTTTTTTCAATTCAGCGTTATTCTTATCATTCAAAAGTAGCCATGGATATTTTATGATTTGTTATGTTTATTACACTTCCTCTTGTTGAAAAGAAGTATATTTCTATACTGAATATATTGATTGACTAAATAATAAATAACAAGACATATTTTATTTTTATATGGGCTTATTTTTCGATCATTTTGTATATATACCCACATAAAATAATGAAGTAATTTTTATAGAAGTAGCTTTAAATTATACATTCATATAGATAAATAATTTTATAAAATTTATAAGACTTTTTTTATACAGCTAATCTAATTTATGTTGACTGTCAAATTAGTTGGCCAAACGTGATATCAGGGGCTGGTAATAATTTACCCATAAAAATTAATTCATTTAAAAGTACAAGTTAAACGATTGCATTTTCTTCCAATGGTATATAAGAAAAGAGGTTGCAGAATAATTAATCAATAGAGAGTATAAAATAAACAAAAATATGCTTATGACCAAAAAGTAGTGACCCATGTAAAGGTTTATATTACTGGTAGACAAGCTGTCATACTGTTACTAACACCCGTGTATGCAGTGTCGGTTTTAAGTGTTTTTATGTCGTCCACTTTGAAAAGTACGTAAAATGTTAAAAATAATCGCGATTTACTCGAACTCAAAAGTCTTTAGAAAAATTATTATAAACTGTTGACTCTTGAGATATATTAATTCAAGATATGTGGAGGGCAAATGTATCTTAAGAATTATCATGACAATACATGTGTATTATATGTGCATACCCATCTCCATGCAACGTCTTCTCACTTATATTGAGAGTATAATTAATTAAGGTGTAAACTCAGATTAATAAGCTATATTAATGCTTGACATATGTCCTTGATCACCGATAGGCACAAAGAATTATAAGCAGCATCACAATGACAGCAACTCTGTAGGTGTGGGGAAGAATTGGATGGGGCGTGCTGCGCGACGTGGAGAAGAAGTAAAGGGGTAGAGCGACATGTATCGGTAAAACACGTACACATTTCATATAGTCATCACAGGTATCATGCTATATCTTGATATTTCCTCAAACTTGTGATTTGAGATTACCACAATTGATGGATTTGCGAAATCGATTCGAGATCAAAATGTCATTATAAATAACTTTTTAATATATATTCAGCAAGATTTTGTTACTTTCAATTCAATTCTATATTAACTGCACTATTTTTATCATTCTTCATATTTCATACTAAAAGACTGATTAATGGTGGATATGGCCTTTATGACTAGATATTATTAAAATTAATTTAAACAATATCGATTTTGTTTTATTTTTATCTTTCACGCATTTGACGTTGTGAAGTATTTTATTGAGAACTACCAAAATATAGTTGTCCTTCAGTACGAACGAACTGGAACAAATTGATGAATGATGGTTATGGCCTTCATAAATGCAATTTCTTTCTATTAATTTATTAACCATCGGTTTTACGAAACTAGTTAGTTGCCGCCAAAACGAGTACACTTTCAAGCTAGTTCTCGCCTGAATACGATTTATATAAACAACAATGCCCAGTATTAAAATATTCGATATAGAAATGTTAAATGTTAATTTTAAAGACACCCTCAACCATATTACATTTTGTAAAAGTTTATTCGGTGCCGGGACATGCAACAAAATTTCTTTCACAATATTCTGCTGCGCCAGGATTTGCTTAATGTTGGCTGTTATGTCGATCTATCATATTACGTATCTTGAAATTTGGACCCCAGGATCGATATGCAATTTTGTAGAAATTAGTTATGGAGTATATTTAATGGGAGCAAATGTATTGTGGAAAAAGAACATGTATAACAATGTAATACGGCAAATTAACAAAATAGATGACCAATTTCAAACCCCTTATCTAAATAACATGCTCAAGCATGACAAGCTTCGAAATGTTATTTTAATTTTCATTATTTGTGTCTATCATTTCATAAGTTTGATTTTATTTTATTATAAATACAACAACTTGGAAATTATTTTCATTTCGCATTATTTACATAACACTGCTAATGACGTTCTTTTTGACTTGGAAATTTTACTACTTTTCACTCTTGTTTATGGTTTGAAGCAGCGCATGCACTTGATTAATTCATTTTTTGAAACGACAAACCTCCAAACTGAATTCGCCGTATTACATGGATGTACTACAAACACCAATTCTCAAGATGATAATTCAAATGATCGGCTTTTTATTTTGCCTTTTAAAAATAAAACTATATCGAGTTTATCAACTGTATTCGTAACATTTGTGGATTTATGTCAATTTTTTAATCGTATGTTTGAGTGTCAGGTAAGGCATATTTACATGAATGTTCAAATTTTCAGTGGTATTGGTTAGTCTGTAATACTTAAACTTTATATTTCATCCCAGGTGTTTCTGCATTTCTTTTTGACGTTTTACAAGATATTACTGAGCCTTAAAAGAGTTTTGGAGCATATCAAATTTAAAGTGAGTAGAAGAAATAATATTTTTTTCTATCAAAAATATGTAAATGAATCACTCGCACTTTTTTTGTAATAATTTTAATTTGCAGACATGGTGTGTTTAAAAATATATTGGTTTAGTCAATCATTTTTGTTCATTTTGTGCCGAGACCATATTTTTATACATCATATGTAAAGGAAAAATGTTATTTTTGCAGAACTATGACAATTTCATCGCATTTGGACTAGTGCGCATTTTTCACTATGTGATTGCAATATGCACTATTGGCGAAAAACTATACGCAGAAGTGGAAAAAACGAAATCATATTTGGTGGAGTTTGTAATCGGTGGTAAACTTTGTATGTATTTATTACAATCGATTCTTTTATAATATCTACATCATATATATATATATATATATATATATATATATATATATATATAATATGTTAGATTTACGATGATATGCATTTTTGTAACATGAGGATGTACTTTACCGTGTATTACGATGTCCAATATACCTTTCGTTAATAAATGTTGAATGGTCTGTAATTAACAGTTTGTTCGCTTAGCACGCAAATTAAAACCAAGGCAAAGTAACCTTTTTTCACCATCCACGTACACAGACACGTAAAGGCTATTTATTTATTTGCAGGCACTGAAAATAAAAGACAGCTGAAATTAGTACGAGATCAGCTAAATTGCAACAAAACCGGTCAACTTACCGTATTCCATATGTTCAACATACGCATGCATCTGCTATTAAGTTTCCTGGGCTTAACAGCGACATATATTATCGTCGTGATTCAGTTTGCTAATTTGGATTGAATGTTGTTTGTAACTATTTTATTAAGCTTAATTAATTTTTTTTAACTTTCTCAAATAATTTTTTTTTATACTTGGAACACAGATAATGTTTTGTAATACTTTATTTATTTGAAATAAATTATTTTTCATGTATATAATCGTAAAATTGTACAAAATATTTGGTGTTGCTTTTATTGGATTAGAGTAATAAGCGGTTGCCTCTAAATTATATTTTCACGTTTAGGTTGTAACTTACACGTCAATTATAACGGACCTATTGATTATTCAATTAAACATATACGTTTCAATGTAGAATTTTCATAAAATGTCCTAAAGTAAATGTCGAACGTTAAAAATTTCAAAGTGTTACCAGGACAAGTAGTTTAATCAAATTAAGTATTATTATGACGAACAGGAAGAAGAGGAAGCCAGAGGAAGAAGGTACGTTATTTTTAGAAATAGTAAGAATTAACGTTGATTGTTATGAATAAGCTATATTTAAGCAAAAAAAATGAAGAAAACAAACAAAAAAGAAATAAAATAATGTTATTTTTTTTTTACATTTATTATTATTTAAATCATAAAGATTCAGGAGTGAATTTTAATTTGGAAAAACTAACACCATTTATAATTGAAGATAATCTTGGTATTACACTTAAGATTGTTTTGGGTAGGCTGTTGTTGTAGGGTGGGTTGTTAATATTGAAAAATTATTTTAGAAATTAATTTCTGGACATTCGCTTAGAGAAACTATTTAAAGTAATTAATCTACTCACTTTACCTTCACGACATATTTTTGAAAATATTTAATATGTAAGGAAAAAACAATTACTTCACTGTAAACATTCTGATTGTCGCAATTACAACACTAGAAATAAAAAGAAACTGGATATTTCTAATTTCAGACTGATAAAGGTTGGTAGTTAATTTGCAGGGCAGAGTACAGGCTTCTATATTAAAATAACAGAGGATATATTGAAATTATCAGAAAAACATTTTATAGAACTTGTTAAGACTCATTTTCTAAAATAAAGCGTTTTATAAAATTAATGATTATATAAACGACAAAAATGACTAGAATTATCACTCTAACTTATCAAGCTAGTATACATAAATATAATTAATGTAATTTCAATATTGTATGACATAATGTTATATTTGTATATTGTTTTTTATTTACTTTTTGTTTAGGTTTTTAGTGTTTTATATGCTTTCAACAAGGGAACACAATGGTCATGTTGAAAAACAAATTAAATTAAATTGAATTATATTGAATTGAATTGAATTAACTAATATAGGGATATAAACGTATTATTCACATATTTCACAATATATACATATTAATATGTAAGTAGTTACTGTTTGTTCATTTACAAGTCGTCTGTCCGGGCGTCGTTTGTCTTGCTTAAAGAACTTATTAAAAAGGTGCAATTAAATTCAATTGAATTGCCACTAATAGATGGAATGGAAACATTCATGATTTCATCAAAATCAACCCGAAAGGCGATGAAAAACGACATGCGCGAAAGTTTAGCTCGCATAATTTGTTGCCAAAATTATATCCTGATAATTAATCTTATAAAATAATAAAATATTTAAATTTCAGTCGACAAGTTACTATAAAAATATAATGCAGCGTAGTAAAATAGGATCCGCGGGGAATTTAGTTCAAATAGATTTCATTTTGATTTCAGGCGTGGAGTGAGAAAATGTAAACAACTTTTTTAAAAGAAATGGCATAGAATTAAATCGAGCCAGTTATGTAATTAGGAGACAGGTTTTATTTTTAATATGATTTACCAGATCTCACTTTTTACTTTATTAGAATTTATAGAGACTAATTTCAATTTTTAAATAGAAAAGTAAAGTTGCTAAAATCATTTTTTTCGTGTTCGAAATGAGAGCTGCGATTTCTAACACAGGCACGTTACCTTCTTTCTACTTCTGTAGTAGTTAACAAAATGAATTGTTTTAATTTTTTTACAGAATGCATGGTTATTGCAATTTCTTTCCAAATATTACTCTACATGCTGCTAACTCGCCTATTCTTTGAATTAGGATGCCTAGACAAAATGCCGAACTGTGGTCGCCACGCACCGAACAAAGGTTGCCGCTTTGGCCGAACCCGTCGCAACGGCGGACCTATCAATCGGGTAGCAACTGCCCTCGGAACTAGAAGTTTTTTAAAACATTCGTATTGAGTTTATAATTAATTAACCGCATTAATTTGTAGCCCTAACCCCAGCTTTGAGCTCTTTCGCTTATTGATTTTGATAATTCTGGACTATTTCTTTGTGAAAATGGCTTCTTTTCATAATGAAAAATGTGTCACTATTATCTTAATATATAGCTGAGCTGACAGTAATGGAGCTTCAGCGTGACGGATATACCCAGATTTCCATTTAGGTCGTAGCCTTTCGTTTCGTCGGTTTGTTGAAAGAATCCAGAAAAATATCCAGATATTGAACTACTACTACTACTACAAGCGTTAGAGTATTATCTTGGCATATTTTTCATAGAAAAAAGAATTCTATAGCTATTTATTAGCCATTTGAAACATAATTTGATTTTATCAATATACTATTTTATTTGGAAGTTTTCAAAAATCAAACCTTAAATTAAATTTTTCCGTTAAAACTACGATTGTTATAAATATGATTGTAACTACTTCCATGGATGATAAATTGCCTCCGCACTAAGAAAGTTAAACTGTGGTCAAATAACGAATTATTATGGAAAAAGTTGCGGTGCGAAGATCTAATTTCAGGAAGCCCACAAAAGAAGAAAATTCACCATTATCCCTGATGTTTCTTAATATTTTTATTGGCGTTCAACTGATCTTGTGGTTTTCTTTTAAAAATTTTGTTAATATTTAGATTGTTATCCAAAAAATCAAGAGCCTCTCGCTAAAGTTCTATCGCGTACCACCCTCACTAGTCCATAAGAAGGCACTTCCCTTGTGTAATATTTTGGCGCCAGTTTTTGCGATCTTTTACTAACCTGACGGTCTCTTGAATGGACATTTGGAGGGTACTCGTAACTTAGCCGGTTCAAATAGCGGACATTGTTTCCCGAAGTATTGTGCCTTCACGCCTTTCAGATAGAATGTTTCGCCCTAAGTGGTCAGGATGTTTCTGGCAATGTTACCGAGGCATTTGAAAATCCGGGAAGGCTGATTTGCTGCCGTGCTACCGTTAATAAACATAATATATATATAGTTTAGTACAGTCAGAACTCAAGATTCAAAGATAACATTTAAGTTTTTCAGCCATTTTTCTCAGAAGCGGTTTAACGTATTTTAAGAAGCCCGCCTAATGGTTGTAGGAAAATTAAAGCGATAGTTCTGGATGTCATCAATTTTCCAATATTCCCTTTGGGTTTATGCTCACTAAATATACAGTAGGCAATATATTTACACTTTTCTATGTTCAGAGCCGATTTAAAATAAATTTGGTTATACAAAATTGATTTTAATTATGAAAGCTTTATAGAAGCCTAGGTCACCTATTTTAATAAGCTGAAATACACTTTGTTAAAGTCAATTGGATGACTAATATAAACAGAATTGAATGTTTCACCGATCAGATTAATTAAATTGTATATTTACGTGTTTTTTCCCCTACGAAAATAAATAACGCTAAAATTCTAATATTGAAAATTTGACATGTTTAATAAATGAAATGGAATATTTCTATCATAAAATACATATTTATATACATGCAATGTATGCATGCATACAGTTATGCGATTATATATGATAGTATATGTGTAGTATTTACCTTCGTGTTTATTATGTTTTTAATGTCGTAGCAGATAGCACGCACGATTCATCGATGTAGATTCATAACAAATTTCTGAAGGAATAATTGTTTTACATGGCGCATAAAATATATAATAACACAAGAGTATTTAAGTCCTTTTTAAGGAAGCTCAAGCCAATTAATAATTTTGATACAATACTAATTGAAATACCGAGAGTGCAATTGAAGGCCGTTTTCTTTTATCTACGGAGATACCGGACTTTTTCCGGATATATTGGTTTCAAATGTAAAGTAATTATATTTTCTTTATTTCACCATGACGATCTTATTGTCCTGAAAATAAAGGGCAGTTATCATATTATTCACACTTATGTGTGCCATAAATAAGACAAAGCTGTGCCATCGAATTTTTAACAATTGAAAAATTTTAATTAAAGAAATATTCACCAGTTTTTGTCATGAATACATAATATCGAAGACTACTGCGCACAGAAAAAGAAAACTTGCAAAACACAAAAACAGAAGGAAATATGCTGATGATCCCAACATATGAGCATGATGTCATCTGTGCATTTGTCATAGATTAGGGATACGGTACGTAATACTTTAATTTCCTGTTGGTGCTTCCATTCTCCTAATGAGATATAATAATAATGGACCGATATAACTTTGATGAACATATGTAATTTAAGGCTATTAACAAGAAATAATTTCATACAGAAAAAAAATCATCAGTTGTGGGGATGGTGGACTTTTAATTGATTGAAAATCATTGCGAAATCGTCTAAAAAATCCGTCTCTTACTTGTACTTGTTAAGAGTTTCATCTTCAGGATTATCTCTGTAGGACAAGTCTGATTTGTTATATACTTCATAATTTTCAAATATAATTTGCATTGTTTATTAAGATTTTTTTTACCGTTGTGTAAACGTATGTACTAACTTTTACTAACCTTAATCAGCCTAGTGTAAAGAAATGTCATTGCGAAGAAAGAAGGTTTGTAGTCAAGCTCAGGAAATAATTATGTACGTAGTTTCTAATTGTAAACAAATCGCACATGAGTACTACAAAAATTTGATTAAGAAAAATTATCTTTTTATTTGTTTTGTTTAGAATTTGTACTAATCTGCTATCAGACACGTAATGCGAAACTTCAATTAAAGTAGATATATTTTCCCGTGATGAGTGTAATATGTCATGGTTAATAGTTGACAGTAATTTATTAGGGGAAGAGGTGCAAGACGGAGAGGATAACGTTTGAAACTCAATAAAACAAGACATTTCGCGTTTATGATATGGTTTTTATTTTAATAATCATCTTTGGTAATCAGTCTTTCATAATGTAGTCTAATTAGGAACATAGGTTACGTAATTAAGTAAAATATATAAAAAAATAGAAAAAGTCACATTGCCCCATCTTGCCCAAACCCTCGAGTAAGATGGGTTACCTAAGGGGCAAGATGGGATTTGCTAAAATCTATTCATTTTTGCTGACAAAATTTGCACGTCAACGTTGCATCTTCATCTTCGTCAACTACGCCAGCACAGCTGCAATGCGCGTATTTACCGCATGCAGAACAAGCAGCCCAACCTTCATTCGACTCTAAATAATAACTTTCACAATACGTACATTGTGTATTTTCTACTTCACTATCGCTAGTGCTACTCTCTATTAAGGACCTAACCTTTGATACTTTTCCCTTTTTAGACACTCTTTTTTTATTAATCGCAGTTTTCTTAAGTTCTCTTATTTCTTTTTTATTTTGCTTATCTTCTTGTGCTAATTTATTTTTTTTAATCGTATCTTCTAATTAGTGTTTAAATGACGATAATGTTACGATAGCAGTTTTCCCTCGTTTTCTTACAACGCGCGAAGCTTTACGTGTTACTGAAAAGGCTACAGAAATATTTGATTTCTGAGGATTTCTTGATGTCATGTGTGCTTCAGTGTTATCAGGCCAACTAGAAGAACTAGGCTGAGGGCTTGATATTGTAGATAGCACGGATGGGCTTATAGGTGTACTTCTATTACCAAACATAGTCACCTCAAGTTCAGAAATCGGTCCTTTTTCAGCCTCAGCATGTATCAGAGTTGCTTCAGTAATCGTAGACGTTGCAATCGCAGATGCTGTAGATAGCTTTGGTTTGTTAGCCTGCATTTTTCTTATCTGTGTAGGCAAGGACAACTCTGGGTGGGTCTCAAATATTGTTTCAGTGGAAGTCACACATGTTCTAGTTATAATGGTATCAGGATCTCTCTGGGTTTGTGGAATATCCGTCATCCACGAAGCAAGAAAGTCACTTTTGGAGAAAACTGATCTGACATATGGCCAAATACTTAATTGGCATAAAATGTCTGCTATTAGAAAAGTTTGATTAATAAAAATATGAATATTTCGTGTTAAATTTCTGGGGTAAAATATTATTTCTTAATAGGAAGATCTTTGTAAACAATTGACAATGTATACGTGTCCACACATTTTTTTTAAATTTATGTGGACACGCACACACCGGCTAAATATTTTTGAAACTTGCAAATCTTTTATGTCATATTCGTATAGAATTAACACAAATACATTTTTTTTCTATTTATTAAAATATTTGTATAGTGGCAAAATACTTTCAGTAACCCTAAACTTTATATGCACTATAAAATGAGTCCAGCTCGATGGATGCCAGGATGAGTCTTTTACATTTTATTATGACGCCATCGATATTGCTAAGAATTATAGATAAGGACTGTTCATTGTTAGCAGGATGCACTTCAAACGTTTGGTTTGAATTTCTACATGCAGATTCTTTTTCATACCGTCCATTCTCTCGAAACTAAAATCACATTATTGTTATGAGTTCGTAGCATCAACAAATAATTGACCATGATATGCATCTCCAGTAACATAATGCACACTGATCGGAATTCGCAATCAATTGAATGATGCTCATTCAATTGATTTGTAATAAAGAAATTCCAATCCGAATTAAATGGCCTAAATTATTTCCAGTAGTTCAGAATCAAATTGAATCTTGTCAATGATGACAGATGACTAAAATGATATTGGAAAAGCGATATTACGTTCAAAAATCCCGTTTACATTTTGCACGTATATATTGTTAATACTGTGCTTCGTAACCAATCGACGGATAACTTGGCGACATTGATAGTATTCCATTTCGAATTGAAATAAACTACGAAGTATCTTCATGTAATGAATTATATACAGTCACTTCGCTACTAATTACAATCATAATTTATATGTCTGTGAGACATGCGTCGCCATATTTTTATTTAAAATAATGTTTATAACTAAATAGCGTCCTAATGACTAATATTTTTGATTAGAGCATATGTGACAATGACGTATATTTCATTTCCAAAATAATGATTTTCGTGTAAAGCGACGCTTTTTTTTAATAGTTACTACGCGGAGACGCGTATTACACAATTGGCTTTACAATGATGCAAAAATTGAAAAATTAACGGAAATAATAAATTTTTTTGTTCTCCATGAAAAGTATCAATATATGACATTCAAAATAACAATCGACGTGTATTGCGAGTCCAAGCCGTAGGTGGTGTATTTGAAAAATCTAAAAACGTTTATAAGCTTCCATCGAAACTTTGCTAAACGATTCGATATGTCATATTCAATTAAATTTATTGCTGTGCATCTTATATACCTCTACGTAGTTTGGGAGCACATTACACACCAAACAAACTTTTTGTACATTTTGATAAAATCTATCGACTTTTTGAGCCAGTTTATAGACATAGATATTTTTAAAAGATAATATGAGAAGTGGGAATATCCAGACGACGCGCTGTTGACCTGTTGGCGGCTTTATATAATCATTGTAAAGCATTAATTTTATGGATTTTTCAATGAACAGTTTTATATATATATATTTATATATATACATAAATATATATATATATATATATATATATATATATGTATATGTATATATATATATATATATATGTATATGTATATATATATATATATATATATATAATCACATATGTTTATGTGTGTATGTATATATATGTACGTAAATATATTTGTATGCATAATCAGTCTATAAGTTAAACAGCATTTTATGTTATTTCATAATAATGTAGTAATCGTAAATGTTTCAATTTTCTTAAGAAATTCGTTATTAAAAAAAATTTATTAGACATTTTATATGTGGCAATGTTACCATTGTTCTCAGAAAAAAATTATTACAACTTTTCATCGTCTTCTAATGCATTACTTGACAGCAAACTTGCTTAAAAATCACATTTGTTCCGATAACACATGATCAAACCCTATTCAGGATGTATTTTTCATTGGAAAATGGTAGTCCACCTTTAACATAGAAATGGATATTGCATTTGATTTCAACATCTTAGTGTTTCTTTTAATCCATATAACGATTTAAATAATTTGGACACTGCATCTGGTTTGAATTTCAGTTCCGTGAGCGGTTCCATTTATATGTCTTTCTTTGAATCATCATATAAAAATATTTTGTTGATGTCAAACTGAATTATTTGTACGAAAAATATTAAGCGTGTAGAATCGTTTCAACTGTAGATGCTTTTACCTTTGATTTTTTGACATAATGTAACCATTTTCTTGTTGTTTTGAAATGTGATTGCTTGTTTCTTGGTCTCAGTAAAAAGGTGTCGGGGTTTCTAAATTATATGATGTTTGGTGAATATGTATTTTGGTTCGATGAGGATTCATTTCGAAATAAGTTTTCCATGTTAGAATTGCCTTCCACCGTTATTTCTGCCGATATTGAGGTATTATGGAAGCTCTAAAAAGTGGAAGGAGTAGTCGACTCATATTTATATCCTGCCGAGTACACCGGGACATAACTTTTCTTGACGGTTGATATTAGAAAATCCGTGTTTTGCAATTTGCATTTTCTGCATATTCTTCCCATCGGGGTATGTATTCGGCATTAAACCGCATTCCGCACTTCCATGAACAAATCCTTTACAATTAAAACGAGTTCTTTTTCTAAGTTATTTTTTATTCTATTCCTTCAAAATTGATTAAAAACGTCTTTACATCTCTACCATTTATTCCGATATCTTGTAAAATCTTTGCCTTGATTAACTCAGGGCTTTTCAGTGAAGTCTATGAATCGTGTAAACCGGGAAGAAATATTATGCCAAGCCACTTGTCGGCTATTTTAAATTCAATATTTTCAAGCTTATACGCTGTGGCTGTTAATGAATTACGAGAATATACAAATCAAGAAGTATTTTGCCGAAAATTCGAAGCATAATGGACCTGCATTGAAACTCTTGCTTCACGTCAGAATGAAATTTGCTGCGCGTTCCACAATTGCGAGAACGATAGACAAAAAATCCGCCAAAATCGGCAACACGTACATTGAGTAAGTTCTACAAGTTTTGATCAGCGCCAATAGCGACATGCGCTGCAATTTCATTACTAACTTGTTGAACCCCGATTCACCACTACAAATGACCCCCCGCAACTCGCCCAAACAAGCTCAGCTGGAGCACAGCAAAGGTTGTTCTTAAGTTGACAAAAGAAATCACTATTCGATTTTGTAATTTTTTGCGACCGCCTCCTGCGAACAAATAAATATAACTTATCCCAAATAAAACAAAATAAATGTAAATGTCCGGCCACTTCAGTCGTGGATATTTTATTATGGTTTTCTATTTTTTTTATATTTGCTATGGAATAATCTTTTTATGGTTAACATAATGTAAATTCAAAGAAATGCATGAAAAATTACCTTTAAAAGCGAAAAAAGTATGTTTTTGTTGTATTTTTTTTTACTGAAAAATTAAATATCTTTTATGGAGCATGTGTTTTTTAAATGCAACAAAATATTTTATTGTTAAAAGTTAAAGTATATCTTCTAGGTAGCATCAATAGTCATAAATTGCTTAATACAGTGATTTGTTCTTAAATTAACAATATATATTCTTTGAAAATATATCATATATTGAACGATGGCAACTCTAAAGCTTCTCGCAAAATCATTTAATTCTGCGTTAAATACTTAATTCCTTCTTCAAATATTTTTTATCATTTTATAACCTTTTTAAAACAAATTTTGGGATTAAAAAGGTTATAAAATGGCCTTTTAAAATGTTATAAATGGTTATAAAATGAAACCAAAATTGGCCTTGCGGGCCCATTTATTCGGAATTCTCCTCATACACGACCATTATCTCATAGAGAGGTATAAACTTTCTTCAATATAAATATATCCGTGTATATGTTATTACTTGCTTTTGAAATCAAGCTGGAATAAACAATTTTGGTCCGGGTAATAAGTAGATTTTTAGGATCGCGTATCTCAAGGAGAAAAGAGGAACCTTTACAAAATTAGTCACGCATATGGTTTGTCACTGTCCATCTGGCATGGCCACTTTTCTCAAAATTGACTTGACGTAAAAATTTGACATTTTGCAAAGTTTGCAAAAACCTGCATAAATCGCAATAACAGAGAAAGCTGAAAATTAAAACATATAAAGTTGTAACCAATGTAAAATCTGGAAGGATTCAAAGTTGAAAATTAAACCCATTCAAAGAGGTAGAATGTGACCTTCGTCAGCAATAATACAATAACAAATTATCAAAATGTTAAAAATAATACTTTTCACTTTCAATGAAATCATCGGAAAAGTGATGCCAAATTTTTAAAAAGAAAGCTAATTTATAAATTCAAACCCGTAACTGTTGCAATTTTTACGCTAAAAATGGGAGAAATTTTACAAAACTGTAACAGTGGTTAAAATATTAAAGAAATGGAATGTGTGTTGTGTGTATACTTTGAGCGAAATTTTATCATAAACATCCAATCAACTGCTTACAAAATAGTCCGTAATCAGTCTACTCTTACTTCTCTAAACTTTCGCAAGATGCAAAGAGGACATTGAATGGGTAACGCAGAAGGTGGCCATTTGTAAAAGCGTACAGGCATCATGTGGATGTTTAGGCTTTCTTAAAATGCTGATATTGAAACAAATTCTTGACAATTATTTTATGAAACCATAGTAGATCGTACGCACAAATATTATTCTGTAGTATATTTAATCATCCTAATATTTATATAATTATTTTATGGACAGGCATACGTATAATTTCTAATTAAATGTGATAAGAGGAAAATTAAACGTAAGTTATTTGAATTTATTTACCCACAGTAAGAATGATTAACGAAAAAAATCGGTCAAACGCCACTGTAATTGCACAATAAGTCTTCGGTGCCTTCGACCTCCCAATTACATTTTTAATATTAATGTACTCTGACTATGTGCGATGCAGCTCTCTACTTTGGACGCTACTCGCCGTCGATGGGATCAATGCCATATCACACCGCGTACGCACCTAACTGAGTGGAAAATGTTTCAATTGAGCCAAATTAAAAATTTTATGAACACGTAAAGACAAAAGATTTAATTACAGCCTGAAAAAAATATTTTTATCGTGAAAGGTTTTGTCTAATATCACTGGTTAAGAAGTTAAGAGGCAAAAATAGTTTGTTTAGAACTAGTAATCTTCAGAATTATTTCATCCCTGCCAATTTCGGTTCAATCTGAGTAATTATCGATGTTCATAATTTTTTCAGATATAGTTGAAAGACCCGTTGATAATATAATAAGTTCGAAAGTAAGGCAATGAACTCTCTTAATGCTACTCAACACATAAATACACTACAAATTATTTCACTTGAAGCCTCTGTCTCAAGTGATTTATACCGAATTTCGTCAATAGCGGAAAATTCCTTATATGATCAGTTGTAGTTAAAGGATATTAGATTCTGCAACTACTTGTATTACAGGACAATTTATATTCAGATTTCCATGTACATTTGTCTAGCGATGTGTGTCATTGCATATAAAACCCACCAGGAATATAAAAGGAAATATTTTCATTTAAAAATTGTCGTATCTTGTGTGAAATGTGAATTTTTAGCACTTTCACTTTAGAGATAAATAATTATTAATTACGCGAGAGATTTTAGTAATAACATTTTTGTACAATAATTTGACGTAATACGAGTATCTTAATGGATGCTATGATAAAAAAAACTTTTTTCTGTCTATCACTGTTCAATGGCAGCTACAAACAAACAGTGGTTTTGGTCATTTCTAAAAACTATAAATTATAGTTTCATTTTAATTAGTTCCATAGTTGTAGGTGAACAACTACGGAACTAAAACAAGAAAGTATATTTGGCCCTAGATTATTGTGGTTTTTAGCGGATGGACATTTCATTTTTACACGTTTTCGATTATCAGTTTATTCATGTCAAATAGGTATTTTTCTAATTGCTGCCAATATAGGAATAAAAAGAAATAAAATTCTTACCAAACACTATTATTATACATAAAATAATGGCATTCATTAATATTCCTTAAAATCAGAAATTTCTCCTCTATAATTCGGGGAGGCTGAAATTTTTATCAGTCATCAGTTTACTTTGGCTGTTTTTAAATTGTGAAGTAAATTGAACTCATTTCCATTTTAACTGTTTGTTAACTATTGAAGCAATTAAAAATATGTCTGCAATTAAATACTGTTTAGAGTATGTTTGGCTATAAGGGAAATGTTATAAAAAAACGAATTTATATGAAAAAGCCTCGTATCTAGCGCATGTACCATTAAGTTTAAATAAATTATAGTCAATAATGATTGCATTAGTATGTATATAGGGCAAACACATCATATTTTCAGAATAAGGAAAACACTTTGCTATCATTAAATTTTGCTGGTATATTTTTGGAATAAAAATTTGGCGCAATTATAAAAGTTTGTTTACTCCACAAAGATTTTTATTTCTTTCTGATTTTAAAACTTTACTTTCAAAAATACCATAAAAACAACGAACTTTAATATTAAACTATATTATAAACACACAATCAACATTTATTACTACTATCATTAAAAAAATAATAGACCAAATAATTAAAAATGAAGCATCAAAATGGTGACCTGAACCATACTTTTCAAAAAGACTGAATATTGAGAAATTGTATGAGGACGATGGAATAATTCGTAAGCAAGCTTAGGAAAGTGGTTAACAATGAAAATCGTAGATAGAAAAGCTGCAAAACTGTGAATTGTCCCAGTCCACTTACTTCGATCATATTTTGAATCAGTTGCACGTAATGACGAACTTCCGGCGCTGAAATAAGCAAATAACACAATTCTGTAATATAAATTACATATTATGAAATTGCGACACGATTTATTAGATGTTTAACTCTAGCGAGGAGGTCAATTCTACTAATGGCGTTATTCCTGTTTCGCAACTTGATAAAAGAATTTATGTAATGAAAAAATGTTTGATAACTTTATATGTGATTGGTACATCGTTTGCTTCTAACTTCATATACTCGCCAGGAAGATCGACTCATCAATTTTATACCTGATTTAAAAAAATATCAAACACTTGCAAGTGTATAATACCTTATATCAAATTGCAGATTACTTGTTCTACTTGCTTTAAGGTAGATTTCGCACAAATTGAAGTATTATATCAACGAACAATGAGACATTAACATGGGTATACAAAAATAGTCTACATATTTTAAATTAAATTTCAATTTATTATTACACAAAATACAATTAACCTCTTGCGCAGCGTAATCGTACAAACCACATAATAGTGAGGCACTTTATTAAGGTACTCGTTGCCTATCCATTCCTAATCCAAGTGCAAGTTTTCATAATTTTTTTGCAAAGTTATTGTATATTTAATTCTAAAATAATATCAAATCATGGTTTAATACAGGGCCAAATAAGAACATCGGGATATGCATATCAACTAATTGCCTTTTCAGTTCGGTTGTCGCTGGCCGTGAGAGACCTTCTCACGCAGATACATAAGACTCTGCATTCTCTATTACATACCCACCTTGTTATATTGTACATATGCGTGTATAAAATGATGTCGAACACGTGATAGACAGAGGGAAGTTTAGAAAAAAGGATTTGTTTCAAATATAAATAGCTTTATTGGAACATAGTAAACACCGGATTTACCTGTTTGGTTGAAATTGTCAGGCAAGCTTTTCATTTAGTGGTAATTATAAATTAACTTCATAATACAAACAATATTATGTCTGTTTAAAGTAACTAAATAACCTCACAGTAATTTTGTTTTCTTTCCCATCTTAAATATGGCGTCGAAATGATGATCGTATTTATCAGTTTAGAATTAAAATATTACAGCTCCAAAAATAGTCACTACTAATGAAATGGGTTATATGTAGGGGTCGTTATTAATACAGATCAAATCAACTTTTAAAGAAAAATATTAAACTCTTGTTTGCATAACATTTTTTTAATTAGGAACACAAAATTGATATGATTTTATTTCACAGTAATTTGTTTACTTAAATTTGCAATAACTTTTTAAAATATTTATTGTAGCATTTGACTGATTTATGGCAAATATTTGGTCTGAGTATGGATGACTTACGTAGACTATATCTTATACAATGTAATTCAAAAGTTCTTTAAAATAAATACTAGTGTCTATGGGCTGTTTTGCTTTAAACTGAATGCAACCTTGTCAAAAAGAAATAACATTTCAGCCATAATTATATACTGACTAGTTCTGTACAAGCAACATAAAATCATTTCCGCATAATGTATTAATGTTATTTTTCTACAGTGGATGCAAAAGCTAACGGGATTGTTTTATGTGTAAACATATCATAGAAAATACCAAACTACTAAACAAATATAAAATCCATACTCACGCATAAAGTCTTCAACTTGTAATCGTGTTATTTGCGATTTCATATTTTCAACTTGCAGGTAAATTTTCTCACATATGGAGCACAGAGCCACAATCGATACTAAATGGTGAATGGGCCAGCATATTAAACCAATGGAAAGTGATCTATCCAATTTCTGAAATATTAAAGTCAAACAATATTTCAGATACACGAGACAATTTCTGTTAAATTTATAAAATAGAAGTTCCTACTTCACTTCAACTTCTTTCAGTTCATCTGTTAAAAAAGTTCGTCATTCAAAATTACCTTAAAAACGTATCGTATAAATGTGAATTGTAGCGGAAGGGACACTTACATTATATTTATAAGCATCGAGAAGATAGTTTACGTCGACTAGTAAACCATAACATCCTAAACCGAGCGACAGAAGCAACTGGAATATAGAATTTAAAATATTAATACTTCCGTACAGGAATTTAATAATAAAAACTTAAAATTTAAAGTTCTATTAAATTATTGTCACACACCTGAACTTGAAATACCTTGTTTAAATAAGCGCACACATCCATCAAATGGACATAAAATTCAGATAAATGATGCACAGATTTACCTTTAAGAGGCAAATTAAATTTGAAATTTTTAAAGGCGTTTATATTGATTTGATGATTTCCAAGTGTGGAATCAACACGTTCCACGTTATTTTCTTTGTCGTTCAATTTTAAGAAATCATTTAAAATTTCTAGACGTTTTGCAACACTGAGTACCATCGTGTAGAATAATAATATTTCTAAGTCATAAATAATTGTAGCAACGATGTTGAACCCAACGTGATATACGTATGCCGAATCGATTGCAATCCTTGTTGTGGAATTAATATCAAAGAGTGCGTACAGAATATGATAAGGTAGGAGAATGGAAACGAATACGAAATTTCGCTTTCTAACGCATTTCAAAACTTTATCCAAACAAACACAATCGAAAAGATCTGTAACTTTTCAATTTTTAAAATGAATTCACTAAACGCCTTCCTATCCCAAATTAAGTCAATTAGTAACATATACAAAGTGTGAATCGTTTGAAGAGTTTTAAACAAAATGGCATAATATAGAGGTTCCACTTTCAAATCCATTATTTTTACCCCCAGTAACGTGGACCATATCAGTAAGGTATACAATCTTCGGCACCATAAAGTCAGCCTTGAGGGAAGTCGGCTATAAGTTTGTCTATGGAGACCGACTACAGATTGATGGGCTAAAACTGGCCGAAGTGTATTTTCCACTAACACTTCAGGCATATTTACGTCTCAAAACTATTTCTGTTTATATTTATTTTAATATGTGTATTACTGAGCTTTAACAAAAGAAAACAAGACAGAACGATAAATGCTTAATATTAGTGACTGTTACGCGAACTATGTTATATCCATTCAATAAACACATTCAATGAATTTCCCAACTATATATTAAATATCATTTTACTGGAGGAGATATTTATTTATTCAGTGCCACCCTCTTTCACCTCAGCTATAAATAATGCATGGAGTGATATTAATTGGGCTCATATTTATTATACTTTTTCATTATAATATTACTGTTATTGACCCCATTACTATAATGATAAAAATAAATATAATATCTTTGTCGCAGGGAAATTAAGCGTTAGAGAAGAGAGAAAATATGGAAAACTAATACAGGTGAATTTGAATCCCGATGAATGTTATTATCAGGTGAACATTAAACTGGTAATTTTTTTTTAACTATAATTCAAATCTTCAGCAAGTATGATAGATTATGTCTATGTTATCATGCACTGGTTTGACTCGTGTCATAAACGATGCAGTTTTCTTACTAGCTTAGTAACTTTAGTTATGTACTTTTGTCGCGTTATACAAATTAATCTAACGGCCATTATGAAAACTATTGAACGAAAGTCAGGAATAATTTGAAGAGAGAGTGTACTTCAACATGGTAATGCCTTATGAAAAATTGTCACCATTCTGAAAAGTGTAAACCTATCGGTACATAATTCAGGGAGGTCAATTGATAATGGAAGTTTTCCAGCTATCGAATAACGAGCGGATATGTATATATGTGCAAGTATGTGTGAGCGTACGTATGCGCGTGTATTTATATATGCTTGTATCAATACATGTGAAACATAATGTAAAATGTCTGTTGGCATTTTCATATAAAATCTTTTTACGTTTTTTTCAGGCGCTCTCTTGCTTATACATTAGGATTCCAGCATTGCAACAATGGCTGTTTTTATATTTATTATATTTTTCTTATTGTAGAAATAATGTAATGACATTTACTAATATCTAATTTATGTGTGATCAGCCTTTACTCGGGTCTTTGCTGACGTGGATCTTTATATTTGTTGAAATGTTATTCATCAAAACTAATCAAGTGTGAGTCGGACTCACGCACGAATGGGTCCGAACACCAAAATATTAAACTTTTGAGTTTATATTGCTCGAAGACCCTGTGAAAATAGTGTTGCTGTTGGTGCTGAAAATACTCCATATCTCAAAAACTGCATAACATATCTTATTCCAACCAATTTTCATTGAAAATGTATTTTAAGTTCTACACACTTAATTTTACACACGTCAGTTAAAAATTTAGAGGGATGGGCACTGTTTTAGATTTAGAAGCATATAGCTCACTATTTGCTTAAATAAAAAAAGTTATTTTGGAACCTCTGTACCATTTTAAGAGCTATCTAACGAAACTCTAAACGTTGACATGCACTGAATTGTTTTTCATTCCTCAGTTACATGTATGGAGTGCTAGCCCTAATATTATTTCTTTCATATCTCATGCATAGCGGTTCATAGAAAACACCTGCCATCCAAATTCAATTTATGTAGTGCTCGTAGTCTCCGAGTAAAATGGTTGAGACATTGTCCGTATATCAGACAGACCGACGGACAGAAAGTCAGGATAAAATTATAAGGACTTCGTTTTTGTCTCCTGGCTAAAGAACCCTAAAAAAGATCTGAAAATGTAAGTAAGCACTGTTAAAATCAATAGTGATAACAATTTGACATAATATTTTCCTATTATTATATTCCTAATTTCAAAAAATAAATACTATAAAAGAATGAAATCAACACGTAAACAAACATTTCAAAATAAATAAGATGGATATTTAAAAAATATACAAAAATATAGCCGCAAAAGCGAAAAGTCAACTGCATGGAATTATTGAGCGTTAAAAAATAGACCGGTACAAATAATAATTGTTTACAACACAAATATATTACGTGCTACATGCTTCACAGGCGCAACACGTGGTGCATGTTGCAAAGATTATAAAATCTACGATAACCGCCATAGTTTTCCTCTAATCTCCTTGTCACATTTAATCAATACTTTTTTTTTATTATTCTTGGCTAAGTACTTTCGGAAATAAGGAGGGGAGATGCTATATTTTCCCATATTTTGGAATAGCTTTTTTAAATACGCCATTTAAAATCATTAAAAAATATTTTTCATTTCATTCAAGCTCTTCGTGTTAATATTCCGCGTGATATATAAAGTAAAACGAAAAATACATTTTAAGACATTTCTTATCCCCTTTTTATTTGACGCATGAACAATGTTTAACAGGCAGCTTGTACAAAATGTATAGGTCATAAATATGTGTTATCCTGCCAAATTTAATGGTTATTTTTTTAGGAGTTTTCCGCATTCTCTTAGGCATTATAAATATTTAAGTGTATATAATGTTTATGTAATACTATTTACATATATTAATATTATTTTTGGCAAACAAAAAAATAATAAAATATTCGCAAATTACAACTTGTTCAACGTAAAAACCAAAATTTAAAGTTCTTACGTCGCACGCTATTTGAAAAACGACCGTGGACATAAAAGAACATAAATACATTGCCCGCTGTATCATTTTTACGCGTAAAAACATGGTGCATATTTAAAAAAAATTATAACGTCGAGAATCATCGCTACTCTTTTCCTATAACATTTGCGTGGACTTTTCAAAACCCATATTTTTTTATGACTTTAGGGTATTTTTGTAAATAAGGGAGGAGCGGGGACTGTTTTCACCATTTTTTAGTGTATCTGCGAATATTTAATACCAAGAATAAAAAAAGTCTTTCTGAGTCCCTCTAGACGATAACTCGGCCCTTTCAGAAATATATCCCACAATATTCATGGTAATGAGAAAATAATTTCGAGTAATGAATATGCCATCTCTTAAATATACAAAAAATATTTTCAAGTTTTAGGTACCGAAGTATGTGTTTGATAATATGATTTACTACTATGCAACATTTGAAATTTCTACGTCAAGAGTTACCATAAAAACGGCTATGACCGACTGACGGACAAAGCCGTGACTGATCTGTTAAGTGTTCCGTTTTTCCTTTTCAAGTACGGAACCCTAAAAATAATTTCACCCTAAAAGTATTTGCTTTTATAGGTGTTTGAATGAAATTATTATTGTCGTTTTCGTACTAGTGAATCAAATTTTGTGATCATTACTCATAAAAATATATTTTTAATGATCGAGGTGTAATTTGTGTTGCGTATATTTATATTCACACACGTAATCATAGCTTTTCCTCTGCTCCAAACAATTTATTTCCATAGAATTTTTTTCTAATGACTGTATGTTTTTCAATGAACGGCATGGAAAAACTTTTACTCAACAATCAAGGTGAATAATCTTATAGTGGAGAGGGTCAGTAGAGAGGTTCATGAAATTTTACCCGCCCGTCAAATTGTAGGTTAAATTATATCAATCGACTTATAGACGTTTAAATCTAATTAGATGGAGTTCTGTAAGAAATTGTCTACCATATTTAAATAAAGAAACGAGTTTATATTATGGAAGCGTATCATTTATCATACGTGCAAAATAATACAAATTTTCAATGCCTTAGAATTTATTTAAAATTAAAGGGATCTAAATAGTATCCGAAAATACAACCTTAAAAATTACCCTTGATTTTGATCTTCATGTTAATAAATTTTAAATATTAAACGTGTTATCCTCCTTTGTAAAGTTTACTAGATTTTTATAAAGTCAATATTTAATTTTCTGGTCTATCTATAAAGGGATGCTTGCTATTTCGGTAACTTTCTTCAAGATAATGTTTTTACATCCCGTTCGACCGTCGTAATTTTGTATCGAAATTTTCTTAATGCATTATATATTATACATGCTCTGCTAAATTTGAGTGATTAAAATGACTTTTAAACAGTCAACAAACAAATAAATATGTTACTTATCCAATCCACTTCACCTACTTATCAATATTAAAAAGTTGTAAAACTATTGAGTGTATAAGTGTGTATCCCAAATAATTACGTTAATTGACAAATTAATGAAGTGATTGCTAATCCGCTCTTGAGAAAAAGGTATTTTCATTTTACAACACAACTTATTATGCCATTTGGTAACAATCAACGCAATTATTTTTCTTGTGGAAAATTAATTTTGAAAATACTTCTACTCGGCTATTAGAATCCTTAAATACATCGCTATGTGGTACTAAAGTTAAAAGTTACACGAACATTCGATATATTATCGATCTGTGTTGTGTCTGTGTGTGGAAGGTAACTGCCATTAGTCTACGTATTCTATTCAACAAACGACTGTGGTATCACCTTCGTAATACAAAGACAAACAAATATTTTTCTAGTCTCTATTAGAATAGATACTAACTTTCATCGAAATTATAGGAAAATATTTGTAAATTACAACTTGTTCATCCCATTGAGTAGGAGTAGAGAGTGTCTTGCGAGGGCATTCTCTTAGGCATTTATAAATATTTAAGTGAAAATACCGTTTATATTACACCATTTACAGATATTAATATTACTTTTGGCCAGCGCCTCACCTTTCTCAACCCGTTCCTGACGACCCCCTATCGTTGTTCCCCACCTGTGCGCAAACGCAACTCCGCAACTTGTCCTGGGCAATGCTCGGTGGCACCTAAATATAAACTAACGAAATGAAATAACGTAATCGATGCTTGACCACAACTTTTTGTTACTGTTCCGACTATCACGTATAAAAGTATAAATCTAAAGACCCTGATTATCAACATGATGGAGCATGCTAAAATACCTGCCAATAATTTTTAGACTCCGAAAACACCGAATAACTCACATGACTGGCGCGGTAACTTAAAAACATAATGAATACTAATATCAGAAACAAAGCAAGCACTTAAGAGAAAGTATTATAATCGCTATTTAGAAATTAAATAAATAATGATGGCACAATTCGTATGTATAATGTTAGTATGAGATTTTAAAAACGTAATCATATGCATTCCGACCTACCAAATATTTTTTGACAAAATATTAGTTCATATATTGCTATGTTAATACGTGAAAGGAGGAAAAATAAACAACACTTTTGTATTTATAATATTAGGATGATGGTTGACATTGAATTCTGCGAACCAATAATAAAGTAAAATGTAGTAGTTATAGAGTAAGCGGGTCAATTTGATAATTCGAAAAGTTACTTTAAGAGGGAGGTAGTTACGACATGCAAATACTAGTAACGATGGCAAAGAATTTAAATGAAATTTCTATGAAAATATAATAAAAGGATACCTTACCGAAAGTTACAACCACTGTACACTATGACAAGTCAATGCCAACAATTAGTAACAAAAACGAAAAATACAATAAAAAATCTGTCAAAAATTTTACGCCGTAGAAAATGTTATAAAAGAATGCAATATCAAAGAAGATATCGTTTTGATAAAGAAAGTAATATTGAAATTGTTTCTCCCTATCGAAAATATGGACTAGAAGGTATGAAAGAACAAATGAGAACGTGAATAGATATAAACGAAATTATTGCTTGCCTGAGAGATGTTAAGGTAAGAGGAATATACATTTGTTCCGTAAGTCATGAACCAACCAAAAGAAAGGAGATATTTCAAGCTGTGACTGGGTAACTGACAAAATTTTATCTTAGTAAAAATCCCTAATTTTTGTAGGTATGGACACTTTTCTAAAATTGATGAAAATCCCTTTTCTGGTGCCAAGTCTACAAATAACTCTGATTGTTAATATTTTCATAGTTACGTATAATTGAGTAATAAGTCTTTAGATTAATTAAAACATCTTTCGACAATTATTGCGGTTCTTTCGAAAAAAGAAAAAAATTTGAGCTCTTTTTACGATTTTGTGATGATCGTTACACAACTTTGTCTGTTCACATCCATGAAAAAATGTGCTACTCAGAAATGGCAACTAATTTAAACAAAAAATAGCGCATATAATGCAAACAATTAAGTGATCAAAACTGTTTTCAATTATAGAACAAATATATTCACACGATATATATATATATATATATATATATATATATATATATATATATATATATATATATTCACACTATATTATATTAAATATTTGAATTGTCAGGTAAATGTAATTTCTTTATATTTTTTCACACTATTGAAAACTCAAGGAAAACCAAAACGTAATTTGAGATTAGAAAAATGGAAAAATTTCTTTACAATGTAATTTTTTTTAACAACAAATGTTCAAAGTGGCTGCAATCGGCTCTAATGTATGACAAATATCAAACAAATAGAGGTAATTTAATGTTGGAAACAATTTTAATTATAGCTAAAGACACTCAAACATCCTTTTTAACATATATTTTTCAAATGTGCCACGTCAGAAGAAAATATACGAGAAACTAAATACGTGTCGTTCAAACTAGACGTTTAACAAGTACTTTAAATTTTGTAATTTTTCAGAAAAAAGCCGACGCGGTCATCCACAATTATTGTTTTTATTTACAAAACTTTTAACTGGAATTTTTTAAGTCTGACTTCTGAATATTTCATGATAAGGGGTAATATCATTATGTAAATATTTATTTTGTTTTTAAGTGTAAATACTTAATACAACAATATTTTGAAAATTTGTGTATACTTTATAGAAAACACAAGACGTATGTATGAAAATAAACATTGAAATCGGTTTATGTATCATACAATTGTAATAATTATTATAGTAAACATGCAATTCATACACACTTAGCAGTGATATATACACACACACACACATATATATATATATATATATATATATATATATACATATATACAGACTCATAAATAGAGCAAAGTGTACTCGATTAATGGTTGTAAGGTCGTGCCTTTAAATGCTTCACTTCAAAGATATTGAATTAAAATGACCTCAAGTACGGGTAGGGATTAATTAATTTTATCAATACGATAACAAACGTAGTAACAATATCTGATAAACCAAGTAGCAGGGAAACGCGCAGTTCGAACATTTAAAACATATTGAATTGACCCATTTTACTGACTTCAATAGGGTCTTGGATTACCTTCATCCATTTTCTCATGTGAAGGGCTAAAGATAAGTGAAAAATTTCATTATAGAAATATATCGCTAGCATATTATACAACATATACATACTAGCATGTTATACAACATATACAATAGTACAATTAAATAAAACTACGTGATGTAGTATTATTTCTACTTTCTTTTAGTACTTTACATCACGTAGTTTCATTTAATTGTGAATAATGAATTTCTACAAAATTAACTCCAAATGTATTCAATGTCAGAAGTAACTGAAGTACTAACCATTATTTAATTCTAACATCAAAGGCTACCGTCTTTTTTCCAGCCTTTCGTCCTTTTTTCACATCAGCAAGAAACTTTTTAGAAAGAAATACCTGCTGCAAAGACTATCTCTTAGTATCGAACACATAAGAATATATCCAGCTTTTGAATATTTCGCGACAACAATCAAAGTGGTTGTGTTCTTGAGCTTTGGTCAAATCCCACCTAGTCACTTAGCACAAAGCTTCCTGACGCTTAAATTTTCCTGCAGATTTTTCTGTACTTAATTTATCCCGATGTCCAAACTTGCCCAAATCTGTTAATTACTAACTTTCTTATCAGTCTTTATCGCGAGCCGTACAGCATTGAGGTTATCTTGAGTTGTTGCTGTTGAGGGATGTCTTCAATGTATATCATTATTGAGACTGATACGACACTCTTGAATTGTTTGAACATGTTGTAAACAATAATGTAAGAAGGGGCTTTTTCACAACGTAATTCATAAAACATCGTCGAACGTAATTCATTTCGACATGGTAACTACAATTTTTACATTAAAAGAATTTGTAAAAACAAATGTAAAATTCAAGCAAAGTGTCACAAGGTGTCAAAAACGAGTTCCATTTTTGAAATTATAATTTTTCAATTATTAATTTGCTTACAAATGGTCAGTTCTAAGTTTTTTCATGAAAACCCTCGTAGCACGTTCGCATTTAGTTTTATCGCAACTTACTCGTAATATCTTGATATTATAAACATGTTTGAAGTTAAACTTTGTTATGTTAAAATTGTGTAATGCTTAAGGAAATATGCCGAATAACGCCGAACGCGTCCCATGGTGGCGCAACAAACCGAACTCTTACAACATGGCGATCAAGAGTATCCAAAAGTCAGTCAAGCGCTATTCTGTCAGTAAATTAGTAAGTCGCAGCCGACTTTTGTACATTTAGTTTTTTGTACGATGAAATGAAAAGTTGATAAAAGAAGTGGCTTATTAAATTACTGTCTAAACAACAACGAGTGCACTTGACCGAATGCGTGCACTTGAGTGAATATGTGTCGAATATGGAGTAGAATGCGATAGATATTGCGTGAGCGAGAGATATGTGTCTGTGTGTGGCACATTACGGTTAAAGCTTAATACTAGAAGCATAGCTTATGCGTAAGCATTCAATGCATGTTTTAAGGTTCATCAGCTTAGCTCTACTGAAAGTTGTAAATAAAAAATCACGACTACTTGTATGTATGATGCTATAATCTATTTAATAGCGTTGAGTGGCAATTTGAGGGACAAAAAATGGGAAAAGAAGACACCTCTCGATAAATTGTAATTATTATAAATGAATAACAACCATGAAGTCATAAAAATTCGTCCTCGTTTTTGTGACTTAGTCTCACACCTTTTTTTGTAAAAATATCGATGAACTTTACTTTTTGAAATGCTCCTATTTCTATAAATAGGTTTATTTTATTTAGATTAGATTAAGTGCTACAGAATACATATTAAAACTATTTTTAATATGTATTCTGTAGCACTTAATCTAACTTGAGAGAAGAAAAAATGGGCCACCATTTTTTTTACACTGAGGTATTTTTCAAATTGTTAATTTTTACTGTACCCTTTTTCTTTAACGAAAAGTAAAGTACATATATCCATACATACTTAAACTACTAAAATCTTAATTATTTTTTTTCTACCCTATTCTGTAAGAAAAGAGTAGTCAGAATCAAACAAGAACGATGGAAATAAACATGCACGCCATGTCGAGAAGTTACGCAACGATTAATAAAATTTATGGTTTACATTATTTTAAATAATCGTAACAAATTTGTTCAAGATTTGGGTAAACGTTCATTTTTCTAGAATTTTACTAAGATGAAGACCGTTCGTTGGCATAACCATTTGTTTCAGGGGAATGTTATTTTTCTTTAATTTTATGAAAGTAATATTAATGGTTTTAAAAATTCATTTTTACACTGACAAAAAATGTATTCATTTCAATCGATTAAATTGAAGCTCTTTTCAACGCTCTTTTCACATCTTTAAAACAAATTCGTTTACCCACTTTACCTTTCGGTATTTATACTTTTAGCTCCACCGCATATATTATTATGTATCGAAGTTTATAATAGGAAAGTTGTGTAAGTGTAAAATAATTCGTATACGGCTTGGGGTGATATTTCTTAATGACTATAAAGAATATTTTAAATACGTATTTATCTGGCCCAGCTATAAATTTGTCTTTCAAGTTTTTTATGGTATAATATTCTTACATATATGGAGAAATTAAATTAGAAGGAGAAACTAATTAAGGTAATACGGCAGAAAGGGAACGAAGACAGTCTAAATACTTGTAAATTAATGCTAGAAACTACCAATATTTTCGTAATCCTTATGTAAATAATGTAAATAAAGAAGTCGCTGATTTTCATTAGAGTCTGATGAAACAACAATAAATCCTCTCCTAACTACAACTTCGTTAAAGTACTACTGGCATGTGTTTATATTATTCACTCAATTCAGCCTATCAAGTAAAATATAAAACGAAATTTATACTACTAATCAAAAATACACTTAAAGTTATAAAATTATCGCTCTCTATGGGGAAGATATTGGGATTAATATTTTCCCTTAATTAATTTTTCCCTACACATTTAAAATATACATTTTATTACATAATGAAGAATGTTCGACAAGCATTATAACTGAAATTCAGAGTGATAAGTTTTTTTTTTAAAAAACTCTTTCTAATTGTTTATAGCAACTGAAATAATTTGGTTTAATGACATTAATGTTAATGACATAAAAATTATTTGAAAAATGGAGCGAGAGTGGTGGATTGAATCTTAATTTTAAGCAGCGTAGAATGTTATTATTTGATGTATTTTTATTTAAATTACAATATTTTTACGTGTATTTGTAGTAAATAGATGCAAAACTCGGATTTTATAGATGTTGCCCCCTATAAATATAGGTATGTAACCTATGTTTAATTATAAAGTTGAACCTTTATCTTGAGATCTCGGGTTAAAATAAAATGTGTAGTCTATATTTAGACCCTCTTCTAAAATGATACAAGTTGTTACAACCATTGTACATAGTTCGTCAATTCTTGATGAACCAATTCAAACAATAAACTGACAAACATTTTTGCGGAAAGATATATCTGATGTGAACAATATTTAGAATATCTGCACTGTTTGTGGTTAAGTCTAAAATGTTATTCGGAGAATTTAATTTAGAGAATATATGTTGCCAACTTCATACGCAACTAAATACAATTTTTTGGAAATTTACCATTACTTTATGTAATAGTTTTCTTATCGATCTCTGAACATACTTGAACATTCTATTTTGTAGTAGGAATTTCCATTTCGAATGGTAAAATTGTATAAATTTTACTTTAGTTTTTAGTCGATAACATATTGTAAAAAATCATAAAATTTATAAAAATGATTCAATTACGTCTCATGCGTCCTGATTCACACGTAACTTATATTACATATTTTAATAATTTTCAGACGCCTACTTGATAAGAATATTTTTGTTGTAAATTTTAATTATCAAGTCTGGTAAGAAAAAGCATGTTTTAGTATTGTCTTCCTTAGAGTTCTAAAACAAAAGGTTAAATCGTTTTTTACCACGTTCATATCTGATTTGTTGCAAGGTTGGCGTTCATAATGCACAAAGTGAAATGTCATATATCACAATTGTGTATCGTTCGCGCCCAACGCCCAACTGTAGAGAATGTCCCACTTTTAATTTCTTAATATTTAAATTACTCTCTTCCTTTCTGTTTTTCTCTCAATTTTATATAATTATAGACATTTTCGTAAAAATTGGTGCTCATTATTTTGTATTTAGTATGGATGAAAGAAGTGAAATAATTCTATTACGTAAAAAGTTCAAGTAACACTTCCCATTGCGCTATGAATTTCCGAAGCTTTAATATGCAAATCAATACGTAGCTCTCGGTGTGCGTGTTTGATTTCGACTTTTATTTTAACCAAACGGCTATCAAATTAATATTAAATGTTAATTGTTCTCAAGCAGTCTTCATTTGTAAATAGTTTTATTTCAACAATTACGCTTTCCCACACGCAACATTGAAACGAAATGCTGTACTTAAAACGGATAAACAGATTTTTTGCAAGAAGTACAGTGGCTGAAATATTGTTTAAAACTTTGGCAATACTTCTGATGGGAATTTAATAACAATGATATGAGCTAGTATGAGGGTGGAATCAAATGTTCAGATTAATGACAAGCTTGCGACTCTCGAAAAATTTTCGAGATCATTCAAGATCATTTCATCCCCGATATTTTGCTAATAATTTTCCGTTCGCGATTATTTCGGAATCACTGCACTGCGTTTTTTCGACGATTTATGTAATTTTCATAAATAATAATTAAAAATAACACATGACATTTTAATAACATTTAAATTGCTACCCTAGAGAATAACCCTAAAAAATGTTATTTGTCATCCATTTTACATTTCACACTGTGTTAAGAAATGAAAATTTGACTTCTTCATATAACTGTGTGATTAGGTCGTTACTAAATACAATTAAGCCAAATTACAAATTCCACATAAATACAGATAGGAGGTTAGGCAAAAAAAAATGGAAGTAATATTGATGTGTCGGTTTATCGATACGATACTTTTTGGTAAATATAAATTTATCTGTTCAGACTAATTCTTATCCTTTTAGTATAAAAACACATAAAGGGAATGTGGGGCTTCTAGATTATACGTTGTTGTAAAACTGTAATTGAATCAATAGAGCAACTATTATATACAAAACGTTTTTATCCATTTTTCATTCAATAAAATGAATAAAATTCGAAATATATTCGCTACTTATTGAACATTTTATTTACATTCTGCAATTTAAACAGGTAAATTGTGTAAATATAGTTGAGAAATAGATGTATATTTCAAACGTATATTTCAACACGTATATTTCAAAAATATACAAGCCTTTTAATAATTCTAATGCATACCCCACTAGAAATGTACAGGTAGGTATGACTTAATAATGACTGGTATTTGCAAAACGTTTAAATGGAGTAAAACTAATACGTTTAGTTTTCTAATGTACTTGGAGGAATGTTAATTTTTTGAACGAGAAGTGTAAATAATTCCTTGTCACAAATTCAATTTCAACAGTGCTTCTATCTTCTAGTAATGAAGATCTGCCAAAACCTTGACTTAGAAGCTATTATGCATTCGTATAACTTTTCCGTTAGACGTGTTACTTTATGCTGGAGTAAGATTAAAACAGCAGTAAAGGCGAATTATTATCTTATGAAGGGTTTTAATAATTCTATTACATACCGCGCTGGAAATATACAGGTAGGTATGAATTAATTATGACTGGAATTTGCAAAACTTTCAGACGGAGTAAGACTATGACGTTTAGTTTTCTAATGTACTTGGAGGAACGTTAATTTTTTGTACGAGATGTGTAAATAATTTCTCTTCATAAGAGGTTTTGGGCCCAGAAATAACATGATGTACGTTTAGAACGTACGTCGCCTGGAAGCATAAAATTATTCTATTTAATAAACTTTCATTCCTATTAAACTGCTAGTTTTAAATATTTTCAGAGTTTCGCTCAGAAGAAATATCGGATTTGAATGATTCGAAGGCAGAGGATAGTGACCATGACACGGAGAGTAATGAAGGACTTGGAGATGGTTCTGAAAATGAAAGCTTGAATAATGTGAAACGACAGACTGACAGCAGCTCTAATGCTTTTTACTGCAAAAATAGATACAAATGGGGGAAAACACTGCCGCCGCGGTCACTAGTTCGAGCACATAATATTATTGTGCATTTGCCTGGTCTAAAAAGTCCTGAAAAGCGATGACTCCACTTGATGCTTGGTCTTGCCTGTTTACTAATGACATGATAGATTTGATAGTGATTACTAATGACATGATAGATTTGATACATAAACAACGATAATAGACTAACCTAAAAATAAATATATAGTAACACACAAAACTGAAGCAGCATATACGTATCACATCAATTCAAACGAAATGCGTGCATTCATTGGGTTGATGTTTCTAAGAGGCATATTCAAATCTGGAAGGAAAGACGCTCGAGGCCTCTGGTTATCTAAGTCAAGAGAAAGACCGATTTTGAGAACAGTTATGAGTCTTAATAAATTTCTTTTCATTGCGTCGAATCTACGATTGGATAACGAGAGTACGAGAGAAGAATGAAAAAAAAACTAACCGGCCCTCATATCTGAGCTTTTTGACAAATTCATAGAAAATTGTAGACAAAACTAGAGCTGCTCCGAGTCGAGTCGAGCCGAACGAGCATTTCGTCGACAATGAAGTGATTGTGGACGAAATGCTTGTTCCTTTCAGAGGACGGTGCTTGTTCCGTTTGTATATGAAAACCAAACCAGGAACATTGGAACTTTCGAGAGCTGTGCTTTATAAATTGTACTTGTTATTTTTACGCTATCAGATATCACTGAGCAATATTTGCCGCGACACACACAAGTGTCATTTGAACGATTAAAACTAGAATAGTTTCGTTACTAATTGAAGAATTTTTTTAAATGTTTTCCAAAATAAATCGGAGCCATGCGTATTTAGCGCCCAGTGCAACGTTTTAACTTTCGAGTGCTATGCTTTATAAATTGTATTTGTTATTTTTGCGCTGTCAGTTATCACTGAGCAACATTTTCCGCGACATACACATGTGCCGTTTTGAACGATGTAAACTGTGATAGTTTCGTTACTAAATTGAAGATTTTTGAATGTTTTCAAACATGCATTGTGGTTGTATAGATTTAGTGCCATCTAATATGAGAGATCTATTTTACCATTCCATTATTTTTGTCCCACTCATACATAATTATCTAATCTTTTGCCTCATTCAGTAATTGTACCTATCAAATATCTCTTTATAATTTCGAACCGATTACAGAAATGAATTCTGGTAATTAATATGTTTATGTCCTAACATTACAATATTTGTATTCAAATAATATTCAACGTTCTCGACTATAGACTGACACTACGCTAAAATATTACAAGACTATATTTATGTCTCGCTCAGCCACGATACCAAACACAACGAGCGTCATTGTGTAAACAATCGATTATTCTTTTTCACCCGGTTCATACAATAGCAAACAATTTACGCACTTTTGTGTAATTTTATTGTATTATAGCAAAATATGCACCAGAATGATATAATGAAATATAATTTAACTCTTTTAGTTCCACTGTGTCCAACGTATGCGGTGATTGTGTTCATTCATAATTTCTTCGCTAATTTATCAGATTACATTTAACATATTTAGGAATTTTGAATGAATTTGTGAAAAATTAATAATTTGAACATAAAAATAAATAAGTTATTTTTTCCATTCGATGCCTGCATTGTTCACATAGATTTTTTAAATTATTTCTTTAAGCTTTATTATGAGAATAATAATAATAGTAATAATAAGCCATTTGTACCCCGAATACCATTTTAGTATGTTTATGTTATACATATAAATACTAAAATGATAGTTGAGTTCACGTTACGTATATAATTAGACTTAATATTTGAATATAACTCAACCGAAAATATATAATTAAAAAATTTAAACATAACTTAAAACCAAAAGAAATTCACGCGTTGAACCAAGCAGTAAACATATTAAGACAAATTCTAATTCTATTTCAATATTTTAAATATGAGTGCAAAGCACCTAGTTCAAAATATTTTCGTTATTTATAGTTGGGTACATAAGCTAACTTTAAAAGCAAGCATAATTATCAATATACCTTAAGACTAAACGGGAAAATAAAAACTTTTATTTTAAATTAATGTTATTTGAGTACCTATTTACGAGTAAAGTCTTCCTTCATCGTCTTCCAATGGGGTTTGTCGATCGCTAGTCTGGCCCAGGTCTATCCCGCGTCGGTTTTCGCGTCGTCGCTCCAGAGGGCGCGCGGATAACCTCGCGGCCTGCTGTTCCCACCTGGCCACCTGTGCAGCACCCGCACATTCCAACGTCCGTCTACGGATCGAGCCATACGCCCCGTCCAATTCCATTTGAGTTTACCAGCGAGTTTGAGTGTTTTCTTTCTAATATCGGCATAAAAATGGCGATTTCTAATTTTTATACCCAGCATGCTTCTTTCGGTTGCTCTTAAAAAATGTCTATATCTTTTTTATTATACGCTCAGTAAATGTCCACATTTGGTATCCTTGCAAAAGTGATGGAAGGATTAGTGATTCCATGGCTTTCTTTTTGAGATTTAATAGGATTTTTTATTGGAAAATATACTTCATGGCCCAATATTTGTTCCACAAAATTTTGATACTTCTCTCGACTTCTTTGTTAGTAGAATACGCGAAAGTTATGTTTTGGTTTTACAGATACATTCATTTACAGAGTCATTTGTTTGAAATTTTATTCTTGTAGATATCATTTCGCTATTAGTCACTATACTTGTTTTACTTGCGTTAATTTTTAAACCACAGTTGATACTTTCTACTTTGAGGTTTCCACCATGTAGCATATCTAATCATGACTTTCATTTATCAAAACTATGTCTATTTAAGTAACGCAGGTACTCCCCATTGATTGTTATACTCTTCCCATTTCAGTTAAGCTTAGAAAAAGTGAACCCTAAATAAACAAGTTCGGGGACATTGGATTGCCCTAACGTACACCCCTCCCTATTTCTAAAGAATCTCCTTCTTATTTTAGTTTAACCGAATCTTTACATTTTTTGTAGATCTCTTGAATTATTTGCAGATACTTAGTCTCTATATTTAGCAATTGCAGGACGTTCTACAACGTCTCGTGCGTAATAGAAACGATCGATTTAAAGAAATCAATTAACACTATGTATAGCGGCAGTTTTTATTCATTATATCTCTCTATTATTTGAGTCAGTATAAATTTGTAATTAATTGTGCTGTACGCCGGTCCAAATCCAGCTTTTTCTCTTGGTTGGTCGGTGGTTAGTCTAAGTCTTCTTAGGAGTATGTATAGGTAGGCATAGTAATAGAGGCTCCTCCGATAGAAAACATCTAGCATAAAGTGAGAGATGAAAAAATTCTGTTCTAAATAATTTAAAATTTCGTTATGTATTTCTATGTAAGATCCGTCACAAGTGTGATGGATTTGTGTTCCATCACAAAAAAATATTGCAGGCTGTTGATCTGCTAGTGTCTGAGAATCACTGAAACCTTTAGGAATTTTGAAGTTCTTTTAACCTCCGTCTTGAGACACGTTACTAAATCTTAAACGATTTTTATATATTCTTGAGTCAAACACTCTCTTACAACATAAACTTTAAATAAAGTGGACAACTTATTTTTCTAGTCCCCAATTCTATGTTTCACCAAATACATTCATAAAACTAGCTTTGTGTCTCTCATCTATCCATGTTCTAAGGCTAGTGTATTAATTAATATTGCATTAAATTGGTGTGATGTAAATCCTATCGTAAACACTTTTGTTTTAATCAGTTTTAGCGTTTTAGAAATTACGTTTACGTTTTTACGTTTTAACGTTAGCGCTAATTGTACAATATATCTTCTATTTCATTACTCGTGAAGGTTACTGTGAATTGGACAAGTAAAGTGCCCAATCGTAATAATTGATGTGACAAATAAACAATGTACAAAAGCGGCCGATATACGCTTGTAATTGTGCAGTGACGGTCAAAATATAATTAATAAGAATTTGCTGTGAGACTGGAGATTCTGGTAAACTGAGAGGAACGGTATATATAAAGTTCTCGTGCTTCTTTTCCCATGTATATATAAATGTATATACACACACACATACACACACACACACACACATATATATATATATATACGAATTTTTTTTTTTTTTTTTTTTGATAGTAAAAATTCGCAGAACAATCGTAGTTACTATCTTGATAGTATACAGATTGGTAAGGAACACCAACAATAATTGGTAAAATCAATATGCTTACCTTTTACAACAATTATATACAATTATAGTTATAATACATACAATTATAGTTACGAAACACGAAGTTGTTTACGACTTTTGTAAATATCACTATTTAATATGTTTTCTTTAGATATATCTGCATGTTACTAAAAACTAAGAGATAGAATGTTGAAACTTGGATAGATGCAAACGGTACAAGACGTTTAACATTTGACATTTAAATGTCTAAAATGAATGTTGTGTAGTTAGTGCGAGTGTGTACTAGGATATGGATAATTCTCGTATAAACATCATGTATATATATATATATATATATATATATATATATATATATATATATTATTTTTTTTTTTTTTTTTAATTTTTTTATTTATCACCTATGGAGAAAAAACAGATACAAGTCATAGTGTTTTATATATTATATTCTAACATTTCCACATGAAAGTAAAATTCTACGTACATTTATCCTCAGTCTTTTCTAGATATTTCCATGATACATTAAATATTCAGAAATTTTATAAAATATCCAATTAAATTTTAATAAAGTAATATTGTTAACAATCAAGCAATAACTATTGAAATTATTGAAATCAGCCTTTCATTTAAAGTTCACTGTAACAGTTATCAATAATATAATTAATAGTAATCACTATCCCACTTATAATAATATCGATTAAATAAAAAGAAAAAAAAAGAATATTACGTCGATTTGAATAAATGAAAATGTAGTGTCAATGCTTTCAAAGGACTAATGGTTGTATAGTATCCGTTTAACTGACTGTTTGTATTGAGGTACTAAGCTGGCAAATATATCCAGAGAATGAAATTTTCCGTCGCAATCATCATAAAGCCTGCGTAGTGGTACACAAGCACCAGCATTAGTGCGAGCGGTAGGTAGATGGAACAGTGCGGTGCTACGGGTCGCTCTCCCTGGCACACGAAACTGCAACTGATTCACTATATCGGCGCAATCATAACGACTATGGCAAATATTATAAAGTACAATTGCTTCGAGTTCGATACGCCTTTCGTGGAGAGTACGGTATTTGAATGTGTACAATGCATTATAATGGTCTATTATGGGTGTATTGAAGCGATATTGCAATGTACGTATAAATCGTTTTTGCACTCTTTTGTTCATATTAGAATATGTAAGATAGTAAGGATTCCAGACGGCGACAGCATATTCAAGTTGAGATCGCACAAGACTTGTGTAGAGGATGCGATACGTTCTCATTTGCTTAAAGGATTTGGTAGTTCGTAAGACAAAGCCTAGCAAAGCATAAGCTCGCGATGTGATCTGCTTTACGTGAACATCAAAATGTAGCTTTTGATCAAACATTACACCAAGATCACGTATGCAATTAACAGATTCCAAAGAATGACCACCTATGTCATAGATATGAAAATAGATTGTCTTATTTTTAGAAAAGGTGATCGATTTACACCTACTGTGACTTAATTGTATCTTGTTTATTCTGCAATACGCATCTAGTCTTTTAAGATCTTCTTGTAACTTCGAATGATCAGAAGAATCTCTTATTTTGGAGAAAATCTTTAGGTCGTCAGCATATAACAGGAACTCGCTGTGTTTAAAACAATTGCTGATGTCATTTATAAAGATGATAAACAAAAAGGGACCCAATATGGAACCTTGAGGTACCCCTGAAGTCACGGGAACATGAGGTGATATAAAACCGTTAATTTTTACTGCTTGTTGCCTGTTGCTGAGATATGAGACGAACCAACGAAGTAAATTGCCCTTTATACCGTTAAAAGAGAGTTTTTTCAGCAAGAAGAGATGATCAACCTTGTCGAAAGCTTTTTTAAAATCTGTGTAGATGGAATCAGCCTGTGTCCAATCCATAGATTTAAAGAGATATTGCGTGTACAATAACAGGTTGGTTAATGTTGACAGGTTCCGTACGAATCCATGCTGCTCCTCAATAATATGCCGATGCATCTTGCCGATGCATATTGTCTAGTGTTAATTAATAATGATTTAATATTTATGTAGAATATGAGGGACACGCGCTTGTAACACTTTCTTTTGTATCTGCCAAGAAAACGCGGGTCATCCGGGTTCATGATTTTCTGCAGGCAAGATTTAATCGGCTCATCTTAAAATTAACCTACAGCTGACATCACTTACATATTGCTGTATAAATAAGCACATGTGTAATTTTTTAACGAATTTAGGAATGACATTTAGGCATGGAGAAAAACGCATTATGTACGTAATACAGATGTGCGTATATCTCATTTATCATTTAAATGAAAACCTGTAAAGTACAAGTAGCACTCGCACTACGAGTGTTCTGTACATATTTCATGTATATTTAAGCGAACATAGTACATCCATTAAACTATATGAATATATAAACCTTTCACAACTTGAATATACTACCACCTATTACGTACTGTACGTTTCACAGACATGAAAGCATGGTGCACATTGAAAAAATTATAAGATCCAGGGTAATCGATAAAGTTTTTCTGATTTTCTTCTATTCAGATTTAATAAATACTGCTCTGTTTGTTGTTTGGAAATAAAGGAGCGGTATTCCAAATTTTTGGTTTTATTTTAGAATATTTTGTTAAATGAGCAATTTAAATTATAAAAAAAAAATCTTTCTTATCTTCGTAATCAGCCTTTTTAAATGATACTCTACACGATAAACCAAATAAAAAAGAGGTGAGACCTTTATTTACCACCTCTTTAATCGTTATGCAAATATTTTGAAATAGTCCGTGGTATTAAATATATGCAAATATATGCAGGTATAGTTAATAAAATACATACTAAACAATAATAAAATACATAAAATAATACTGTACCAATGTTCAAGTTTCTACCTTACATGGTTTCCGAAAAAAATCATCTTTGAAAATAGAAAAGTTTAAATGAATTGCCTACTATATCTTTCGTAGACTTAAAAACATACTGAAACATTTTCCATATTTCGGAAATCATGACATCTAGAAACATGCCTATAGTTTATTTGTGTCGGCGTTCTAAAAACTCATGTTTTTTCGTATATTTTGGTTAAGTATTTTCAAAAATAATTAAAGGAACATATTTTAGTTACTTTGTTGAGTATGTCTCTAAAGATATAGTTTCTAAAACTATGAAAAAATTTCGACACCCTTGCAAACTGCACCCCGCACTATATATGGAATTAAACAAAATTGAATCCCTTAATTTGCCCTTTCTAAAATTTCCAAAGGAATAACTTCGTTTTAGCTATTACAAAATATATGCAGGTTAATATGTTTTACTGCCATGCTAAGTTTTAAACATTTGCGTTTCTGAGAAAAACGGTTATAGCGGACATACAGACAAACATGTAAGTGATCTTGTAAGGGTTCCCTTTTCACTTTAACGTACGGAATCCTAAAATAACCTGTAATATCTCAATATTGGGAGTTACTTCTCCAGGAATCTGCAGTTATGTTTATACTTCTAGCTCTTAAAATGAAAATACTTAAACCCTAAAAGCCTGTTCTCTCGCCAAACTATTACGTAATATTTATTTATCACAGATTGGTGTTCGATAATTTCTACGCATTGCCAACAAAGAAGTTGCAATAGAGATGCATGAACTTGACATAAGCTTTAATATAACAGCTAATAATTTAATATTATTTTAGCTACAAAAAGAACGTAGTATTGTTGTGATCAGTTTAATTCTTGCCAAATTGTCAGTAATTTGTATAAACCATGCAATACAAACATGCCTCTAATAATGTACCTGTTACTGAAATAGTCAATTACTGAAGATTACTCGATGAGTTCACGAAATAAATTTTGTTCTTAATTATTCGTCAACATCGCAGGCACTTCGTCGTTTAAGGCGTTAGTTGTCCGATAGTGTTGAAAGTAATCGTGGAAACAGTTTACACATATTTTACACATTTTGTAACATTTGTAATTTAGTTGATAACATTTTACAAAGAAGAATTGTAACATCAAAAGTATTTCCAGGTGTGCACATGCGGCGACTATGAACAGGGTGTAAATGGAATAAACCTATAAACCAACGGTAGTAAAATGACATCCGGGCCAGAGAGACGCCAGCGATCATATTCAATGTTTTGTAACGAGACCTAGAACGAACTTTTTGGCTACTGGTCATATAATTTATTAATGGAATCTATAATTTAAAACCACCTCCCATTAATAATGAAAAGTGTAGCAATATATTAGGATTTATTGATTTATTCTTTTTTGAATATACGTAAAATAGCTTCGTTTTTTTTCTATGGCGGGTAATCACATATTGAACATCCTCCTGTTAAAAGCATCAAAGATTAATACAACAATAACTAATATAATAATAGCTCTTTATCACTTAGTATGTGTATTACGTGAATAGTTTACGTCAAAAAGGAGAAGAAATTATATTTAAGTTACTGTTCAAAAGGACGCAAGTAAAAATTTAAAAGCACACGACAACTAATCAATTCTCTTTCAAATGATAAAAACGAATTGGAGTACATTTGTTTTAAAGAATTTCTCTTTAACTGGCGTTAAATAAAACACGTGAAAAAATACAAGTATAGCTAAAATATACTTGTTATTTAATTATTATTAATCTTATTCTGACCATTTTGAAGATCGACAGATAAGAAAATAAATTCTAAATCGAAATGTCTATTCCACTTGAAGGTACATTATTTCACATGTAATCAGCGCGATTATGTAATAAAATAATCGGAAGGTTGCTCTAAAGATAAATATTTCTCAGATGACCTGAATAAGGATTACATCAGCAAGAAACAATTAAATTTGTTTAAAGGTTGTAATTTACGTACATCCTCGGAAGCTAACCTACAGTGATAATTGAGCCACAAGCCAATGTAAATATGTAAATTGTATTAAAAATTGCTGAAATTCAGATGTGATAATCCATAATATATTTCTAAAGTTTCTTCATGTGGTCAAACCGGAGATTTAATTACGGACCGTATTTTTTTGTTCTTGTCAGTACTATTTCTTCATGTGAAATAAGCTATACATGCAAGTATGCGTTTTAATTATTTAACATTTAAAAATTATATTTACCTAATGGCATGTTGTTATCTGAATAACACCTAGAACTTCAAATACACATGTGATTATTGTTATTTTTAACGTCTTTCGGTAATTGAACACCTTCGTCTGCACTATTTTTAATAAAGAAATATTATAATTACAATACGTCTCGTTTACGAAGACATTGAGACATTTAGCTAAAGAAACCGCTAACAAAAAAGTCCATGTACAATAAAATTAGCTAACAAAATAAAAATAAATTTTATCGCCTATTCAAAATAAACATCGCTACAAATATACAAAAATAGAACTAAATTTGTAAAATTTCCCCCATACTCACTCACGCTTTCATTCGCGACGCTAAAATTGGGACAAGTTTCTTAATAGGCCATTTTATGAAGTAACGAAGCAGTTGAAATATATATAAATACCAACGTCCAAGTATTTTCCATGGAGATTCAATTTGTTGTAATAGTTAGTAGGTTTTTTGGAAAATTCTAGGTTATGGTATGCACCTAAATATTAAATGTAATTCAAGAGAAAATCGTGCTTTATTTATTACTCACTAGGTTCCTTAGATAAACGCAAAAAGGGAACCTCAGCCTTTTATCCATGAGCGTGTAACGGTAAAATATCTCTTTCCGTTAGGCCCGACTTTTATGAAACTCTGAGCATGAAGGCGTATTAATTTACATTAAATCATAAAAATAAAGAAGAAACAATTTAAATGTGTTATCAACTCAGAGTTGTCATATTTGTCCATCGGTCCTTTCGAAATTACGTTGTTGAAAACGATTTCTTCACCTGTGTAACTACATAGTTTTTTAAGGTAACTGTATTATATAAAAGAAAAGGAAAACATTTCCACTGTTCCGGTATGCAATAATCACTCGTCATCGCAAAATCAGTATTCGGCTCATCGCCTGGGAAAGACGCTTTTCAAATCTATTTATTTACATACATTCAAATAAAGTTTACCTTTTAAAATCTACAAATAAACTCTAGTGAACTTTATTCTTTTTATTTGGCAACCTGCCTCACCTCTCTTCAATTATCTACGCAAGGGTAAAAGGATATTCAGTCAGCTATTACAGTAGACTTCATCATTATCATTGGGCGTCTTGCTTGATCTATCTTAGTTTTCTACAAATAACTTGAGAAATACTCTGGGTTTGAATCTAAGTACAGGTGGTTCAAAAGTTCGTTAACATTTCAATCGGCAGCTGCGTCAAGAAGCGAGGGAGAGGTGGGGCGGGCGAGGTACGGAATGGTAAAGCGGCCGATGGGAATTTAGTCCCATTGCGTCATTCAACGAGAAACAACGTGCGTTCTACGTACGCGAGTACTATCGAAACAACGATTCTTCGACTGTAGCGCAACGACAGTTTTACGCTTATTACAATATACGGCATAAAAATAAAGCTATATCGATTCAATCGATTAAAAAATGAGTCCAGAACTTTGAAGAAACTGGTTCAACAATAGATAAACCACAATCTGGCCGACCTAGAACATCACGGGATCCCAAAACCATAGAGTTTGTTAGAGCGTCTGTTCGTGAACAACCTGCACTCTACTCGAAAGGGGTCCAGCATCTTAAACGTTTCCAAAACATATTTAAATCGCATTCTACACAAGGATTTACATTTACATCCGTACAAAATCCAAATGGTTCAGCAGTTAAAGCCTCAAGATTATGCTCACAGACTGCAGTTTGCAAATGAAATGCTAGACAGGTTCACCAGCTTTAACAATTTTTTTTTCAGACGAAGCCCACTTTCATCTAAATGGACATGTCAACAGACAAAACTGCAGGTATTGGAGTGACACTAATCCGAAATTGAAGCATCAAAAACATCTGATTTCACCCAAGGTTACGGGCAGCAAATTTCGCGAACTTACTATTTAAGTGCAGTTCGCGAAATTTTAGGTCGAAAAGTTATATCCAAAAGAGATGACATTAACTGGCCACCTCGTAGCCTGGACTTTTCCCCAATAGATTTTTTACCTTAAAAGTAAAGTATTTAACAGCAATCAAGCGGCTCTTGAGGAATTAAAGGCTCATATTCGCTAGGAAATGCAAAACATTTCCCGAAGCACTTGTCAGTCGGTCATTGAAAATTTCCGCTCCAGGTTGCAGCAGTGTCAAAAAAATTAAGGATCGCATATGGACGATGTGATATTTAAAAAATAAAATCCCAAATTGTGTACTTTCAGAATAAATAATCATTTTTTCTCTCGTATAACTTTTTTTATCATCGTATGAAGTATTAACTGACTTTTGGACCATCATGTACTTGCATCAGAGTTACATGATATAACAACAGACGATAACGATAAACAACGCATGTTGGTTTTGTGTTAACATAAAAATAAAGCTCAGATTAAATATTGATAAAACTGTGAATTTTTATTGGCAAAATGTTCGAAATTTCTTAATATTTTCGAATAAAACAAAGCAAATTAAGTTTTCAAAGATAATTTGAGAACATATTCGTGAGAAGCTAAGAACTATAAGAATGGTTATAGAAGTGCAAGTACTTTCCTTTTCTCGATTTTTTACAACTTAGTCTATTGTTAATAATGTTTAGTTTGTTTTCTGTATATCTCACATTTTTAAATACGACCATCGCGTGAAATGTACTTCAAAACATTATTTATACTCGCCTTAATTAATTTTTTTAAATTTAACGCAATTCTTTCCGATACTCAAATTTTACCATTCTTATATTAATTACGTTTTATACTATTGCAATTAATTTTTTTCTTTTATTTGCATTTTTACTTGCCTGTTAATTTATATTTAAATCTATAATTTAATTCAGTTATATTAACTTATTTATTTATTGTCAATCGAGTTAAAAAAGTAAAAGGAGTGTACATTTAAACGTAAATAAGACTATCTATTACAAAATTTTGTTTATCGACTAAATAAAATTAAGTAATAAATTTATCGGTGTTAATTACCTTTTAGTGTGGATAACCTAGTGATGTTTAATATTGCTAAATATTTAACATTTCCATGCTACTACGAGCAAAGCCGTAAAACTAGCGAAGGTAGGCATTCACACAAACCTCCTCTGAGGCATTTTTGCTTTCTTTGGCTAACACGTTCCTTCTTATGGCAGCTTTTTTAAGTACAAAAGATGAACAATTTCAAAAGCTCGGCAAAACAAGTATATGTGTCTCAAATATTTAATTCGCTTTATTCCATAATAGGTGAATTTGTATTGAAAATTGTGATAAAAGTATGAGCATTATTGTTTTCGAAGAAACTTTTATAAGATTAACAAATCTATTGAAAGATTAGCAATGTGTATATTTTGGAAATGGTTAGATGTTTGAATCGTTCAAAAATATAATATTAACAAAACGGTATGCAATATTAATGCTTTACTATAATATAAGAAAAACTTGAAATTGACATATTCTTTATGCCATATTCTACGTAGTAATTACCAAATAACATTTTGAAACATCGATTAAATAATTATTATGGTGCCATTATTGTTGCCAAACAGTTACTTGATTAGTGCTGTATATAATTAGTTCATTCTAAAACTTTATAATATTAGACGTAAAGTTATTTAATAAATATTTAATCTCCAATATCCATTTCTACAACATGTACATTGATCAAAATATAGTTGCTTTGCAATTACTTAAACCATTCTCATATGAATTGTTCTTAGAAAATTGAAGACTGAACTGTCTGGAGAGAAATTATATTTAGTTGCTTAGTATCAAAGAATGGTTGAGTTAGTGAACAATACCTTTTGAGTGAAATGTTGACTGAAAAGCTGTAAATGTTTCGTAAAGGTAATTAAATCAAACGATGCAAATAGTCTACCAAGCGACTGTATTTTGCTATATTAATACAATCACTTCGTACCCGAATATCGTAACAATCTATACTGTAACGGAATTCTCGTTAATTTATTTAAAACAACTTGACCCAGCAACAGAAAAAAATATATGTTGCCCTTGAGACCGAGCTCGCCCTTGGTACCATGCTCGAAAATACATTTCTGATAATAAGTCTTATTAGCTAAACGTTACATTAACATCATTTACTTATTTTCAGTGTTCTAATGTGAAATTGCTTTTCTTATAGTATTGGTTATTGATGTTATTCATTTTGACGTAATTCTTTTGTTTGGATTAATTCGTTTTGTACTTACGTAAAAATAGAACTGATGAATGTCTCCTTTTCTAAATAATGATTACCGTGTAAAGGGACATTTTCCATTTCATATATACTACGCTAAGTCGTTTGTCACTGAATTGGTTTTACCGCGAAGTAAACGTTTAAAATGCAAGCACAAAATAAGGTTACTGTGCTCCGTGAAAATTATCAAGACATGTCATTCGAAATTACACTCCGTCCTATATTAAAAGTTCAAGCCATATTTGGTGTATTCAAAAAGTTTAAAAATATCTGGAAGTTATCATCGAAAGTTCAAGTTGTCTACAGTTTTATAATTTTTATATTATTACAATTTTTTTTTCTTGAAGAGCTATTTCGCCTTAATCCTGGTACACGCTTCATTATGTTATATCTAATAAAATTTATTGAATATATATACGCCTCTTATCTAATATGTCTGAATATATTTTGGGGGCAGATGTTGGTGAATCACTTGTTTGTTTATTTTGATGAAGTCGACCAACTTTTTGAGCCAGTCTATAGGCAGGAATTGTTTCTAATTGATAAAATAAGAAATAAAATGGCAGTTGTTTTGGCTGTGGTGCTAATTGCAGTTTTTAAAATTATTAATACTCTCTTGGTCAGGTTCACCTTATCCGATTCAGGTGTGGTATTCGAACCTTTTTTGGCTGGTTTCATTCGTGGAATGACTTATGATTTGGAAATAATTCTTTTCTGTCTGCTCATTTGCAGTATCAAAAGACGTGTAAAATTAATTAATAAATTTCTAGAAAATACAAACTTAAGAAAAAATACCATACCACAAAATATTTCCGTCGTCAATCTATGTACGACAAATCATTCGGAGGATATTCTTTACAAAGTTAACTTGCCTTTGAAAAACAAAAGTGTCCATAACTTGTCAAACTTTGTTTTACTTTTGATGCGCCTCTGCAGTCATTTTAATAAAATATTTCAAATTCAGGTATGAAATTATTTAATTTTTTTCGTTTCAATTATATGAGCAAATATTCATATGCCATATATTTTTAATATTTTTTTTGTGTTTCAGCTTATGTTCACGTTTATCATCACCTTCATGTTGGTCTTAGGCTACATTTTTCTCCTATTTATTGTTGTAAAATATTCCGTAAGTTATATTGGTTATGTTTTTTGTGAACGTTTATAGGCAATAGTATGTATGGTGATATAATTTTGGTTACTAAAGAATCAAGAATATAATATCTTCTCCATTTATTTTATAAATAAGTATAAAGTAATTGTATTACTGGGTAATTTTGAGGTGTTTATTTAAAACGTTCCAACTTCACGAGATGCGAATAAATATTTGAAGCTGTTTGAAATATGAATCACAAACCTTTACTGTTGTACAACTCTCTCATAATAGTACCGCCCGCATTCATAAATTTAAGCAATTCTCTCTGACCTTACAGAATCCTGAACCGCTACCATTTATAGTTAATTTATATTGGCCGATACACCATTTAACATATTTAGTTTTTATATGCATCTTATGTGAAGACATGTTTTTGGAAATAAAAAAGACCAACACCTGCTTGACAAGATTGTGTGCTGACAACAGTATTCGTGAGTATTTTAATAAATAATATACTCGTACTAGCTTGGAAGCTTGGAGAATGTCGTGGGTTTGTCATAGTTTAATTAACGGTTCTAAATATCAAACCAAATCATCCATTAATGTAACTAGGTATAAAGTTTTTTGAAATAATCTACCTACTTAAATTAATTGACCATTTGGTTTGATATCTAGTATTGATAGTTAATTTAGAAGTCGACACATTAATTAAAAATAAGTCTCATGCCCTGCGTTACATATTAATAACTCATATTACTTTACAGCTTCTAAAGTTCGCAATCACTTGATGTCAATACAAGATTTCATAAAAGCAAGCGAGCTGGGTCAGTTCAATGTATTTCATATGCTCAATCTCCGCGCTTCTCTGCTCCTCAGCATTGTGGAAATTACCATAACATATATGGTAGTGGCTATTCAGTTCATTAATTTAAATTATGAAAGTTTTTAATTAAGCCTTTATTGTTGAAATAAGTTAAAACGAATGGAGGAAAATTTTGATACTAGCAGTTAAAATTAAAACAGTGGACAACAAACTTCCAGAGGCGTCAACTACGTATTTGTCTGTACAGAATATTTAATATTTTTAAAGCGCTCTAAATGTTCAATAGTTTTTTAAAAGCGAAATTTTTATGTATAAATTTTAATGATTTAATAAACTTCAATTAAAATTAATTAATAGTGATGTTTGACAGTAATTTCAATAATTAACTCATTATTTTGTGAATGAACATAAATATTCATCAATTAGCATTATATGGAATTTACATTGTTAAAATAATTTTACATTTTTCTATTATAGAATATGCATTAATTATTTTTAGGAACAATACCTATATTTCCCATAATTGTGTATTATTGTAGTGTAACAACATGCATATTTCGTTATGTTTAGAGTGAATAATATATATCTTGTTTTGTTTTGTTTTATATGTTGTTTAAGCTGTTTACTTTGTTTCATCTGAAATATTAAAAGTACGTGAAAAACATTTTGAAAATTATTTGTAAAATAAACTTGCCTGTAATTGTTTCTAATTACGTAGCAGAAAGTTAAAAACTGAGGAAATGTATTTAAATGACAAATTTAATATATTGGTTTGAAATGCATCAAACGAACTGGATATTAGCATAGTTAATATACTTGGTAATTATAGGTTAGCATTATAGCACAGGTGATAATCATATAAATCAATCTGTTTGAATTTACTTAGCATAGCAACAAACTTGATAATTATAGGTCAGCATTATTGCACGTATGAATAAATCTAACTATTTGTATTTACCTAGTATAGAAACGTTTTTAATAAATATATATTAACATTATAGCATATGTAGTAATCATATTAATAAATCCAACTGTCTGTATTTACATAGTATAGTAACGTATTTAATAATTATACGTTAGCATTATAGCACAGGTGATAATCATATGAATAAATCTAACTATTTGTATTGACCTAGTATAGAAACGTTTTTAATAAATATATATTAACATTATAGCATATGTGGTAATAATATTAATAAATCTGTCTGTATTTGCATAGTATAGTAAAGTATTTAATAATTATACGTTAGCATTATAGCACAGGTGATAATCATATGAATAAACCTAACTATTTGTATTTACCTAGTATAGAAACGTTTTTAATAAACATATATTAACATTATAGCATATGTGGTAATCATATTAATAAATCTATCTGTCTGTATTTACATAGTATAGTAACGTATTTAATAATGATACGTTAGCATTATTACACAGGTGATAATCATATGAATCGTTCTAACTGTCTGTGTTTAGAGAGAAATAATTATGTATTTTCTTAGTAACACTTTTATTGTCCTTCACAAATCTAAACCAAGTGACATGCAAAACTGAATGTTGGTGTAAATCCCGAATTTGACAGCTTAAAACCATTTTGGGAGAAAAGTCACAATATTTCTTTTTTAAATGTGTTTAAAGGAGAATTTGGTTCATAAATATTTTTTCAAAAAAGTCTGAACTATTTAGTTTTTGGTGTTACAAAAGGAAGCATTGTATTATTAGGTGTTTTATATCTTTTATGTATTTCATTATCCTGGTCGGTGTTGCTTTGAAGTTTGTTTACTTTATTAGTTCCACTGGAGAGACTTGGAGCGGCGATTGCTATAGAGGCCGCTTTTATTATTATTTTCGACTACTTTTTGTTTAATTATGAGTTTTTATGCTTTATAATCTCAATTTTTCTCATTTCTGTCTGTTCTTGTTTTTGTATATTCAATTCTTTTTTTTCCATAATTTTAGGTAACGACTCTTCCTTTATATACATGTTAATACTTTCCAAGTTTTTTTCATTCTTTAGAACTGATTTTTGTACTTAGCGTGGTGAAAACTACGTAGATGGGGGGTTGTTGGTCGCTTTTTTCCCATCCTTCTTAGTGACTGGATTTAGCAGTTGTGATACAGAATTAGTTTCATGTTAAGAATTGCCAAAGCCTCTCCAGGGAGATGAGAACCCATAACATTCGTTTGTACGGCGATTGTTCGATCTTAATTTGAGTATGCTGTTGTAATCTGGGGTGCCTATTATGCCACCTATTTTGGTATGATTGAGCGGATACAAAGACTGTATTACAATATTGTTTTAAGACACCAAAAGGGACCATGCTAAGGAAATTTTGCTATTATAATACATACACTGTACATGTGTTAAATTGGGAGCAACAATGTTATAAAATATCTATCATAATCGACACGACAGTTCAGATTTTATGTGCCGATTGCAACTTCTAATATCCGAGAGGTCTACATGCAGCTCTACACACATTTATCTTCCCATAGTTCGTACTAACGTCGGTATTCGCCCGCCCTTATGACGAAGACTGCCCCGACTTTATGACGAAGCTGTTCTATTCTGCCGACGTTTCAGCTAGTTCGTCATCCCATTATAAGCTGTCCATTTCTAGAATATTGTTTCAGGGGTAACCCCTTAATAAAAATAATTAATTAATTTTAACTCTAAATTCTTGTATTCACTTTATTAAATATTGTTTGAATCATAATTATTTGTGCCACCATACTCTTATCTTGATTGTTGTTGACGTTTTCTATTATTGATCTTGAAATATTCCTGTTGTTTTCTATATCGTTGTTGTCATTTCAATTTTAAGCGATGCGCTTCAAATAATGTATGTTAATTTTTAATTTTGTATTCCTATTATTTCTTTATAATTATTGTTAAATTATTACTATCATTTTATTTAGCATCATTATTACCATCGTTTTAATAAATCTGTATATATCTCAATACTCAAACTATCAATACAAGTCTAACTAGCATCAAACTTTTACATTGTTTTTACATCATGACTTATATCTGCTTTTTACCGCGTGAAAAAATTAAATAAATCTACAATTTTCCTGTAATCTTGTAGTCACATTTTACTAACCCTGTTTTTTCATGTTTTTTGACTCAGTAGTATAGGAAATAAGTGGGTAGAATGTTACGATTTTGCGTATTTATTAGAATATCTTTTTAAACATGCGATTTAAGATGTGAAAAAAAACTTCTATTCCTCTCGACAAATTTTGAAATGGGCAATTTTTTTGATCAGTGTATTCCAGAGGATGTACAAAATGAGAAAAAAAAATGTCTAAGATCTTTATTTACTTCCTTTCCAATTTATATACAAATGTTTTTAAAAAGTTCGAGTTAAAATATGTAGGTTCATTAGATCTATTACTATGCCAAGTGTCTATGTCACATTATTTCCGAGAAAATTGGCTTCAAAAATAGAGAAATGTAAATATTTTACCAATTATACCTTCTGTAGACATAAAATTAAGGGGAATATTTTAAAAATTCTGATATCTAGTATCATCGTTATAGTTTTCTCTCAACTTTTGTATAGGATACTAACAACCGATATTTTCGAAAATATTTAGGTAAAATTTTTAGAAAAAGCGTTGCTTACTTACGTAAGGCCTGTAGAGGTGCGAGAATATAACGTTTAATATTGCATTTCTTTTTTTATCTTTGACAACCATACAAATATAAATTTCACTGCAATAAGGGTGATGACATATTTGAAGATTTAAATGGTGATGCCATTTACATTATTATTTGAAGAACGGTTCTTTAAGACAGAGTCTATAAAAAGCAAAAATTTAGTTGGAAAAGAGTAAAGTGTAGGACATGGGCAATAAGATAAATTGACTCTTGAACATTTTTACATAAAAATATATATTTGCAATAAATATAGGGAGACCAAAACAGGGTTGCGGGACAAAGAGTCTATCTGAAATCCTTCTTATCTTTAAGTAGTATAGCAACGTACCGATCAATAATTTATATATATTTAAAACAGAAAAGTAAGTACTCAGTTTATGAAAATCTAACTGTAAACTAGAGAAAAAATTAAATGTTTGACTAAAACTGAAAGTTTAATTACATCGAGCTAAAGCCATGAACTAATACGAGCGTTGTGAATTTGGATGCCATTAAAGATTATTTAGTTGAAGTGAGAGCTTAAATAAAAATGGTGATAATTTAAGTAAAATCTTTAAAATTTGTACCTCTTTGGACTTCACCTCTGTAGAAGTCAAGCAAATGCTGCATAGATCATTGTGACAAACAAAATATTACAATAAAAATGATCAAATACCCTATTTTAATTTTAATTCTATAAGTGAAAACACTTAAGATATTAGTCATAAAACTTTGCACATTAGTAATGGTAACAAAATAAAGCAACATGATAAACAGATGCATTTTAAATCTATCGATAATATATAAAACTTAATTTCTGTGAATTTTGAAAATAAATCGAAAACGTAATTAATTATAACAATTTTGTCTTACATTACATTTTATTTATTAAATTAATTAACATTGCCAGCCACTTAATAAACTACAGAAATTATTGTTTGCAATTTACCTTTAGGGATCTAAACGCGAATTACTGAATTATTTTATAATACACCTTGATGTTTAGCTTTTTTGCTTTGGAACCTTTAATATTGCTTTATTATTTTCTTAGTTGTTTGGTTTGTATTTCAATGGAAATATTTTTGATTATTTGGTCTTGTTTATTAATATTAAACATTTTCAAAACAATAAATAAATGAAATTAGGTGATGTGGCATTATTTCTACTTTATTTAAATTCTTTACCACGACCTACGTTTCATTGTATGACAACATCTTCAGGTGGACAATTAGCAAAGATATAGAAATTGATAAGATATTGATATTTCCAAATTGCCCACCGGAAGATGTTGACATACTACGAAACCTACGTCGTGGTAAAGAATTTAAATAAAGCAAAAATAATACTTCATCACACTGATCCATTTAGTTGTGAAAATGAATTCCTACAAAATTAACGACAATATATATTCAATATCCATCTTTTTTAATATCCATCAGAATTACAATTAAAGACTGATCCTCTATTCATTAGTATTCTATATTTTAACTTTGTCAAAAACCTTAAAACTTCCTATCATTCCTGCCTTCTTGTCTTAACAAAACTAATTTTATATCTATAACTATTATGATAACTTTAATAATATCCAAACGATATTAAGCAAAGTTGTTTTCTCATTATCTGCATCCATGGAAGTAGGGCTGAATAAATGAATGTATCCCATGTTAAAATATTATTTGAGATTAAGATAAAAATTTATTTTTAAAGAGGTTTTAGGAGACCACATACTTTGTACAACAGTCATTATGTTAAAAATTATGTTCTTGTTAATTAAAATTTAACAATACACTTATCAAAATTATTTAAACAAAAAACCTGTCGTAACATAGATAAGCCTGAAGTATTAGCTAAAAATACACAGCCCTATTTTTAGCATATAGGTAGTAGTCGATATGTTTTGAAAAATTAATAACCGATTATCCACATGGTTAAAGTCATAGTACTAAAAATATACCAACATTGAACAAATCACTGGGAAAAAAAGTAATGCATTTCTTAGTAGAAACCCGGTTCTTCGCCATTATATTTAGAACTCTTTAAATGATTCAAGCTCTGTATTTATTATTAATTGACGTGGTTTAAGATAAGAATGCGTTTATAAAATTACATACAACAAGAAAAGCAATGAACCTAAGACAATTGCTTCGATGAACGTCAAGATGACGTATGAAGGATTAAAATTACACAACAAAAATCAATTTTTTTATAATTATTAATTTCGATGTAATTTAATAAAACATGTCTGTAGTTTTATTTGAATTAATACAATTTGAATAGAAATAACTTATTTCAGCTTTATTTTTTATAATTTAACAAAGACATTAAAATTAAAATAAAATCAAAACATGTAATACCGCAACGTGATTTTTAATCACTGACGTGACATATCATAGCACAAACAAATTAATTGTGTGTATAATTATTTACGTAATTCATCACGTACTCGACAATGCAACAATGTCTCACGAGGAATTTAAACAAGTAACGTAAAATGTAGTAATTCTGTTATTAAAATATATTCATTTTACCTTAATAATATGAATTAACAAATAAATACCTTTTCAAGCATTGCAACTGCATGTCATTTTGAGGTATATTGATTTGTACGTCACACGTACGTACGTGTATTAGCCGTTTGCAGTATCCTAGTGAATCTACAAGACACGCCGATATAAGCATTGGCTGCAAGTTTTAATATTGAGCCTTGTTTTTATGAAATAAAACTGGAACATAACAGTAAGATTTGGTGTTGTGGTAAATACAAAGTAAAATTTTCATAAACTGAGTACTTACTTTCTGTTTTAAATATATATAAATTATTGATCGCTACGTTGTTACACTACTTAAAGATAAGAAGGATTTCAGATAGACTCTTTATCGCGCAACCCTGTTTTGGTCTCCCTTTATTGATTGCAATTTTATATATATTTTTATGTAAAAATGTTCAAGAGTCAATTTATCTTATTGCCCATGTCCTACACTTTACTCTTTTCCAACTAAATTTTCGCTTTTTATAGACTCTGTCTTAAAGAACCGTTCTTCATATAATAATTTAAATGGTGATGATCTTCAAATATGTCATCACCCTAATTACAATGAAATTTATATTTGTATGGTTGTCAAAGATAAAAAAAGAAATTCAATATTAAACATTATATTCTCGCACCTCTACAGGCCTTACGCAAACAAGCAACGCTTTTTCTAAAAATTTTACTTAAATTTTTTAGAAAATATCGGTTTTTAGTATCCCATACAAAAGTAAGTAATAGGTAAAACATTTTCTCTATTTTTTACAAATAAATACCTATATTTGAAGGTATAATAGGTAAAACATTTTCCATAGTTCTCTATTTTTTTAGATTTGGATTGAGGGGAAGAAGGTTAACGAAAAGAATTGAAGGAAGTGAGATATGAAAGGAAACAGAATTTTTAAACTAAAGTTAAGGAAAGCTATTTTTTTGGACGTATTTTGAATGCTAGAAATGACGGTGGAAGTTTGATGTCAAAATTCGGTTTATTCCATAAGTTGGCATCATGAACAGTGGACGAATGTTCATAGAAAGAAGTGGAATATTTGGGCAAAAGGAGCGTGAGAAATTTGTCAGAACGTAGACACAGGCGATTGCTAGAAACTGCTGGGAATTTTGCTGACAGATAAGAGGGACTTGAGGGTTATTTAATATATTATAGAGTAGTAAAAGAATATGGAAATTGCGTTGGTCGCAAATCTCCATCCATCTAAGCCGCATCCTGAGGTCAGAAACGTGATCAAATCTTCTAGGGTTGAAAGTAAAAGTAAAGTTGCTGAAGGCGTTGAATATTCTCGTCTATTAGATATCTAGGGTAAGATGGCAAACCACAAACACCAACTTTATAACGAAGAATTAAAATATAGAAAGAAGACTTGCGTTAGCTAAGTTATCACTCCAAAAGAGAGAATAAATTTACGTAATCACACCCACTTGCAAAAAAACAAGTTTAATGCTCTGTAAGTTATGCGACAACCGGAGTAAATTAGTCAGGCCTCATGTAGATGACAACGTTATTTCCTTTATTGACAAGAATATATTGTAAAGTTTGTTATATTATTTTCTTAATATTTCAACTCATGGAGGAGTTTCTTTAAACACCTTTTAAGATATTAACATATTTTAATTTCCTGTGTTTAGGTAATTTCGGAATTTGAAAGCGTTTTTAGTAAAAAGTAACTTCACATTTCATTCTTAAAGTGGCATGTACTTTGTCTTTTCAGAGACGGGAAACAAATAATTTAACAAGAAAGGACCTATAACGATTTCAATATTAACTTTATTTGAAAAGTTTCATACATATTAAATAATAAAGAAAACTAAAGACTTTTTAAGGTAAGTTAAATGTTCATTAATAAATATTATTATTTAAAAAAGGAATTTGGACCTGCTATATAAAATAGGTTTTATATAAAATATGTTACTTTCTAACCGACCACCAATTATGAAGACTTAGAATTATAAAAAAGCTGTGAAATATGTAGAACATGCGTTAATAACAGATCCGATTTTGGTATTATTTTTGATCTCAGCTCTTTTAATTGACGAATCAAATTAATACAGCATAGATCTAGGTTTTTTCCTTCATTAATGTTTTAGTAGGTAGTTAATTTTTTCATTTCACCTTTAATTTTTATTTTAATTAAATTGGTTTTCAGAATTGGTAAAAAAATGTAGAACACACATTGGCCTTGATACTTTTACGAAATGTAATGAAAAAATACCGCATTCGAATAAATACTATCACGCATAAAGGATTACCAATTTATGTACTCACAGACACGGCCATCAGAATACAATGTTATCAATATGGTTTTCGTTTCTTCAACTCTAGAAATAGTGCTTCACATAAGACACACAATTTAAGAATAGCAACTATGTAATGTGCAGACAAAGAGAATTCCAATAATACATCACCCCAATACATATATATATATATATATATATATATATATATATATATATATATATATATATGTATATATATATAGATTTATATATAGATATATATATATGTATATATATATATATATATATATAGATTTATATATAGATATATATATATATATATATATATATATATATATATATATATATATATATATATATATATATATATACATTTTCCATAGCTGAACTCCGCGAAATCACTATTGTAAGTCTGCTTTATTAGGTTTTATCTTATTTTTTTGTATTTCTTAACACCTCTTCATTGCACAATGCTGTATTTCCTAAATTTTAAAGTCATTTCTTGTTTATTTGTTACCGCTCTGCAGTGTCCATATAAAGTACTGAGGCTAAAAGAATGTAGACACTAATAATCGCAACGGCATTAATACATAAAGAAAAGCTCATTCCAAAGATTGAAAGCACGAAGAAACCTGAAACAAGGTAAGCTTACTTTATTAATTTTCTACTCGTTCGTGACACTGGAGTGATTTGTGAAACAACACGAATAATGTTTAACGATTGTTTTCAATATTCTTGTGTGTATCATTGTATCACGAAGATTTACATGCGTCTTTTGTCCGCTCCTTCCCTACCATTTCTCCTCCACCCTCCACCTCTTTATTACTCCATTTCTTTCGCTTTGTCTCTCCTCCAAGGTTTCTAGTGCTTTCTATCATTCTATGGCTTTCGTCCTCAACTTCCTCTCACACGCTATTTTTCCCTTTCAATTTCTTCTTCCTTGCTTCCCTCCATTCCTATTCAATCCTCCTTCTCTACTGATAGTCTTCACTCTTTATACTATCTTATTACAATATTTCTTTGAGTTATCCTTTTTCACGCCTTTGAAAACTATAATACCTCGTCAATTAATAGAATACCATATCAATGTTTACCTTTTGTTTTATGCCTTGCAGAATCATGTATATAGTTACGATAATACCTACGAATATTAAGATTAATGAAAACAGCATATGTAAAATCGAATTATTGATATCAATTAAAGAAATTAATTACATAAAATCATAAATAATTGTCGAGGCAAATGGTATTAAACAACAAATTTTACTAAATGTGTTTAATTACCGACTTGAACTTTGCAAGTGTCATTAACACGTTTGCATGTTTCCCCAACATCTACGAAGAAATCTGATAAACTGTACATATTTTTACTCTTTAAAGGCAAGTTTGAAAAACTGTCCATTCACATACGGGAGATAACCTCTATTCTTGATGTTCGCACGTTGTTTTGTATTCGATCACGAAACTTTCATTGATTATTTTAATAGACTTATGAATGCTTATAATAAAAGAAAATACAATTAATTCCCAATCTTAAACCAATCCACATATGAGACTTGTAAAATTAAACAACATTTTTAGATCCATGAAATAAATTATGCAGCAGTTAACACTGAAGAATAATGTAGCATAAACTGCTAATAAAATGGAGTACATGTGGCTACGCCGATTATGGTTTGATAAAATTTTATTTCTATTAATACATTTCAAATCTCAAACTTTCCATCGATCTGATCAAAATGATAAACAAGCTCAACGAATTGGTTTCTTCTCCACCATACAGTGTTGAAAATTAAGAATGATACATAAATAGTCACGATGTTCTTAAACACGTTCACAATTACTACAACGCTTTGATGACTGCGAATAACTTTTATGAAATATGACAAGTGAAACATAAATATGAAATAGCCGTAAACGATTTGAAAGGCTACTTCAGCGCTCTTAACGTTTGAAGTTTTTCTGCAAACACCGAAAACAGATTGCAGAAATATAATATGCTGCAGTCTATTCGCAAAACCAAGATTACTTTTCGCGCTAAAAACCAAGTAGTCAAACTATCATAATGTCAATTCGTTTAGCTAGGTCAATTTGTACCCTGAATAATTTTCAAAATTTTTCGGGAAATGGGATATAGTATAGTAAAGAAACCAAAAAAAAACTTCCTTAGAGTTTTGATTAGTTCTGCGTGTTTGTTTGAACAGAACAAAATCAAAACTAAAATAATGTGATTGAAACGGTAATGAAATAAAAAAGTTAAAAATCAGTTGAAACTTTAATGAAAGTTTCATTGATAAAAGTTAGTAAAAGTTCAGTAGGATTATTCAAATTGGGTTAAACTGTGATTGCAATTAAACTTATCATCTTATTCAGTTTTTAAATACTGTTATTGCGTGTCACCATAACAGTTACTAGGTTGCCAGTAGAAGTTCTATTCTGCAGGGCCGTTGGAATAAAATTTAGGCTACCTTTTTTCGTGATCACATATTCTCCAATAGAAATGAATTTTAATGATTATCAATCGGATATTAACTCCGCCATTGTCGGTCCCAAGAACTCCGCCATTACCGGTCCCAAGCCCGGATGAAAAAGGAGGAGGGTTGGCTGGGAACTTGACCGTACCAGCCGCAGAAGGTCAACGCCGACCCTCGGGCGGCGGTTAATAAACCCGAATGATCTCTCCAGTGGGCGATAGGAAATGATCCCCACGACTCGCTACTCCTGTTTATGGAATCGGGGGCACTGGCTTAACCGCCCGTGTCATGAGGTAGAAAGCCTCATTAAAAATTCACCCTAATCCTACGGTGGAGACCGCGTGAAAAGGATGCATGGCAGGGAGGGCGCCCAGTCTCTAGCGCCAACCTTGGTGAACTTGGCGAACACCTTTGTATATAGCCTTCTCATAGGAAAGGCCTGTGAGTGACCACAAATTCGTCCAAACTCGTGGGAACAATACTTAATTTAGAATGCATTTCGCATGGAGAGCCAACCTATTGGCCTACGGATTTCCATAAAACACCTGATTTATTAGATTTTTATATAACAAAAAACATCGGTCGAAATTATACAAATGTTGAGAAGTGCGACGTTCTATCGTCAGATCACTCTCCAGTCATCCTTACTTTGAGCAAAGTAGCTATTTATTCGAAAACACCTACCGGAATTTACAATAAAAAAAACAAATTGGGACACATTCAAAGAAATTGTTTCCTCCAACATTGACCTCAATGTCAAATTAAAAACAGAAGAAGACATAGAAAAAAGTATGGAAAAATTCAACTGCATAATCCACCTAGCAGCCAAAGAATCAATCTCCGCATGCAAAATAAATAAAATGACAAACAAAGAAAATCCTAAGAACATAATGAAGAAAGTATTGGAAAGACGTAGATTAAGGAAAGAATGGCATAGATCTAGGTATCCCCCAGATAAAACAATCCTGAACAGAGCGACTGAGGAACTCAAGAAAATGATTAATGAGCATGAAAACTTAAACTCTCAAAATTATTTAGCCCACCTCACGCCTTACCAGGATAGTAATTACTCGCTTTGGCGTGCTACTAAGAATCTTAAGCGACCGAAAGAACACATGCCACTTATAAGAGGAGATAACTGTTGGGCCAGATCGGACCACGAGAAGGCAACAACTTTTGCAGAACATCTCAAAGACGTCTTTACGCCTTTACCGAGCAGCAACCTGGAAAAAGACAAAGAAATAACACACTTCTTAAACTCTCCAGGTCAATTATGTCTTCCATTAAAACCAGTGAGCCCCAGAGAAGTTAATAGACAAATTAAATCTTTCCCGGTCAGAAAAGCTCCCGGTTATGACCAAATAGATACTACTCTCATAATTGACCTACCAAAAAAAGGATTAATGTACCTGGTAGTACTATTCAACGCAAGTCTAAGACTGTCATTTCCCCTGCCAATGGAAGCTTGCCCAGGTCGTAATGATCTTGAAACCTGGTAAAGAAGCAGCAGAAGTTGTATCATACAGGCCAATCAGCGTACTCCCTCTGGTCGGCAAACTTTTCGAAGAAATAATCCTGAGTCGATTGCAACACAAACTGAATGAAATAATTCCCGACCATCAATTTGGCTTCAGGCAAAAACATGGCACAATCGAACAAGTTCATAGATTAACAAACACATTTAACGAAGCCTTAGAGAACAAATACTACTGCTCCGCTGTTTTTCTTTATATAAGTCAGGCCTTCGATAAAATCTGGCACATGGGCCTCTTATACAAAATAAAGAAGCATCTACCGTACTCATTTTATCTACTTCTAAAAAGGTACTTAGATAAAAGTTGCTTTGAAGTAAAAGTCAACACTGAAACGTCAGAACTCTACGAAATCCACTCGGGTGTCCCTCAGGGCAGTATCCTCGGGCCCGTATTGTATCTGATCTACATTGCGGATATTCCTAAACATGTTGACACAGTAATGGCCACCTATGCAGATGATACTGCTATACTGTCCGTACATTCTGAAGCAATAACCGCGTCTATATTTCTTCAAAAACACCTTACTGAAGTTGAAGCGTGGCTTGTAGAATGAAGAATAAAAGCGAATAACAGTAAATACGTTCACGTAACATTCAGTCTCAGAAAAGGAGATTGCCCAGCAATTACTTTAAACGGGCAACAGATACCTCACTCAAATACTGATAAATACCTCGGCATGCACTTGGATAGACGATTGACGTGGCAAAAACACATCTGAATAAACGTAAACAATAAAATGCAAAATTGCGAAGCTTGTCCTGGCTCATAGGGAAAAAATCACAACTATCTAATGAAAGAAAAATGGCTGTCTACAAAACAATATTAAAGCCAGTGTAGACATACGGGATCGAGCTGTGGGGTACAACATCTAACAGTAACATCAAGATCTTGGAAAGATTTCAAACCAAGACAATGAGATATATATTCTAAATCCCAAACTGTATAAGTAACAAATATATACTCCGAGATTTGAACCTAACAACTGTGAAACAGGAAATAACCACCAGAAGTCTTAAATACCAGATCAAGCTATCTGAACATGTGAATGTGCTGGCTACCAAACTATCAGGAGATGGCAGTGTTAAACACTCACGACTAAGAAGGAACAGTATTCCAACCCTTCATACCAGATTTCTAAACCCAAAGTGAGAGAGATCGATGGATTCTCCTCACAGCTTAATTTCATACGCAGACTGTAGTCACCAATAATAACAGCTAAATGTGAAAAACAGATTGCTGTGCTAAGCAGAATACAAAAAAAAATCGGATATTAAAAACTAAATGCGTCGACTTAACAACTGTTAAAGGAAATTTTTCAAAATTATGCAGCTTAAAATTCCAGCTAAAATATAATTGATTATAATCCTGATCAAGGTAATTCTTTTAAAGCAAACATTATTGAAATGAGCAAAACTCCTTATTAGTTATTAAAAAACTACGCAAGCAAAGTCTCTAACAAGAAATAATTTTACATATGGGATTAACCCATAATGTGACAATGACATGAAGTACTTCAATAATCTTTTTTAAAATAGGATTCGCCACCATAGCATATTGAATTATCTAATAAAAAGGAGTATGCATATTTTGAAACAAGAAACTTCACTTTTTTGTCGTAAATAAAATTATATTAAAATCTTTATTAATTTTATTAAAATATTGAATTAATAAACAATAGATAATATTAATATTAGGCATAAGAATAGCATGCATCAGGATAATATTAATATTAGGCATTATTTACTTTTTCCACTACTCTGTAATAAATAAGATAAAAGGGACTCTAATGGGATAACTTTATTATCTGTATGTCATGTATAAAGATGCCGAGACTGATTGGATTTAGATAGGTTATATTAATACATACAAAATTATAGGAGTTATTATATTCAAAGGTTTTTTGTTTTGAAAAGACGTTCCCAAAATTTTTCTATCGAATGGAATGCACGAAAAAAATTATGTTCCTCCATTAGACTACGCAGACACATTAATTGCTTTAATACTCGTAGTTTGGTGCATGTTTACTTAAAAAAAAGTCATGGAAATAGCTTTAAAATTATGGAAAACATGAGGCTGCAGAATGGGAAAACTAATAAAAACAGGTGTAATATTCAGTTTTATGGTAATATTTAGGTGTAATATTTAGACATATCGCTCCGTAACTTGAACAAACATATCAAGTGAGCCAGTCGGGTTTTAATTATTTCATCATTGATGAAAGCATATATATAAACAAACAAATAAATATCAAAATATTATCAAAATTAAAAATCCTTTAGGGAGTGAATCTAGGGGTATACCCATTGAGTTACTCAGTAACACCTATTAATGCATAATTTTGATTACAAGACACATACTAAGACCTAACTTTTAATTCATCAATAAAATAATTTAGCGTACAAAATTGAGTGAAATATAATGGAGGCCCAATATTCAAGAGTTTGCGTCAACGTTTATACGAGCGTGCGTCAGTGTGTGCATTCGCTATATAAGGGAATGCACACACTGACAACACACACGCTCGTATAGACGTTTATTATTGAATGTTATATTTCGCCATACATTCACATTGTCTAGTATATCTGTCATTGACATAAAATGTTTTACGTTTCTCAAAATCTATAAGATTTAAAAGCATTTCTACAGTTTTCAGTTTAACTGTAGGTAAACCTGTACTACCGCTGAATTTTTTCATAATTTAAATTAACAGTTTTGGAGTTTGGTAGAAAGACTCTATATATTATTTATTTCTATGTTTTTGTGAATATTTGCAGCGATATCTATAAAATTTATTCACCTGAATTTCCAAAAAACTAGTTTTGGAATCTATATAATTCGCCCTGCTAATGGATATTTTTTTGCACATAAAATTAAAAACATTGCAACTTTCATTTGAGTTCTATTATATTTCTATAGATTTATTTATAGTTTCAACTATTTTGATAAGTTAATGCTAATATTTTTCATAATAATGTCAAATTAAAAATTTCCCGTCGAAAAGCTTCTAAGGAAACTATAGAAAAACAATGGACGAACAAGTGATTATTACTTTTTATTAGTAATTATTAATTATTTTTAAACAAATAAAATGTAACATTCATTCTGATACGTTTTAAAGAAATTACATGATTAATACATACTGTGGAGGCAAGACAGGTAAAAATCAACGATTAAATTGAAAATTGAAAACATCCCTTTAAGTTTTTTTCTGTGGTCTGTATTACCTTATATTAGAACATAATTACCTGCATAATAGTTAAAATAAATATTATTAACTTAAGCATTTGAGATAGACTTTCAAAAAGTCTTTCTTGAATTAAGAGACTTTTTTTTCTCCATTACTTATTAACGTTTGTCATATAAGTTTACAAGAAGTTTGTTTCAGAAAAATACCATTTATTTATAATTAACATCGACAAGAAAACCAACGTATTTTAATAACCGCTCCCCAAGAAACTTGCAAATTAGTAAAGTGTTCAAAAACGATTAAATTTCCCACCTATGTAGCCACTATCAGTACTTTAGATTGAGGTTTAATTCTGAAATAAATCTAAATATAATTTTTCGTACTTCGGTTAGAACACAAATCACGTGTTACAGTCACGCTTTGGTTTATCTTTATCTTTGACTGATTATATAGCGTTCGTTCTCTCCAGAGAGAACCTTTGCCAATGTCAAGTGTGGACGCGTTGGTTTATTTTGCAGCTTGTTCATCATCCATTTAATGCAATTTGTCTACCATTTTATTATATATGGAATTCTACAAGGGTATCACCATTTTTACCACTGATACATGTTTATAATTAAATTTCAATCCATCAACTAGTTTACACTTTACTAAGTCTCCCTATTCACTTAGTGCAATCATAGAAAATGACACAAAAAATTTGTTTTAGCATTTTTTTGTCGACGTAAAATGGTATGACATAAAAATTTAGTTTTAGTTTTCTTCTTTTGCCAAATTAAAGGATAATGTCTTATATTAACTGTGCGTTTTTAAATTATTCTTACTTTCTTTAACAAATAAATATATCTGAATTGCACATTTTTAATATTTTAAGTTTTTTTTAATATATTAAAATTTCAATATGAGCTCCGATTTAACTTGCTTGACAAAAGAATTAAAATTGAACTACAAAAAATGGGTTTCCGAATTACCTTCATAACTTTTGCCGGTTAATTTTATATCCGCATAAAATATCGTAAAAATATACCGGTAAAAATATTTTACCTTCTAATTTTAAAAAAGGCCAGAATGTTTGTTGCAGGCTAATGTGAAAGTGGTCTTTTCTATTGACGCATCTAACGTAGACACGTGTTTTATCTGTCATTAAATTACGACTTAAAATATTTGTTCTTTTTATCGCACGTCAGATGTGCAGCGAATTAACAAGGCCACTTTTAAGGTCAGAGCAATATTAAATGCTGGTATTAAAAATAGTACTTTGCGATAAAATTCTTTCCTCGACGTTATTGCCAGTAGACAAAAGCGAGGTTGATTTTATTCTAGATCTAAATTATATTCAATCATTAGTCGGCGATAATTCTCTATTTTTTTAAAGTAATTTATAAAATTTTACAATAATTACTGCGTTCAAAACAATCCATTAGTACTTGGTGGATAAATGCCTCTTTATTCACCTTCAAGCTCGAATGGGATTTCCATACTTTCATTGGCTCAATTAATATTTTTTGGATTTACGACTGTCAAATAATTCAGTAGTAATCTTTACTTGGTGATTGGCTACATAGTAATATATTTCCATACTTTTAGAAAAATAGCAATCTGGTTCCACGTATTACTATGAGCCATAAAAGAGCCAATCGGTTTTCTAATGAATAAGGGAATAAATATACTATTCTTTGTTCATAATTATTGTGATATTAATATATTTTTTTCACAATAGAAAATTCAAATTACACTAAAATATTTGATAGCGTCGCGTTTCTAAGCATATTTTATTTAGTTACGAATATTAATCGGTAGCGGTATTTGCCGTAATTAATTTAACGTAAACACACATTGTGCTAAAAATGTTTTAAGTACACTAAGTTTATGAAACTGATGAACCTATGAAAAACTATGAAAAATTTGTTACCAATGTTTCAACTAATTTATATGATTTTCTTCCTTTGCCCGAGTTTTTATAATTTTAGGTGCTTCTGCTTCTGATATAGAGGAAGTTTTTAAACAAATATTGTTGCATCTAACTTTTTGCATGATATGCATACAGAGATGACAAATATTTGACATACTTATTATTTTCGAACAATTTCTAGTTTACTTTTAAAACTTAGCTTACACAAAATACATTTCTTGGCTTAATTAAAAATCTGTATATCGAATCTTTGTACATTGGTTTGTGTGATGTGGGAGTATACAAATTGAAGAATAATGAAGCATAATTTGCTGTCGATGCAGTCTATGGGGTAATACTAAAAGGAATCTCAGTTAACTCCTGGTATAATATGTGGGTATACTAAGTTGATCGCTTTATTTAGTGGAAGGATACTTTGAAGCTTTTTTTCCAATTAAAATGAAGAATAATTCAAATTTATAATATAAACGTTGACAAAAACCTAAGCATAATTGTACCCTATACCGGAATACATAAATAAACATAAATATTATTGAATAGATGATATGTTGGTTTAATTTTTAAGTAATATTAATTGAATGGCGTATACTCAAATATTCATTGCAAAGCAATTAGCTTAATTAACATAAAGCAACTGTGTAGAGTCAATAAAAGTATTAGTAATTTCTATTTTATCGCACTAGACGGTTGAGTGGCTCGAAGCATATTTCGGTGGATTAATAATGGAAATTGTACCGGATGCAGAAGATGCGTTTAGAGCAATTATTTTAGTGGAAACTTGTTTCGGAATCTTTAGATTTGGTGTCAAGGTTTTCAATAATTCTTCAAAAAGGTGGCTGTGGAAATCAATCGCTTTTACATTTGTAATATATAGCAATCTGATGGGATTATGTTTTATTTCGGAAGCAAAGTTTGATGGTGCGGGTGCAGCACGTAATTTCTTACGCATATTTCAAAATGTAGCAGCAGCATTAAACCTGTCTTATCTTGCGTTTATAGATATTTTATGGAATAAAAATTTACAGTTGCAAATATTTACGACGCTCCATCATATCGACGGTGAGATTGATAACAGTGCTAAGAAGCTCATTTTTATGAAATCTAAAATATACGTGAACATGTTGGTTGTGTTAACGACTTTAATGAATTTACTTTTTCTAATTGTCGACTCTTACACCGAGGGATTTGATTACTTCGTCAAAAATTTTCATTCTTACTTAAATAACTATCTGATCGATCTTGAACTATGTTACGTTATTATACTCTTACTCAATATTCGGAAAAGATTAGAATTGGCAACTCAAAATTTAGGGGAAATATTTGAAGAGTGCAGTCAAATATACAAAAAATATGCAAGAAATAATTTGGAAAAACTACAAGTGTTAGGGACAAACAGACGATCCGATGAAAGAAGAGGAAATTTTCAACTGTTTGAATTTTACAAACAGTTATCCAAAGTATACAATTGTATGAGTTATTCCTTTGATATCCAGGTAAGTTTTATTATAAAATTCATATTCTTTTTAATTTATTAAATTAATGGTATACCGTCGATATTTTTAAATTAGTGCTATTTAATACTCTATTCTTACTTTTAATAAAATATTGCAATATGAATATGCACAAAAAGTTTAATTAAATGTAATAAAAGCTGCGATCAAATTTTTCTGCTGGTTTAAGTGTGAGTGATTTGTAACAGATATACCAATTTAGAATACTAGCTTTTATAAATTATTTAGGTTTAATTTCTTTTAATAAATATTTTATTTATTTTAATAAATATTTCTTCTAAATATATTTGAATTTAAAGTATTTAGAATAATAAATACGTTATTTATTTTACTTTCTTACGAGCTCCGTTAGTTTAAAGTATTTTGCCATATTTATATATTTATAACAATATGATTAGCATAAAATGAACTTTAACCTCTTTTCTCATTTTTCACAATTTTATCTGTAATAGTCGATATGCCTGAAAGGTATTAAAATATATATTTTAGCATGTTGCGTCAGTATTTTAAGTTAACGGATATCATTGAAAATATGAAAAAATTATTTGTGTAATAAATAGTCAATAAACAACATACCTTCCTAACAAACAGATAATTGCGACTTTATACTAGATATAAACATACAAATTTAGCTATTTATATCCAAACCTGAATCAGATTTGTATCTACTAAAATGTTAAAAATTTGCCTCGAAAACTAACAAATTTGGCATTTATCTTCGCTTTTATTTATTCATTTCTTCCCTCGGAAACGGATTAAAAAAGCAAAGATTAAGTTAAATTTTGTACGTGAACTAAAGCGACGCCTTTCTGATCGTTTTGCAACTTATACATAACAATCTCATTAAAATGCATGAAATTGTTTTCAGACGAGACTTGCACTTATTCGATTATCTGAATAATCTAATAGAAATCTTAATATTGCTCATGCACTATACATAAAAATAGCTTAATAACCTGAAGACGTATTTTCAATTTGGGTGCTTACTTTACTCTGTTTTATTGCCTATAAGTTTTTTGCCATTTGTATAAATTTTAACTTAGAGCCTTCTGACTCTTTATGCAGACACAAAGGCTTTCTATTGATAGCATAGAATATAAATGGAATCGTGTTTACACGAAAGATTTATTGTATAAATTCAAACTTGAAAATATAATGTTTGTGAATAAATAAATTTCATAATTTAGATATTGAAAGGTTTTTCTTACATTCACTTCAGTAATTTAACATTAACATATTAGTACATTTAACATATGAGAGAAATTCAAATAAATAAAGTAAATACTTTTGAATGATTCCTACCAATCATTTTTACCTAAAAAACTTATATAACCAAACAATTTCCTGTCATACTTTTTCCGGGCTTGAGACTAGCAGCCTTAAAATAATTATTTATTTAAAAACTTGTTGTTACCCAAATCATTACTAGTAAATTACGCTAGATAAAACTTTTTCGACTATAATAAATTAATATAAGATATACTACAGCATACAATACTTTACTTTCTTAATAAATTTTGACCAGTGGGGTCTGATATAAATTAAAAGATTTTGCTTTAGGCTGAAACTACAAAAAATAGCAAAAAAGGTGAGATTGTAAAAAGCCCAAGAAGTTGGAATTCACTTTGCTCAGGAATAGTTGGTAATGTGGAAATTTTTCACAATTATATTATGTGTCATCATTACAGTACTGAATCCATTTTTTATGCGCGTTGAAAATTTAAAGAGAAAAAACTGACTCCTAAATTTCCCAATTCATGTACTTTATCACAAATGTTCTTTTCATTACTGTTTTCGTCTATATATTCAGTTCTATGTACACATATTAAACGATTTTCAGCAAAAACTTTAACCATTTACCAAATGTAATGAAATAAATTATAGTAAACAATTTTATTTCCATAAGTGCCATCTTATGAGTTTTTAGCGCATGTTTGGTATTCACTTTTTCGTATTATACTGGCAAAAACAGGGTCGTAGTTAACCCAGTCATTGGATGGCCTTTATATAATGTTGATAAACCCGAATTCGGAATAGAGCAAGGGCTTGGTGTATCATATACCTGGATTTAGGGATAGTTCAACAAACACAAAAATTCAAATAGGTAACAATATTTTACGTACTATTGATATGTACTGACAAAATTTATCAGACAATGTATTTCGATTATTATTTATACAATCTTGCGTTATTAATAATTAGATAATGCGGCTACAGTGAATGTTTACTGGACCGCTATGATATTTAATTAACATTTATGTTGTTTTTACAGATGTTTTATTTTTTATTTACGTGCTTTTGCTCTATACCAGGATGTGTTGATTACATATTTAAGACAACTAAGGACGATGTAAGTGCATAACATATTTTATTATACTCGTATACTTATAAAATTGTTAAAAATGGGAAAAAATGAGATCATTATCCTGTAAGGAAACGATGCAGACTAAATTCATTATTGGTATACCAGTCAGTGCTATGTTCCATAATATTATGAATTTCTCTTTCCAAATTCTCTTTTCATTATTTTCAGCATTTGAAGTCTCTACCTTAAAATTTCCCACTCCAAGTAAGCAATTTTCTTGTGTTTTGGAATAAGCGTCAAGGTAATTTAAGAACCGGACAGACCTACATTATTATATATATATATATATATATATATATATATATATATATATATATACATATATATATATATATATATATATTCATATATTTTTTTTTTACACATCTCTAACAAAAGATCAATTTTATATACAATGTTTTAAATCAAGTAAAACAAGTTGCAAAAACAAAAAAATATAAATATTAACGTCACGTTAAGTACCTGAATATTTATGGGTACACTTTACATTTTTCATGGTTACATATTCTAATTCCACATGAATCCACTGCTTATTCGACTAACAACATGATTGAAATATATCTTACCCCATTTTTAACATTTATGTTTATAGGTTAAAGTTATTTACAAGACATGTTTATTTAAATTCAATTTCTAGGTTTTTAAATTTTATCACTACTACACTGCAACGTGGGCTTTTTATAAGCTCACTTTATTAATATTGATCTGTGCGTGTAATGAAAAGACCAAAAATGAAGTGCAAGATGCTAAATTTTTGTTAACAAAAATTAAATACGTATCCTCTGAAGGTAAGTCGAATTAGAAATTATATTAAAAATTCTCACTTGGTTTTATTTAATTAACACCTATGTAATAGTTAATCTTAATATTTTAGTCATGCAATCTATCATATGATCTTGAAACTATATTATTCATACTGAATGGCACGATTTATTTAATACATTATAATAATTTTAAGAATATTTTTAGTGTGTTTTAGCAGAATATGAAAGATATTTCCTTGCAAATATATTTGTTGTGATACATAGTCCTTTCCAAACTAGTACTTACGTTTTTTTCTATTAGCTTATTTTTACTCAATTAAATTATTTTTAATAAAACAAAATAAAATGAATAATATTAGCTAAAAGTAAACATTTTTGGCACATAAATTAGATTTCCTCAATATATATATTTTTTTATTGTTTTCCAATTACTGTTGTTGTTAAACATAAGCAATTTTTCTGTTGCCAATATCCTTTGTTTAAAAGAAAGTTGCAAGAAAAAAAATAGTGTCGAATGTGGCCTCCTTTTCCGGAAGAGAATGCTGCAATTCTTCCTGGCATGCCCTGGATGAGGCTGTCAATAGTTTCTTGAATAATACGCCCCCATTCACACGTAATAATTGTTTTTAGCTTTTGCGTGTTCCGTGGAACTGGACATTGAGCTTTAAACACCATTTTAAAATGTCAAACGTATGCTCAATAAGACTAAGGTCAGAACTTTGTGCTGGCCAACCTAAATAGCGAATCCCGTGCATTCAGAGAGCCATTTTTAACGAAAATTAACTACATAATCTTCAGAAGTTATGCTTGCCCAAAACATAAGTGTGCCTCCGCCGTACGACCTAATTTCTTCAAAACATATGCTGCGTAACGCACTCAGGTCTTCTCAGTAATATGAGAGTAAGTCCTCACCAAATAAAGGTATTCGGGCTTTATGGGAAAATAAAACCTTACTCCATTCCACGTCACTCCATGTCACACCGTTTTGGACAAACGTCAGACTTGGAATACAGCGTCGTTCTGACATTACACCGGCTAACACTTACGTCTCTTACTTTTTACAGAACGATTATGGTATTTGTGTGGATAGACTTTCGATTTCATCAACTTGGCTCGCAATGTACGGGGCATCCTCGAGCTCAGTGCATGTTTTTTTCTAATCCAGGTCTTTTTATGATGGAACTGCTCTCCTAAAATCTTTCTTCGATCCCCTGTACAATAAAATGACTTACGTCAAACCGTTGCGAAACGTAAAATTCTTCTTCAAGAAGAGTTGTAAAAAACCCAATCCCTAAAGTACGTGATAAAATTCATCCCAAGAATTATATTCAGACATTTAAAAAGTAACAAAAATTATATAAACTTTTGTTTTTAAATAAATAACACAACATCAAACCATATAACCCTAGGAAACCTTTTATTTTCAATCGACTATTTTTAAAATGGAGAAAAAATTAAATCTTGAACTTTTTATTTTACCTATTTTTCAATATGACTTTTTAATAAATTATGTGTAAATAAATTAGAAAGGCTATTTTTCAATATGCCTTTTTAATTTATATATGTATTATTAAATGTAAAACCACATGTCAGAAATGTTAACCAAACACCACCTAATGTCATATTTAATTACAATTTATAAAGAACACACGAAAAGGTAAGACTTGTAATAACTTGAAATTGTCTTAATTTAAAAAAAATTGTTTCATTTAATTAGTTCATTGTTCTAATTCTATAAATTGTATAAACAGAATACAGGATGTATTCTGTTTAATTTTCTTTACGTTTGATGAATATCACTGACTGTACTATATTTTAATTTATGTTGTTACACAGCTGTTGATTTTATTCTTTATTTTCGTTACACTTTTTCTTTCGACACGACCTACTCATCTCATTCACCGCGTGCTTCTTTTATACTGTTGAGTATTATTACTTATTTTATGACTAATTTTGAGTTTTTTTGTAATTTTGACTGATTTTGAGTTTGGGTTAATTTTGAATTTTACTAGGCAAAATTATATCCTTATATATTTATTATTGTATTGTTCAGACGCATATAAATAAATAAAGTGTAACTATGTATTTCTGCTTCTCTTCGTCTTCCATTTGTTGTGTGGCATAAACACACATATATTTGAATTGTTGTATGACGTATACACACATATATTTGACTTGTTGTATGACGTATACACACAGATATTTGACTTGTTGTATGACGTAAACACATATATATATGACTTGTTGTATGACGTATACACACATATATTTGACTTGTTGTATGACGTATACACACATATATGTGACTTGTTGTATGTCGTATACACACATATATTTGACTTGTTGTATGATGTAAACACACACATATTTGACTTGTTGTATGATGAATACACACATATATTTGACTTGTTGTATGACGTATACACACATATATTTGACTTGTTGTATGACGTATACACACATATATTTGACTTGTTGTATGACGTATACACACATATATTTGACTTGTTGTATGACGTATACACACATATATTTGATTGTTGTATGACGTATACTTCTACCGAATCACTTAGCGTTCTAGTGTCCATCAAGTTCAAATGGTTTTATTCATTTGAGTCGTTTAGTGATATTTTTTGCATTCAGGTGTTGATGTAATTTTAGAGTCTTTTTGGTTGAGAATCAGGAAATTCACTGATAATGTTCTCTACGATCTCAATTTCAAGATCGCGATGGAGACCATACAAACACACAAACGTACAACGTACAACGTAAACCATACAAAGGTACAACGTAGTTTAAAGACACAGTTAAAAACTTTATTTTGAAAACTTTATTTTAGTTATATATTCTATAACTTCAGAGTAATAAACATGTTCCACGTCCTACTTCCACGTCCACTTCCGGGCTAATTTTATATTGACAGCTCAGAAATAAAACCGAGCACCCATTACATTTTTTGAACTTGATGTTTAATTTATCACCTTTCTTTTCAATGTGCTCTTCTGTTAAAGCTTGACGTCAATAGTAATATACAATGTTTTTAATTATGACATTGTGTAAAATGAAATGTATTTTTGTGTAATGAATATGTGTCGATTTAGATTCGTTCAGTTTAATTTGCCATTTTTTCATGCTAATGGCCATTTTGTTGAGAACATAGTACAAATGTTCTTCCATAAATCCTCTCCTGATGAATCTTTCACAGATCTTCCAATGCCACGTTTGCCATATCATCAGAAAAAGTGTATGTTTGCCTTATCATCAGAGAAAGTACGATAAAAGGTTGTTTCTATATCATTCATATAATGCGAATGCAAAACTAGACCCAGGGCAATTACCATTGGGAGGCCTTAATTGATTTTAAATCTGAAACCGAATCTGCATGTTTAATTTGGAAGTGTCGATTATTCAGGAAAAATTTGAAGAGTTGATAAATGATTAGGAATCATCTTAAATTGTGAAGTAGGCCTCCATGTAAATTTCTTTCTAATACCGACACCACACATACGAGAAGACAGAAAAGTATATATTTCTATTCCTTAATACTTTTTCAATAACATCAGTAAGAAAATTAATCTGGTCAATTGTCTAGTGATTATTTCTGAACTCAAATTTTTGAGATGGTATCAGGTGATATTAATCGATATGAATTCACTTTGGTTGATTTTTTTCGAGGTTTAGACATCATGGAAACTTTGGCTGTTTTCATGCATCTGAGACACAGTGTAGCCGTACAGGTATTGATCAAAGCAGTTAACTTAATAAAATTTTTTATTGAAAACGTTTAACTGTCTTGCGTATAAAAGAAAATTTGTGTGTTTTATCAGCGACAGCAAAGAAGATCTCTCTTAGAAATGTTTAATTGAATTCTCTAAAGATAAACATTGAAATTAGGACGTGGCAGGGGTTCAGCTTTCTTATTTGAGTGTAATTTGCTTCAACATATTGAGTAAATATATTAGCTTCTTCCAAACTTTTTTGAGACCATCACCCATCAGTTTTTCTGTCGTTTAAAATATTTAATATCTTTTCAAAGTGACTATTGATTTCAACTATCTACAGTAATTTTCGTGAGAAACTTATTGATTAATGATGGTTTGCTATTTTTACTTACTGCGGTTAGTTGTCTATTGGCTTTCTTCAGCAAAGTTTTATTATATAGCTTCTTAGTTCTCTTTCTTAATTGATCAATGAACTTTCAAATGGCAAAGAGAATTAAGCAAATTTCGCAGCAATTTGCATCATAAAATAATAATGGAAAAGTTGCAATGGTCGAGCGTTCAATAACTCTAAGTATTGAAGTTTTGTAGCTTTTATGTTTCTACTTTATTTAATGTTGTTTTAATTTTTCCCAACAGGCGAACAGCGTCTAATTTCTTACAACCTCAAAATATTGGAGACATGTGGAATGGGTGATCTGTCTGCTTGCAATTTGTTTAGTATTGAGGCGTCGCTATTGCTTAGTTTCACGGGTTTAGTAACCCAATACGTTATTGTCTATTTACAATTATATGGACTAACCTAAAAAGTGAATTTATGGTTATGTATGTTTATGGAGGTATAGTCGGTATATTCAGAATATAGGTAATCAATCTGTAAACAACACGAACAGTGATTACTAAAGTTTTGACGTAACTTATACACAACCATGCAATATTTAACACATCCTATATCTTCGGCAAATCATAATAATTTTAAAACGACATGTGCGCAATTATAGAACCAATTTAAATCGAAATTTAAATGTCTCAATAAATATTACGTTTTTTTTTAATTTCGACAGATAATGTGTATTGCGTATTATTTTGGCATAAGAATACTTTAAGATATTATTTGTCCGCTGAAAACCAAATTCATGAAATCATTTCACTCTGAGTGCTCCTCGTAAAATTATCATACATTTTTTATTCTTTTCTCACTGAAACTCAGTGTTAAACTGAACAAATAATGCAAAATTGCACTATTTATATATCTCACCAGAAACATAAGAGAAATATTTCTAGACAAACTACTGAGTTTATTAGTTATCAGAATTATACTGTAACATATTTTTTAATGTATTTCTACTTGAATATTTTGTGTGTTTATGCTTAATACATATTATCAATAACTTTGAAACACGATACAATTTAATAAAAATATAGTATATACATTAACATATAGAAATCATTTTATAAACTTTGGAAAATATATATGTAATTATTTACATTGTGTATTGCAAAATAGTTAAAACAACGATCAAATATTTTCATATTTTAGTTTAATATGTCACAATTTTATTAATAATAATATCTATGTGCAATAAATATAATACAGAAATATTGAAGAAATGGTGATTTTTTTCATGAATTATACCAGTGTTATGAAATAGCCTATATTTGGTGGCACGAGTGACTTTAAGAATAACATTTCACGAACTTTGAAGACATAATGAAATATTATGAATGGGTGAGACATATGTTAAAAATAGAGGAAAGAAAAATGTCACCAAACTATCAATTCTTGCACGAAAAATAATAAAATGGACAAGATAAAGTTTAAATCAAAGAAGTCTAATAACTTAAACGATACAGTCAAAAATGTTCACCTACACACCAGCATCGAATTGTCAACTTTCGCTACTCCTCTCGTTAACACTTCTTCTTCAGCCGCAAAATCTATTACCGCATAGGGTGATAATAAATATTTTCAACCAGTCAAAGTCAAGAAAGACAAACAGTTTCCATTAAGTGTTCCGCATATCTCTAAGCGGGTCGATGCGGGGTTTCAACAACTTTATTTCACAAGTTAAAATGCTAAAATTGTTAAGAAAAATAAGTTGAGAAGAGAAAGAAAGAAGGCTTTAAAAATATTGCAAAGAAAGATAAAATTTCACAAGTACTTGCACTGTACTTTGATGGCCAGAAAATTTAAATGTGGGTTATTATAAAAACAAGGCACAGAAATTACAATAAAATTAAGCCAGATAGCAAATGTTAGAGCTTTTTGACTCCATCATCCAGAGTAACCAATTTATGTAAAAAGAGCAATTACAAATATTTTTATTATAGAAGATAAATCAATGAATCATTTTATGGCTAGAGGACACCTTTATACAAGCGGTAAAGTTTTATCATTTTGTGGCATATCAGGATCAATAGAAAAAAACGCTGAAAACATTTTTAGTCAGTCACTTGCTTACTTCTTATGAACAAAATGGCTGTTTTGTGATCAGTGCTAGTACAGCTTTTGATCAACGAGCATTTCGAGGAAAAGCTTTGAAATGCTAGAACGAAGGCTATTAATAAATTTCAAAATATTTTATATGATGTACAAAAGTTTTTAGTTCGATCGACTATATTTGTATAGAGTATTTACATCTGGTAATGGCTTACCTAATAGGAGCCTGGAAAATGTCTTTTGCTAGGTGGCTTAAGAAACTGATCAAATTCTAGCCGTGCAAGATGAGTTCCTTCTGAAAACTCTTTACTTTTGCAACTTATGTCGTCAAAATATTTATATCAATATGGTTTTATATTAAAAGCCATCCCATTTGCAAAAATGGAGGAAGACATTTATGGGACTTAATTTCCATATTTCTTCACTTATCCATAAAATTAAAATTAATTGTTGATTCTATAATAAGACTAAATAATTACTTAATCCATTTGGAAAATCTGTTAGCAATGCTGTCAGATTCTTAAAAGCGTATCGGAGAATGTCTCCGTGTCGTGTCCTAAATGCACGTGCTAAAGTTCTTCCAGGTTTCTCACATAAAATAAGCGTATTAGTTTTGACTGACCTTATTATATGGCAAACTAATGTTACTAAACCTTCAATTTTGAAAGAAGTTTCTAATGAAGAGTTTAAATTTTTCATCTCCCAAGAAGAAAAAACCCGTATAACTTGTTTGCGTTTCCTTTATCACACTCATATAGTTAAGGTGGCAGCTAAAGCTGCAACAGAAACTGCACAAATGTTGGACAAAACATCAGCACACAAATCAGTTTCATAAAAGTGAGTCTCGCGAATTTACACCAACACTTGAAGGCAAAAAAAATTCCATATAAATTTAATTACATTTAAATTTATATAATATATATATATATATATATATATATATATATATGTATATATATATATATATTTATATATTTATATATATAAATATACACTAGCAAACCCGGCGAACTCCGTTTCGCCACCAGATGGCTTCGTTTTTTGTAACATTTCGTTTGGGGATTAAAAGATGAAGAAAATTTTTTTTTTTTTTATATTTGAAAAGGAAAAATTTTATTTCATTTCACAACAGTAATGAATTCATTTCGATTACAAAAATGAAGTGTAATTTAGTTGAACTTCTCTAAGTAAAAAATGAAAGTGAATCCAAAGTAAATACTGAATCGAAGCGTTATACGTGTCCGCAAATTTTCCGTTTCATTGAAGTGCCCTTTGGTAAACCACATTTTTTGTTTTTTGGTCTGACGTTAACACAAACAAAGCGGATGGTTTCCCAACTCGTGAACACGCAACGTATAGCTGCCCATGTGAAAAACAATGATTTTCTAAATTTATCCCGCAAATACTAAGCGATTGGCCTTGCGACTTGTTAATTGTCATTGCGAACGCAAGGTGAACCGGAAATTGCAATCGTTTGAAGTCAAACGGAAGATCAGTCGGAATCATTGGTACTCGAGGAATACATACATTTTCACCTGCGTACTTTCCGTTAATAATGGTTGCCTCAATCAAATTCGGCATAAGTCTTTTCACCGCAAGTCGAGTACCATTGCAAAGTCTCGGTGGATTCAAATTACGCAATATTATTACTACTATTACTTTGCAAGTCATGCGAAAGCAGTTATTGTATTCAAGGATGCGTTGAAGAAAAAGTGGCTGTGGTGGTGTAAGTAATGGATCCAGTTTGACTTTTCCACTTGCGCAGCACAATCCAGCCGTTTCTCTTTTGAACTTTAACGCATTGCAATATCGGCATACAGTCGTCATTGGTCCAATATCTAAATTGTCATCATCACTGTAGTTTGCAGTGGGATCATATCGGAATGCCAAGCGATTGTATGATGCCAATGATCTTCGTGTGCTCACGCGTTGTCTCAATCGGGCATTTTCTCTTATTATATTTTGTCTTTCTTCGCTTAAGTTCTGTGAATACACTTGTTGCTGGCTTTAAGTCACTCCAAATTATGTAGATGAAACTTCTTGCGGAATTTAATAAGAAAAAAGTAGTGTGTGTATTTTGTAATAATTACGTTCAATCATTTTAAAATAACTTTAACTTGAGGATACTATAGATACCTTATCCCTTCCTCTATTATGCCAAAAATCATCTACCTCTCTCTAATAAATGTCAAAAATCATATTTTTATTTAATATAATTTTTCTCTAAATTAATCTCCATAAGCAAATTTTGTAATAGAAACCAAACATCGTTGTATAAATAAAGTTGCACAAGTAAACAATGTATGAAAGATAGCTGCAATGTCATGGAAATTTATATTTTGATATTTCTCGTTGTGAATATTGTTTTTCTAATTTGTTTAATTGGTTTAGAGTCACATTTTAATTTGTTTCAATACATGATTTTCTATCTAATTATTAAAAAGTGTAGTTGTTATTAAACAAACACAATTAATTATACTTTCATGAAAAGTATAATTAATTGTGTTTGTTTAATACTTTCATATATGATAACTATTGAAAGAATAAATCTAGACAGAACTTCACTACATCGTGTTATTAAAATAAGATACCAGGTAAATTGTAAAATTGATGAGGTAGGATGTATATGCAAGTTGTAGAAAACGATTTTCAAATGTATCCCCACAAGGGTAATTGAGGTGTAAAAGAAAGCATTCAGAAGGGCGTCTAATATTAATATTTAAAATATGACTATTGATAAGCACTCCAACCATTAATAAGCACCTGATATAACGTCTTCAAGTATATAATATTACTCGTATGATAAAGTTGAGATTAAATATATTAAAATCAGAATACCCTTGAGGATAAACATCTTCAAAAATATTTTCTTAGATTATGCGGTGAAAGTTATCTTAACGTAATTGAGGAACAAATAAATTAGAATAACTTCTAAACCTGTGCCATATATTCAACTCTTCATCAGCCTTAGATAATAGCCAATGATAATTCTGGGTTTCCATTCCAACTAAAATGATTACAAAATAATGGCAGACAACAGGCAAAACCTACATATCTCTAATCTGTCTACCAACTCATCGCTTTGAAGTAATTTATAAAGATAAGGTGGCCTTCCCTCGACACAGAACTGAATTTTAGGTAGAATTGTTTCCCCCCAAAAATTATAGAATCAACTAAACATATATACAGAAAGCGCATCCTGAGTGTCTGCATTCGATAGTTTTCTGAAATCTTATTAACTAAATAATCTGTGGCTCTGTCCAGTTATGGGCTAAGACTGTATTCAATAAAGGTAACTGTATAAAGAAAATAAAATATTGCTGAAATGGTTTTCAACAAACGCTCTTCACTTTTGTTAAATGGCATGTCAACAAAAACACTTAACTTAAGAATTTAAAACCCATTCAAATTCTTCAGCAATTACATTGAAGGAATGTGGAAGGAACATACAATTTTCTATAAATAAAGAAAAAGTGTTCACTTACGTAATTCTCCATCTACTTGAATTGTTGTCAAAAGAGATTTTGCAGTTTCTATCTGTAAGTACATTTCCTCACACGGGAGATACACGGCTATCAAATACATAATGTAACGCAGTGACCATAACATGAGATTGATGGAAAGTGTTTCGTTCAAAGTCTGAAATATGGTTTTTGTTTTAAAAGTAATCAGTAATAATACATGGGACTTTAACTAATGGGGTCTAATATTTTCAATTGGACATTATGAACTGGTAATCAGTAGTTAATGAAAATGCTAGACAAGTTGAAAAAAAGAAAAATGTAAACCAACTTAAAAGTGATTATCTCTATTTAGTTTACTTATAATGATACCAGTATACACTTAAAAATTATACCGGTGTACAGGGCATAACATGTTAGAAGTACATAAGGAAACTAAAAATAAATGTAGAAATGAAGGAAACGAAGGAATCAAACAAAACTTGTTATACATTGGATAATGATAGGAACAAAAAAACAAGTAAAATACAATATGTTAATCAGATGCGTCATCAGTAAGCTTAAAAATAATAATTCTTGTAACAAAATATGTTAAGTTGATTAAAAAAAAAAAGGAAATGAATTTCATATTATTCCTCAAGCTCAATTCAAACCCTGCTCTTTAATTCTTTACGATGGCGTTATGCTCTTTAGTTCTGGATAACTTTCCTGGACTCTCATTCCTAAAAAATTCTGAAAGTATTATGCACCTAAATGTATTTAAATTATAAAGGAAGCAATCTACACAGTTATTCATTTTTATATGCTTTTTCTTTTGTCAGCTTAGATTCGTCCCTAATGCATTGTGCGCTGTAATCGCATCATTCTTTTATATTTATGGGTTTGTAGTTTATTAAACAGGATTTAGCTGCAACTTAAATTAGTTAATGTATATTTTAATAATACTTACATTAGATTTTAAAAGCTCAAGAAAATGATACATGTTTAGTAGAATGTTAGAAAACGTCAGAGTTAGTAGCGTGAGTAGCTGAAAAACAAAGTTAAAGGTATTAAGTTCGTCATAATATTTCTTTCAAATTTTTTGAGAGTGTTATTTAAAGTTAAATTGCTATTTAAATTTATTTAAAACTTCAATACGAACCTGAAATTAAAATATTTTGTTTACAGTAATGGAAATGTTTAGAACAAATTTTATGACGACATGTAAACCAAAAGCGGTATAAAATATATGAAAAGTTGCAAGAAGGGTAATAATTATGAGATTTCGACATTTGTCACATCTCAACAAATTGCTTCTGTTCTCTGATTTGAAAAGATCATCAATTTGTTGAATTTTCAAAATCAATTCTTTAAACATATTTCTGTCACATGCTATATCAATCAATAATGAACGCAGAGCAAAAATCACCTCAAATGTATTAAATAGGAGTAAGATGTAATAATTGTCATGTATGACTACCAACACCACATACAACCCCACCAATATTCCACTAATTTTTATTCTGTATAATTTTCTGCACCACAATGTAAATCTGGTAGAAATTCTGTGTGCAGTTTTCCTCGAAACGCCAAATATGTGCTAGTATAATAAGATTGGCCAAAGTGTATTTTCAATCGATACGCTGTCCCTATTAACTCTTGTTAAAATATTTGTGTTCCCACTGAATTTCAGCACGACTATTTTATTCAGTATTTAAGAAAGAAATGACATTTTATCGATTGAATGCCTTTTGAATTAACAGTCATTAGTTTATCACCTTGTGGAATCTCTTAAATGCTTTATCTATTGAAACCTTCCTAATATTAGTCTACCCTCCATTTCATTGTTTTGTGATGAAACCGATGGTCTCAACGTTTTTTACATCGAAAAATGGTTTTATTCACTAGCTTACAAGCAACTTTAATATTTTCATTCATGTATTTAGTATTGACTCCCTACAACATGTTTGGTTCTTTTGGATGCAAACCCGGAAACATCACTTTGTAATGTAATATATATTCGGCATGATTTTTCTGTGACTAAGGTCAAACAACTGAGGTTTTTGATGCAGTGTCTTGGAGTGGAGTTCTGCTGACTACTTGAGCGCGAATATAAAAGTATGATAATAAATAAAAAAACCAAAATTAAAAATTTTTAAAAAACCCGCTACGAATATAGTCATTGTAATTGAAAAAATTTCAATTTTTTGAACTCCCCCCCCCCTCCTGAACTAAAACAAAGAACCAATTAATATAATTATAAACCCAAAGAAATCCATCAGAGTTGCCATTGCCATTGTCATTCCCAATATCAATTGCATTGTAGCAGAATAGAAAAGCTATTTGCACAACTGATAGAATTTCAATTAGTCACGAACTGATAAAACTACAAAATTTAAGGCATACGCAGGGCATGGCAGCCCTAATGGATTTTCTTGTGTTTGTAATTATATTAATGTTTCTTACTTTGTTTTAGTTGTGGAGTTTTTAGAAAATTATTTAATAATTTTTCATTGATTCTAATTTTTCTCTCTTGTCCTTCTACTTACTTGTATGTGAATCCACCTCATCAGGATTCTCCTAAAGCATAGACTTTGGTAATGGTCTCCATAAAGATTCATGGTTTTCCAGAAAAACACAGTACTCATTTCTTTCATCTGTCTCTTTTAAATTTCCCACGGTAAAAAATGTTGATTATCTCTAATAAAAAGTAAGTAACTCGATTAATGTATATTAAATGTATACATCGCACAAAATGTAATCGCAATTTTTCAGTTCGAATAAAACTTTAAAAGTTTCTCTTTTTGTTCAGTGTAATAAAAGTATTTTTAATAACGTTGAATTCATAACAATATTCCAATTCAATTAATATCACTTGTCTCAAGGACAGTGTTTGTAAAAAATATTAAAAATTTGAATCAGCAATGGTCAATATAAAACAAAATTCGGTATAATGTCATTTGGATATCAAAGTCAAAATTAAGAAAAGATCATTTTACAAATTTAAAGAGGAAAGAGTCGTCCTTAAAGAAATAGTTTTTCTTTTTGTCACCTCAAGAAAAAAGGTCGTGGAGACCGAGAACCGAGACCGTAAAGAGGTTGTCGTATCGTGGTGGTCGTATGTCGAGGTGTTTTGATTCCAATGAAATAGTATAAAAATAATTAGTAAGATTAATTTCATCGCCCTGTCTTCTAACAGTGGTTAAGGCAAATATATACAACAGTGTTTCTCTAAAAGTGGAGTTCCATTTTGAATGTTTTATATAGGGACAGTTTCAGTTTTTTATTTTTGTGAAAATAATAAAAACCAGAAATTGAAACTGTCCCTATATAAAATAGTGAAGATTTTCTTATCACTGTGTGATTTAAAGTCATATAATGTATGATGAATAATAAGTGCACAATTATTAATTTGTTGCTTTATAATAATTTGTTATAAATATGTAAATAAATTATTCTTAGAATAAAGATTCTATTATTTATATAAATCTGCGCTTATGCTATTTTTAAAATGATAAATTTGCAAAATATATTTCTCAACAAAATCAGACATTGTTGTCTTGAAATTTGTAACTAAAATTCCAGACACAAAGTAGTTAGATTTAAGTGATAATTATGCAAAATATTCCATGAAGTTCTAAAAATGTAGATATGTAAGGAACTATACGAATAATTGAAAAGATTTAAGCAATATAATTATATGCGTTATTATAATTATATGAGTTTTTGTCCAGAAGTTCAATATTTGCAAAAAACATTTTCTTCTTATTTTTTTATAAGATATTCCTACCAATGTCAGCTTCAGAATTCCGTTGATTTATTGATGATAAAGTTCTTATAAGGTTATTTTATAATATTGCGTATTGTGATAACCTCACAGTAAGTAAAGTTTGTGAAAGTGGTATTCAAGAAACATAACTATATGCAAAGTGGGAGTATAATGGTATTCAATTAAAAGAAAAAAGAGAAACACAACAAACAATTTCAAATTTAAGCACACTTATGGTTATTCGCAAAGTGTATATGCATGTGTATGAGTATGTAGTATTCGTTGCACTTACGAAATGACATAGCTGAACTTAACGGTTTTTTGATGGAGTCTAACTATAAAATGTTTCATGGTTGAGGGTAGTCATAAAAATGATGTTCTATGGTTAACATTTAGACATGATTGAGGCAAATGTTACATTAGTGTTTTTAAAAATCGCTTGAAGCCATAACAAAATTAAGCTTCTAAGTAAACGCAATCAAGAAGAATCCTAGAAACATGATCATTTATAGCGCAAATTTCCACACTTGTAAGTAAATCAAAACCTACAGCTTACTTTTCCTAGTGACAAGTGACTACTTTTCCTAGTACTTTGATCTAGAATAATGAAATTTTGTAAAATGCACGGTCTTATAGGATAGGTAAAGGAAAAAATTTGGAAATTGTTAACTAATAGTTATGTTTTCAAATATGCCCGATGTTTTACGTCTCTGAAAGATGTGATAGGCAATACGTTTACGTTGTGTAAAATTATTATTGTAAATAATGTCAGAGGAATACTTTGTATCTTTATATGTTAAGTGTGTATATGTATATGGAACCCTCACAGTGATAGTTCTTCTTGGACTTGACAGGTTTTTTTACCTAATTCAAATATCATTAGCAAATTTTTTAAGTTTCCTTTTATTGAGCTCATATTTTACGTTGATGACTATATGTTAGCTCCTTTTTTAACACTCGATTTTAATATTGTCATTAATTTTCAATTAAGTTTTTGAGCGTTTGATAGTGAAATGAGTTTTTTCCTTTACCTGCACCCAAAAGTGTTTGTATTTTGTATCGAGTTTACGCCACGTCTTTCTTAAGTTATCATTTAAAAAGGAAAAACGCTTTTTGCTACCGTTTCGCAACATCGATTTTAATTGCAAGTAGATGCTTCAGATAGGGATACTAGTTCGTATGTGTCAAATTTTAAAATAACATTTTAATTTCGAAGCGGAAACGAAATGTTTTTGTGCACCCACCGAGTGCGGTTTTATCGGGAATTTATTCAGATTTCAGTTACATTTTTAGAGTTCCGAACCTTAAATGGTAAAACAAAACTCGTACAAAATCATTCACATGTGTCTGTCCGTATGTCCCTCACAAATGTTTTTCTCGATAACCGTTTGAAATAAAAACTTAAAATTTGGCACAGTACTAAAACATATTGAACCGTGCATATTGCAATAGCTAAATCTCAAAATATTCATTTGGAAGTTTTAGGGTTGATAAATTATATACTCGAAATTTTTATAATATTCCATATAAAGTGGAGGGTGTCGTTTGAAAGTGCTTACTCTAAAGTTCTAAAAATAATTTTCATAATTTTAGGTAACATATTTACAGAGAAGAACCTAAAAGTGTACAAAAAAATGTGTACCGCCCTTACTTTTCCAACTACTCATCATAAAATTACAAACGATATGGGTTTTTGGAAGCCCACGCTAAGGTCGTAGGATAAATTTAACGATGATTCCAGATGCCACAGTCTTTTTAAATATTCCCCATGTTTTTACGCCTACGAAAGACATAGCAAGAAATACATTTACTTTTTCTATTCTAGAAACTGATTTCCTCAGAAATCATGCTACGAAGAATTTAAAAAATTGGCATTGTAATATATCTTATTAGCCTGCATATTTTACACTAAAAACAATGAAGAAATAAATAAAGATCTAAAAAAAAATTTCATTCCATTTGTCATATTGAATACCATTTGAAAAGGCTTATTATGAGGATTCAAAAATATTTTTTTCATAATTTTAAATAGCTCATTTAAAAATATATTCTTAAAAATATCCAGAAATATATACTATATGCCGCTCCTTCCTATCCAAAACTTCTGAGCCAAAAATAATGAAAAAAACAGGGACTACGAAATTTGATTAGAAGATTATAGGAAAACTACGGAAATTATCTTAGATCTTTTTTCTTTTAACAAACAACAACAAAGTTTGGACGTCCATGAGAGTATTTAACGTGTTGTGAAATATTTACGTAGTGAAAAATAAATATTTGTAAATTATTTAACACAAATACTATGTACGCTTAAACATTTGTAAGTTCCGATATGTGTAGCGAACCCTCGCAGTGCGAGTTCTATGTGCTCAGCAGATCTTTTTCATTCCTCAGCTCCGATGGTAAAAAATTAAATTCAAGAGGTATAAGCAATTACCGAATCCAAAGTTACGCATATATTGTTGCAATTTCTTTACATTTTTAGAAGAAGTGAAAATGTGTTTTATTACCGAGAAAAATGGAAATTACTACTGCTTAAAAAACTGCTCTAGCCCATCTGTGAACATTTATTGTCCAACAACAAGGTCATTCAAATAATTTTCAAGAAAGTTTAAGTGAAAGAATCAAAGTCAAAAATAAAAATTTTAACCCGAGAGCAAAAAGTTGTAAATGCACATCTTTTATTGTGCCGTACAAAAGGGATAGTTAAAATATCGTCCGCCACAATTTAGTCGCTCAATAAATTAAGTAATATTCTAATGACGTAATTGAAATGATGTATTAGTCGCGCAATCGACAACAATTAATCTACGACAGTTAATGACAGGAAAAAATCAATAATTTCCTTTATTTTCTTCTCAAACTTTCCACAGCTGGTTGTGACCGGTAGCGATTCAGATGTAGGGAAAATATAATTATTTTCGTTCGCCACTACAAGTTTCTCAATCATATAAAACGTATTTCAAGGCTTGGAAACGTATTAGATAATACGAAAAAGAAAGTGGAAGTTGTTGGATATAAAGATACTTGCAGACATTTTCTATTTTTAGAAATGCTAATTGGTATTGAAAGGAATTTGGAAATAAAACGGCCGAAATTATTCTCGAGCTCTTGGATGGCTGCAATAAAACGGGTGATATTATTACTGTATGCAACATGTCTCTTAACAATTCTACCTCTGAAGATTTTACTGTTTTATTTCTAACCCACTTCTAAAGAAATCCCGGTAATGCAGATCATTTACGAAATAATATTTTTATCTGTCTTTAACTATATAGTTTTCACAACTAGTTTTCTGAAAACTGATAATTTTATTGTTGAAATGGAAAATTTAGATGGTTGCTTGGAATATAACTTGCAGAAAATATTACGTAAAAAATCAAAAACGAGAAATTTGTCAATTTTTTTAACGATTATTATATTTTACTTGGCAAACTTGTCGGTAAGCACTGTGGTGTATGCTCAAAATATTAAACTGCACGAGCTCGTTAACCTCGTTATTTTTTGGTTTTGCGATGTGGAATGTATCATTATTACCACCTCGCTGAATGACGTTCTGAAGAGAATTGAATATGGAAATACACAACATTACCTCCTGCTCACTGCCTAAGGCGGCCACCGTTTACATTGTGAATGTTGCATAACAAAGGGAACATTTGAGGATGTAAACTCTGCTGTTGTCAGAATAACCAAACTATTCGCAAAGATTGGCGACATTTGTGTTTTATTAAACGAAGTCTTTCATATGCAAGTGAGTTACCATTTATTTATTTTATTTTAAATTTTGCTTATCACTTTTGTTACAATTTCTATTTGCAATTTTTAAATTAAAATTTATACGTACTACCTCGCATAAGTACATATTTCTTACTGTAAATGCTGATCAGAAACTCCTTAGAGTGGGCTTAATTTATTTTACATTAACTTTATATCACATGCTTTAAATATTAACACATTCTCTGTTAAAATCATACATAGTACGATTGCTATAACATTAACCTCTGCGCAGTCGCCGTATGCATCATTTCGCTACGGGGTCGTTTGGCAGCGTAGATTGGCAACAAATGGGTTAAAATAAAAAATAAATAATTTTTAATCCATAAAGCTATCTTTTTATTTTCCGAGATTTACTTCTTTGCAGATACTCCTAGTATTTTCCACTTCTCTTGGAAGCGTATTGGTTGGGTTTCAATATGTCGTCCATTCAGCTGCGTCAAAGGTAAGACGAAATTCTTAATCTTTTTTATCACTCTTATAAAACATCTACATTTTATTAATATTTTCTTCAGGCTGAACTGTGGACCATGGCCATCTATATGATCATATGGATACTACATTCGACAGTAGGATTATTGTTCATATGTTATACCTGCGAACGACTCACGCAACAACTTCGGTTTACACAGACACTTGGAATGAAATTAATTCTGTACAAAAAAATTCGTAAGTTAACCTTTTTAATTATTCCATATATGTAAGTGCTGTTCATCTTTGTTAAATGTGTGCGAGCACATTTTGAATGAAACACTGTTAATTTCTTTTTATTCTACTTACAAGAAAACTTTCATTCTCAGCCGCAGAAATGCAACTAAAACTGGAAGACAAGTGTCACATGTTATCGATATCGGGATTAGCTGAATTCAAGATCGCTCGCCTCTTACGCTCAACGCATCGCTCTTGCTCGCCTTCTTCAATTTACTTTCGACAAATCTCATTGTAATATTTCAGTTTTATTATATGAGGAACAAAGTTTTTTATGAAATTTTGTGATTGATAAATGATTTCAGGATATTTTGTAGGTTTAAGATGGTCGAATTATTAGATAAGGGAGAAATAGTGTTGGTCAAAAAGTTGAGGTGTTCCTGTTAAATGTAGTTTACAACAATTTGCCTAAAAAAATATATCGAATATTAGTTTAAGTATATCTTAAAGTGTACCATTGCACTGGCATCACATTAGCGTTTGTTACATTCAAACGCTACAATATTATGTATTGTGAATATAAAAACTGTGCGGTCGGGGGACCCCCGTTCGGAACAAGGTTCTTTACATTATTTTTTCCAACTCTAAACGTGATTTAATACGTAGATTTTTATGTATTATATTAGTGTATTTCTGTCACGCCAAAAAAAACTTTCTTCCTCTCTCTCTCTGTTTCTTTAATATAATAGTTTTTTCAAAGCAAAAATGTAAAGTAAAGATTTAAAACAATAAATTTCATTTAATATTTTAGGCAAAATAGTACTTTATTAAAAAATTGCATATTCAAATTAATTTTAAATTTAATTCAGATAAAAATTAATATTCAAACTTTTTAAAATTAAAATATTTTTTATTTTAGTTATTAAAAATTTGAATTAAATTTAAAATTAATAATTTTTTTTGTTATTTAATTTTTATTATTAAATAAATTCAATTTAAAGTTAATTTTAAGTTTAAATTTAATTATTCTAATTTGTTTAATAAAATTAATGAAATTAAAATTATTTTAAATATATATATATATATAAATATATATGTATATATATATATATATATATATATATCTATATATATATATATATATACACAAAAACAAAACGATCCAATTTTTATTTGTGGACATTCATATGAGCGTGTATCATTTGAAAGTGGAACACGTGGTTTTTTTTTAAGGGGAAGATCATTAGAATTGGAATTTGCATAATATGAATATAAGGCCACGAAATAAGTGATTTAAAGTAGATAATGTAGTTAGTTAAATTGATCGTTTAACTTTCATATTCATTTTTCGTCCACAAAATATTTGTGCCTATTAAATACACTCCGTAACCAATCACCACAAAATTGTATAACTATCGTAAGTTCCAATTTTCTAAAAACATTGTATGATGAAACGAAAATTCTGAGTGAAGTTTTAGTTCTTGTCTTCGACACCGAATAAATATTTTCAAAATAAAATATGCTAGATGATATTTTTAAAGTTAACATTATTGCTTTCTCTGTCAAATTATTTAGTAAAAGGCTTCACTCATGGTTTTAATTTTGTTCAGATGAATATAAGTTTGAAAGCGTACACGTTTCGATAGAAACTGTCTAGTTTACTTAATATCTATCGTCATTAAGTTCATGAAAATTATTAAATTAACGAACACAGTCCATATCATTGGTCAATCTACTTTACTTCGTTTGTACTGAGGGACGACTGTACAGTCAGACGAATATTATTAAATAGAGATAAGATGACGGTCAACGTGTGAAAAATAAAAGATGTTTAAATTTGACTTTTATTGAATTAATTACAATGAATTATATTTATGCAGAGACTGCCCAAAATTATCATATATATAGTTATTATACTTTGCTTGAATAACAAAACCGAATATTTCTACCGACATTGTGTTTTAAGCTAAATTTGTAACTCCTTCAAAGGCGAAGAGCTGTAAGACACCGTGACTACTAGAAAATATCGCGATGCAATATACATATATATCTAAGAGTATCATACCGGATTGGGTCAACCCAACGCGTAGAATAGCGCGCACTCAAGTTTTTCCTAGCTCATTTTTTCCATTTGTTTCTACTCAGCACCACACAAATTGTGTTATTTACTGAAATAAGCAGAAGAAAATTCGTACGATGCGTAAAGAATATGTGTAAAAATTTATTCTGAAAGGGTGGAAAGGGGCGCAATACTTATTGCGACATTGCACGACTTAATAATAGATAACATGTTTTCAATAAACGTTCAGCTTAAATGAATAATATAAAAATGTCATCAAACTATATAATTGAGACACGTTCAAAAATTGTTGTACACGATTATGTGAAACGATATGGGTCGAAGTGAGATTACTTGTGTGGAATCTTGCTGGATTCACTAGATTAAGGAGTAGTCAGAAGCAATAATGGCAAAGTTCCTCCATTGCTAGTTACATTATAAGCAGAATTGGGGCTTGCTCTGTCATTTATTTGAAATATAATCCGTTTATCGTCCTCTTTTGCTTTGTTTTCTCCAGTAATAATTTACAGAAAATATCTTGGCTTAGTATTATATTTTGATTATTGATCTATTTCTTTTTATATTTATTAACAAAAACTTACAAAACTTCTAAAATTTTAAGCAGACTTCTATTTTCACTATCATAAATCAGACACTAATATTAAAGAAAAAACGAGTGCAACTCAGAACACGTGATAGAAGTAATACTCCTTTGGTGATCTAAACCTCGGTTTGTGAATATATAGTAAGGAATAAAACGGCAGAGAGAATATAAACTAAGTGTAAGTCCACAGATTGTACTAAATTCGTATAAAAAGATTTTAATATTATATATTGAGAATAAAATAATAAAATGTCTATACAAGTCGATGTAAACATTAATTAAAATCTTCAGGTCAATTCATATTGATAATTGTCAATTAAAATATTAATAACACAACGTATGCGTGGTACCTCAGCTGTTCATATGCAGCGTCTGAGGCGTATACCTACAACGATTTTGAACACAATAATATTGAATCGCATTGTATCGTTGTGTATATTTGCTCTCTTTTGCTCCACTCCCGCGGCGTCGGAATGTATAGCTCTCTTTTTCTTTCTCTCTACGTCATATTTTTCTTCTTTCTTATGAAACAAAACGTGAGGCGACCTTAAAATTTTAGTATCAATTCTCGTTGATTATCGATTTGCCGCCCAAGAAGTTTCACTTCAAAAAAAACAATTCGTGTTATCTAAGTTCTACATTTAGATACGCAGAATCTTCTTCCGGTTCGAAAATAATTCATCCAGCAAATACTAGATTGCAAATCGACGACGAGTTTGGAAGCCCCAGTGGCAAGCAACCCAGCGTACAGCCAAAGAACTGGATAGCACGACCATCGTTACACCTCCCTCAAAATCCTGTCAGTATTATTATTTAACTTTTATTAATTAACCGTAATTGTTGTTATTACGGAGTAACACAAACATTTTTTTATGGAAATAAATATAAATTTTGTATCAAGCCATGTAAATATCAAAAACATGTTCAAAAAATTTCTCGATCCTACTGCGTTTCATTTATAAACATGAATTAAATCAATTTACACAGAACATGTACATAATATGCTCATATATGTATGAGTTACTTAGGTTGATAAATCACCTTAATAACTACAGGCACGAATAACAATTGTCTCCATGTTAAAGAGATGCCACGAAGAATGTAGAGAATACCTATATAACATTAAACGAATGTATGCTCTAAACATAGAGATTATCAACTTAAATTCGAGTCGCCAATACGTCTATTTTATAACAAAATAATGTTTAATACGTGATACTATCCGTCTAAACACAGTTTGCTTACTCGTATGTGTACGTCGTCTTCTTTGTTAGCCTCACGCATTTTGTAAGCAGGTAGTTATGTTTCATTTACCTAATTATTTACATACACTCTTCTAACCTATAAAGCTAATGGATACATTTATCTAAATGTACTACCAACAATCTACAGGAATTTGTTCTTACAATGAAATACCACGACACATTGGAATATCAATGTACGTATGTATAGTACAAACATGTAATCTTGTTAAAATATAAATAGTGCTAGCTTTCACCAGTACAGATTTTCAATCAAGACAACGAGAATTATTTCTTACCTTACAGGAATATTGCAATTACTTTCTTAAATAACATTAAACGCTTTGCTAATTTGATACATAGGTACACGTATATATATTAAATGGAATCACAAATTATGTCCGCATCGAGTTTCATGTAAATCGGTACAGATATTTAAACATGATTGATTAATAAATAATCCAACCTTCAAACTTTCGCATTTATAATATTAGTCACTTTAATTTCCCAGTATGGTATTTCCGATATTCCGTGATAACTCTATCTGAAGAAGACAGCGAAGACTACACAACGTCATCCAAGTCCTTTCGTTCACGCACTAAGTACTCATCCTTACACCTGTAGCGAGAATCACACTGTTTAATTGGTTCACTTGACGTGGAACACTATGTTTGTCTATAAAATGTATAATCATTGTGAGCCATAACTCTCAACATTTAGATAATTTATCGCCTATATTAATGTAATATTTGTTTACTGTTTCTGAAACTTCAATCAACGTGTGGTAACATATTAAAGAAAATCTTCGCAGAAGTGGCGAAAAATGCAAAATCATTGTTTATGAGTGAAGTTGAAAAAGAAGGATGCACGATGGTAAGTGAAATGTAAATAGTTAATGTGAACAAGTGGATAGGTTTGAAAGACAGAAATGAAAGACCGATGTTAAATAATGGAAACGATGAACGGCGCACTTTTAGAAGTAGTGAAAAATACAAGAATATGAAAAAAACAAGAGCAGTTCGATATCAATCAAAATTTTATTAGGAAGGTAAAGAAAATAATTTTGAAATGCTTTAGCCGCTTTAAGCGAAGTGATACTGAATAACTAAAAAAAAATATATAAATGAAAAAAAAACGAGTGTAAAGAGAAAACTCCCCGTTTTCCCCGCCAAAAAGGACATGGATGAGTGAAATAAAGGATTGTCTAAAAGACGGTAAGTAAAGACTTGTATAAAAATATGTACAACAATAATTGAAACGAGAGTTATGTCAGAATAGCGTCACCGCTTATACTACACAGTGAAAAGACGGAGTGCAGGAATAGATATTACGAACATATCCATTCCGAAACAAAACCGATATTTCTCAAGTTAAAACGTAGACAATTTCAAACAGTGGTTAATAGAAATTTTTCTCCCCTATTTTATCATATATAAGACAAGTGAACATAAGTAGTGCAGTTAAAATTTTATTCAATTCTTTTTCATTAAGATTAAAACTATATTAAAGTAATTTTTGGTAGCACTACAATGCTGCTATCCCAGAGTTACGCGGTCCTTTTGTCATGAACCAACCATAAAAAGGGGAAATAGGTCCAGCTATGACTGGGTTACTAACAAAATTTGACCTTAATAAGATTTCGAGATATAGACAATTTTTTATTTAATATATATCTCTATATGAAGGTATCCACCAGTCATCGATCAACCGAAAAGGGGAAATAGGCCAAGTCGTGACTTGGTTACTAATAAAATTTGACCATAATAATTTTTCGAGATAGAAACTCTTTTAAAATTTGGAAAATCACTACTCTGGATCGATCTTCTGGGTGTCACGACTGAAAATTAAATCTGTCTGTTAATTTTTTTGTAGTTCAGTATAGATGATGAGTAACTAGTTTGAATTAATTAACAAATTTTACGACAACTAATACGGTTCTCCGTGTAGTACTCAGAACTGATAAACCATTAAAATTCAATCAATAATTGGCACATGTAATCTACAAACAATAGTAATAAAAGTCTTACTACCATCAAACATAAAAAGTAAATATTGACACTTAATGGCTTAAAATATAGAGTAATCCAGAAGGCGCATACGCACAAATCACTTCGCGGTCGCGGTGAAGCCAAAAATCGGTGGAGGGGGCACTGCGCTCCGCCTACTAGCGCCCTCCCCCAACGCGCACGGTGTTACTAACAGAATAAATTTACCCACGGACTTCAGGAAATCGACGCATATAAATATATTTGCTTGCAATAGTAGGATTCAGATTTGCATCAATTTATATGGTCATGGCTTGGCTTATATGAAGTATTATTAACGCCGCCGTATTAAATTTCTAAAATGTTTATTCTGACCACAACCAATGGCCAAAGTATTTAGATTAAAATTATTTAAAAATTTTGTCACATTTTACCATTTTATTCATCACTTAATACTTTTAATACAAAAAGATAACAATTATCTTAGTGTCTTAAAGTAAAAAGAAATGTGAAAAAGCTCATAATAAAAGTTTGAAAACAATTATTTATATTAATTAGCATTCAATGTCGTGATAAAATTTCTTCATATTTTAAATAATATCGGTTCGCATTTTGAATAAATTAAAGAAGACGACGGAAATGAATGAATGTAACATGTGTTTCTTGTCATAATCCTACATATAGTGATTATATACGCAATACGTAAAATATTCTAAAATTATATACGATAACGGGAATTCAATCGTTACACTAAATTCTCCAACGACATTTTCCATATCCCAATTTTTTTACAAACAAAATTTTACGTTCTTCAGTATCGAGTAATTAAGATGTTTTAATTTGGGTAAACAATTTTTTAAGAGGTGACAACACCAATAAAAATGGCGCGCTTCTGTTGATAACAATCCACTTCGATATTTAAAAGTTGCATAGTTAATTGGAAATGAAATTAAGTAATAGTTTTTACGTATGAAAAGTAATATCCATTTGTTTCTTTTTCAGTCCAGTGATATTTTTGCAGGTGGGAATAGCACAAGCCGGCATTTTAAGCTATATTCTCACGTAGAAAGTACCATAACCTTTCATAGCTGTGTCTTAAATTGTACTGACAGCCGTGTTTTGAAACTAAGCATTTTATGCGTAGTTTTTGGACACACTTTTGTGCGTGTTCTCGCCTTCTAGAGTACTCTTTATTCGATGCTTAATGGCAGAAGGTACCCATCATAAAGTAAAAATATATGTACCGCTGTGCTCCTCAATATTTTTTTGTAAATACATTTTTCTTAAATTTGTTTTAATGGAAACTATTAAATACACCTTAATAACAATAAAAGTAGCGTAAGATTAAAACCAATTTGACACTTTTTTCAAAAATTAATTTTTTTGCTTTTCTTTATATTAAATGTTGAAACTACCTGTATTTGATTCTATTCCATGTGCGACATTAAAGTAATAAAAGTAATTTAACCTTAGAAGCAATTTTAATCACGCTTGCAAAAGCTGTTGCTTTTTTCTCATATATTTTTTTAAATTGGGCCATAAGGGGGGTGGGGGAGGGGTAAGGAGCAAACGCACCTGTAAGCGGAACGATGCATAATCGTTACTCGTTACGTGAGTTTTTATTTTTCTATATATCAAATGTTGAAACCACCTGCATTTGACTGTAATGCTTGTGTGACATCAAGGCAATAAAAGTAATCTAACGTTAGACGCAATTTTAATCGTGCTTATTAATATTCAAAAATTTAGCAAAAGCTGTTGCCCCCTTCAGGAACAAAAGCGCGAGTAAGAGGAACGATAAATACGTGTTATTCATTCATGTTAAGTTTTGAATGTTTAAATTTTGTTATACAAAACTGACAAGATTTTATAAAAATCTTATCTTAAATTTATAAATTGTTTAGGTCGAAATTCTTTCACGAAAACTCTGGTATCGCTTCTCATTTTATAAATAAAGACTCATAAGATGGCAACTGTGTGGGACTGTTATTGTTTAATAAAAATATTTCATGAAATAGTGTATTAATTCTATTCCTAAAAAGAAAAGAAATGTAATTAAAAATCTAATTTCTAAGAAAACGATAAATAAAACTGAGAAGCAGAAATTTTTTTTTCAAGAAATTTGTTAAATCTTAATGTACGTACTTAAATTGGCTAAGACCCATATGTATGTAAGCTGGCAATAATACAATGGCAGACAGATTTGCAAATAATACATTAATACACGTATTCTGTCCTGATAAGACATTCAGGTATCGATCCACATTACGAGTCATTTTATAACAAGAGGCTAATCCCCATCAGATATGCGTGAAGGGGTTTTCCTCATCAGATATCTATTGCCATTTTTAGGGAGGAACTTTAGAAGGTAGCATGATAAAATCTTATGGACATGACAGTATTGAATAAATACAAATTTGGCATTATTTAGGGCATTTCTAAAAAATCTATCAAGCAATCACCTTGGTTTGAATGCTCGTAACATTTACCAAAGGGATTTAAATAATAAAATTAAAAGGTATTATCACATTCATTTTATCCTCATATTCTGGGGATACATTTGAAGTATCGTAGACTGCCGACGTAAAAAACTTTCAAATATCAAAAACAAAAAAGAATGTGACATCAATATTGGCCTATTCAAATTTGGGGTATTTAAATTTTTATACCACTCTAACTAAGATAAATCTACAAATATGAACAAAAATACTGCTAACTAGTGTAATCAGTTGTTCAATTATTTGGTTGTTTTCACAAAAATACAATTAATAATTAAACATCCAATTTGGTTATATTATTCAGAGGAAAGAATTATAATGGATATATAATTGTAAATATAATTTACGACAAGGGCGATACAACCCAAACACTTTTGCGGATAAATCGCGGTGTTCAAGTAGAGGCATTCGCTGTGGATATTTAATGGAGAATTGTCCATGCGTGAATTGATAATTCTGCTTGATGTAACAATTTATTACTTTTTCTGACTAGACGGTATTAAAATTTTCCCTTGATAATTATTGCCGTCTCTGAATTTACACATGGAGTGTAAAATATATGTTTTATCACATTCTTAGGTCTATTCACTATTTCGATTTGAATGCGTTTTGGAGAAGGAAGTTCATATTGTACTAATTACGGGAAAAATACTATATTGTAGGTTATAAGAAATCTATTGCCCATTTGAGGATCATGAAATACTTTCTAAGAACAATATGAATACTCCACATAGTATGTGATTTTAATACAATTAATTAAACCCTTGAACTTATAAGTACGCGAAATTATCGATGTGTGCAGAATTCACCCTTAAAAATCCAACTACATTACATTCAAAAATGGTGGAATTATTTAGAATGTGCGGTGTGATATAATTATGAATCATAATGACTAATAATATTGAGGTTTATAGCGGTACATATATAATTACGTTATTTTGTATCAAAATCATCTGCCTAATTATCGACTGGATTCAGTCATCCTTTGGTTTACAATACGCACTTAATTGATCATCGAATTCTTTCTTCACACATCTAACAATCAAAAAATAAATGGCTTTTTTTTGGTATCGCAAAGATCTATTATGGGCTTTATGGAGTAATGTATTATTTAATATTGATCTAAATAAAATAAATAGAAAACATTTGCAGAATATCTTGAATTTAGAAGGAAGGGTTGAATACTTTTTTTCATTTATATTTATGTTCAAAATAGACTTAATGAACAAGACAGACTTGATTTTTTAGAATAAAAATATAGCATTAGTCTTAATAAAAGGCGCTTATTGTTATAATGTTACACTGAAATATTACAATGGTAGTAATTAATAAATTGAAAACAGGAATTATGAGAGACGTATGTTTTATTTGATAGATTTGCTTCTTTTCATACATTTGCCACTGATTTGGCACTCGTTAGAAGTTTTGTCGTTGTATAAGTATATACTCGACACCGTGATGTGTTAAGATGATCACATGGCTTATGACTTTTGACCGCGAGGTGCACCACGGGGTCCGATTCCCGGCTGCTCATTGAGCGGGGCTGGACTGGTGTTCTGGTTGGCTGTAAGAGATTTCTCTTGTAGCAATAAGTCGGCTATATGTATCAATTAGATACGTTAAAGTACAGAAAATTATACATATTTCATTTTATCTATATTCGTATTAGATAATTATTTTGTACACAATATTCGAAATTGTAGTTATTTAATTTAAAAATTATTTATAATGAAGCAAAATACTAATTTTTCACACGTGTTTGCTATATTAATTTATTGTTACGTATTATTTAAAGTAAACAGCCCGCGGACATACACATATATAAATAAATGAGCAAAATAATAACACGTAAAAATAATTGATTGTATAAAAAGTGATAAACCATCTAAATTAAGTTATGAAATATGTCATCGCACTTACGGAGCAGTATTCCATAAGATTTAGCTAATTAGGTTTCTTTCAGTATACCATACGTTACAAATTTGAAACAGTTGAAATAATTTTGTTTACCATCATATTCACGCAAATGATTTATGTATATATAGATATTAACAAGAATAAAGGAAACAAAACAATTAATAGGAAAAAAACCTGTTCTACTATACTAAAAAATCTGTGAGAAGCAATATAAACATTATTTTATTCTTACAAATCTCAAAATACAAAGCGTCAAAGCAAAGTTAAAAATATATGGTAATAGTGGCCACCTGGTTTTGCATACTGGTGTTTGGTACTAGTAATATAGTATATACCTTATTTCAGCAAACATTATTAATAGGTAGTGTTTAAACAGAAATCAATAAAGTTTTATATAAAAGAAATCAATATTATATTTTGTTACTTATAATAATCAATCAAGCGATTCCACACGATGATAAACTAATGACCGTTAATTCAAAAAACATTCAATCAATAAAATGTCAGTTGTTTCTTAAACACTGAATAAAATAGTCGTGCTGTAATTCAGTTGAAACGCAAAAAAATTACAAGAGCCAGTATGGGGGACGAATCAATTGAAAATACGTTGTGGCCAATTTTAGTATGCCAGCGTGTGTTTAGTGTTTGCCGAAAAACTGCGACACGAATTCCCTCTAGATTTACATCACGCTGTCAAAAGTTATACACTTTCCTAATAATTGCAATGTTCACATTTCTATATACTTCGATAAACATTGGTACATTGATGGAGTTGCATATGACACTTTTAATCCAACAGCTCGTTGCATTGGTATTCAGGACACTGCAGATGATTCTCATTCTGCGCTTCTTGTTAATTGATAGAATGTTTGACAAAAATTTGTTTGAAGAATTGATTTCGAGAATTCAAAAAGTAGATGACCTTTTCAAACCAGAGCACACAGTGAATATTTTGAGACGTGACAAATGTCGAATCCTCATAGTTATTGGTCTTTTTTTGTTTTATATTTTTTTTTATACCGCTTTCGGTGTTTGTGAAGCAACAAAATACACTCTAAACATTTTCTTTTCTATTGTATTCAGTACTGTTGCTGCCATTATTTTTGATTTAGAAATTATATTATTTTGTCTCATATTATTTAATATTACAAAACGTGTGGAAATGTTGAATATTTTGTTAATAGTTAATAACAAAAGAAATGTGGTTGCACCCATTGATGCCATATTTGGTAGTCCACAACATAATCCTAATTCCAACGATCATTTTACATTTGTATTGCCATTCAAGGAAAATTCCATTTATTATTTATCTCAATTCTTTACTAATTTGTTAGACCTGTGCCAATATTTAAAAAAGGTGTTCAAAATTCAGGTTTGTAATAGTATTTTTAATAGAAATGTTCAAATAACATTTTAACTTGAAATAACGCTTTCAAAAATATCAATGACCATATTATTATGAACTTTACTTTTCAGCTACTTATGACAATTACTGTTGCATTTTCTGGCACACTCTTTAACATGTATTTTTTTCTTGAGAATATGAAATATAATGTGAGTATTGTTAAAACATACATTAACTAATGAACTTGAAGCATTAAGCTAAGTCACATTCAATAGACTACAAACTAAAGGCAAATAATTGGATATTTAAACCTACAAATGTCCAAGAAATAATAAATATGCTTATACAGAGACTTGTCACGTAATCAATGAATGATATAAAAAAAATAGTATAATTTAAATGAATTATAAGTAAACGCATTTAGACATTTTTTTATGGACAAAGTCCAGGAGAGAAAACCAGGTGTGACAAGCATAGCCTTATCTTGAGGAACTAAGCCTACATCCAGCAGTGACTCGATTAAAGTAAAGGAAAGGGCAGACATTTATTTTCTTTTTATTTCATTGAATCAAATTATTATTAGACTTCCTCCTGGAGAATGAGCCGACAATGTGTGTCATTGCTATTTAATATTTCATTTTTTGTTTTTTGTTTGCATCATTGTGGCTGATAATCTTTAACATGTGCCTATCCTCAATCATTGATTTCTAATTTGTCTTTTTTTTTAATTAGTGATTATTATTCATAAGCTGCAGTAGCTCTGAAAAATGCCCATCTGCATACAAAGTTTCCTCGTAAATAAAAGAAATGAATTCAAATTTATCTGAAATTAAATCTTGTTTTCAAATATTCTCAATATTTTTTATCACAAATTCATTCATAAAGACAATCTTTCAGAAAGTGGACGTATTACTTTCCGTGGGTTTCATTTTACAGCAAATGACCTTTGTTGTGCGGTTGGTGGCCGTATGTCTGACATATGAGAAAATGTACTTGCAGATAGAAACTGCGAAATCCGTTCTAACATTAATGCAAGTCGATGAAGAATTACGTAAGTTAACAATTGTTCTTTACATATTAATTGAAGGTTTTTATGTTCGTCTAATTTTTGTTAATGTAAATGCTAATGCATTATATTTTATAAATGTGTAAATATTTTATTTTCGTAACAATATAATTATGTAAATATGTTCCCTTCATATTTCACATGTAAATACTAAATTAGAATTATAAAAAATTTTTTCAGTTTTCATGTTTAATAGCTTTTTGGTGACATGAATGAATGGAAAATTATTTTACCCTTTTCTTATTTTTTTCGTACTAAATTTTATTAAGATTAATAAAATATACAGACGGTTGACTTAATACTCTCAGAGAAATTCCTTATAGCTAATCATAATGAAAAAGTGAGAAAAATTAGTGCAGTGGAAAAATTACTGTAAAGGGACAGACCCACAGATTACATTAGATAATAAAATTTCAAAATGCTTTTGAAACCAGACATTGAGTGGACAATTTCTGTGTATATATTCAGTTGATTTTTTATTTTATTGATGTGTGCAATAAACGATTCTCCGTAAAAGGCAGTTCTGTGTCGAGGGATTTGGAATATCTTCTTGTGTTTATAAAGACTATTCGCCTGTCGCTTGTCATCATTATCTCACCTTTTTAATTAAGGGTAATGATTGGAAAAGTGGTCACGTTTTCGCGAGCGGAGATAAAATAAATAATCCAAGATAGGCAGAAGTAAAGTTCCAAAAATTTATACGTCTTTTGAACTGAACTGCGAAACATTTTTGAAGTTGTTTGAGAAAGTGTGTATTCTGAAAAAATCATACTATTAATAAAATTTACCTTAGGATGTTATTAAATATGTTGTGACAAGATGTGAATCAACAATTTAGGTCAAGTTTTTTGATATCGGAAGAAAATATATTGAACAGCAAGTATTAAAGAGTTGTGGTAGAGCAATTGTGTGAATTTTTGATAGCAAACATTTTTTTTACTCTCACATTACTTTCAAATTAAAAGTTTTCCATTTTACGAATACACCTATTATATATTTAGGTAACTTTTATTATTTGAATTAGTCATTCGTAATTAAATAAAACTACGTGATGTAGTATTATAGTAGAAATAATACTACATCGCGTAGTTTCATTTCATTGTGAACAATGAATTTCTAAAAAATTAACGCCAAATATATTCAATATTTGAATTAGTTATTGTTATGCCCATTCAATGTTAATATGTATTTTATAAGTTTATAATCCTATATTTTCTTTGTAACACTTTAAAACTGTGTAATGTTTATTGTTATGTGGGTGAGATTTTCGAATTTATCTTTGATAGAAAAATAATATAATTCTGAATGGTAGACCGAAGCTAATTTTAAAAATATATATATTCTTATTAAATGTATTGTACCTCATTTACATTGCAATCATTATTTTAGTACAGAATATAGAATTAACCAGTCAATTTTCGGTATGGATTCATCTAATATAATTATGAAACATAGGTTATTTTTTAATAAAGACAATAAAGTAAATTATTTTGTTCACCATATTTCCAGTAACTTACACTGAATTACCTACATGTTATAGGTGCTATTTTGTTATAATATATTACTGAAGCGAGGCTCATTTTTATCAAAATGACATAAACTAGAAATAAAACTTCCAAGTTTAATTCATGTTTTATGTGTCCATAAAAGTTCAGCCAAAGATATCTGTACGGAAAAATACTTACATGGCCCTGAGCCCGGTAATTGATTGCTTTTTTCCACAGAATATGCAATAAAGACCAATTTTTAAATCGATTATATTAAATCAGACTAACAAGGACTGTTTTAGCTTGCCGTAATCTTTTATTCTATACTCGTACATTCTGAACTCAAAGCGTTTGTCTTCCTTTTTCCTTTTCTTCCATAGCTTTTGTAATATAAAATAGATCTCGAATATCCATCAACCGAGGTATATGAAGTCTGCCAGAAAACAATCGCAATAAAACATCAGTAATTTGCTTTCCATTTTTGACTTCCAAAAATGGTCATATCGGTGAATAATGTGAACTTCATTAGGTTTATTTTTCCCAAACCAAATACCAAGGATACAGATATTTTCGCGGGTAATATGAAGTTGGCCTTGTATTTTGTAATACCAATTATGAGTACCATTAGTTACATAATTATTAAAACTTCGTTCCAATAATATGACTATCAAATTTCTAAAGGGAATGTTCTTTAAAAGCATCGTCTAAAGCTATATTGGCTAAAGAAGAACACTTTATTTCTATTACACCACCTACACCTGATGACAAATATGCACTTATCATCGGATGTAGTTCCGAGGAAATTCAATTGCTTAGCCGTGAACAAACTGCACTTTGTGATACTAATATTTTTCCGCTTTTCAGTTTTTGATGGTAATTTCGTTACCTATACCATAACATACAGCAGAAATTATGGAGATATCACTATCATACACAATTTTTTTACAGAGAAAGTACAATTGGTTGTAATTATTTTGTTACAAACATCATTGAAAATATAAGATGTTAATAATTTTCTCCTCCTTGTTATCCACTCCGCGCTGTTTCTTTGTAAAAACAGTACGTCTTTAAGTTCAGCACAAAATAATGTAAATTCATTCAAAAAGGACATCTTGGCTACTTCAAACACTTCTGAACTCGTGTCAGATTTATGACAGTTTGGTCCACAGTGGGCGTCTTTTGTTACTGTATTGCAATGGAGTCTTTTGGTTTAAAATTTAGAATTTATAACTTCCTGTCATCGAATATGCTTCCCTCTTACGATAACATTACCAGGGTTAGTCCTAAAAATGATCTCATGTGTTTAAGTATGAAGCATATCCGTATTAAAAAACGCAATACCGGCAGCGCAACGAGCTACGTAATAACGACGTTACAAGGAAATTATATGTTTCCCTCCTACGTACTTTGCTATCTATGCACTAAAGATTTCGACCAAATTACTACTCCAATTATGGAATAGGCAACTTGAATAGTAGATGAGTTTTCGGTTAATACTTTCCATGGCACTCATTAATCCAGACGCAACCAAATCTGATATAATAGACATTGATTGAGAACGTTGGGTTTTTAGTGTATAAAAGTAATTACTTCAATTTTGGTGATTGCCAAATATGGTAGTTGCCAAACATTTGGTGATAGCCAATATAAAGACAGAGCCAGTGTTACAACACTGGCTCTGTCTTAGAGACCCTTAGTTCAAAGTTACGAAACAGCTAGAAAAATTATATTTTGAATAAAAAATTACATTTAATATTTTTTCTCTTAAAACTGGGTTAGTTCATTATTATAACATAACCTTTAAGATATATTTTTGAACAAAATTATTATTATTGATTGAAATATCCGAGTATTTCAATTAAAGTGGATAAATAGAAGATGTAGACAGATTGGAAAGCTCAAAAGTGGTAAAAGTAAAGTACAAAATTTAAATAAACCAGTATAAACATTTTAAATGTAGTTAAATTAATTATTTTTCAAAAATATTGAATTAACAGCTAATCTTATAAAAAATGTCTTTTTCATATTTGTGACATATATATAATTTGTTTGCTTAATTCTCTTTTAGATAGCATTGCAAAAATTTAAAGCGTTCCGTTCCTTTTTACTTAATTTCTTCAAGTCTAAGCACAAACATACGAGACTGCAAAAATTTACATTTTGATTCTTGTTTCATGGAGGTGAAAGCAAGAGATCAAATATTATCACATCAAATCTAACAACAGTTACATCCTGGCACCAGCGAACAGAACAATAGGCAAAAGAAGGAGCCACGCATTGTTCTTTGACATTTATATGGGGAAAATTAATCAGTCATACAGAAAGTTTACGTCAATAGTAGGAGAAATTGGTGCAGTGGATATTTTTTTTAGTTTCTTAATAATTACCTTTATCTTAAAAACTTACCAAGTCCATAGTCATTTTCAAAGTCAGTATTCTTTGCTTTGCACCACATAAATTTGGAAATATCAACAAAATACACTAGCAAAAGCATGGTTTTGTGAGGGCTTGCGAGTTACTTAATACGCGTCCATTACAATAATGCTTCCAGGATACAGTTGGGACTGCCGCGCTTCTGTAGTGTTTTGGACATATTTGCAGATGCTCATGTGGAAGATATCTCTATTACACAGCCTAGGATGTGCGACGGTTCCAACACCATCCAAGGCATGATTTCTGGTTGATTACTCATTTAAATGCATGTTCATATAATCAGTTTGTATAATTTCCATAAAATTATAAGTACGTAGATACAACTTTAGAAATCACTATATTAATATACATTAATTGTAAATATTGCAAATTCGGATAATCTGTCATGTACAAATTCTACAAAAAAACAAAATAAAAATTTGGTAAATGTTTAAATATTCTTTTTACAATACAGTTAGGAAAAATTATGATATCATTAGTTACTGTTAAAGAAACAATAGTTACTCCTTTAACAATTTTCATTTAAGTAATACCTAGAATCCCGCATGAAATATTCTCGCCTACTACATTTTAACACATGAAATTGTAATATTACATAATCCATCATAGGAAAACCTTCTATTTAATGCTAATCTTTTTGATGTTTTTATTCTTGAAAACGAGACAAAAACTACTTTAATGTTAAATCTTGCGATTTACGGATTGTAATTAATATGATTTTTATAAAACAATGATTTTCATTGATTTCATGTTTGCTTGAAATTCGTGACAAAGGGTACGATGTCAATTTTGGTTCAATATCAAACAAACGATGATGATATAAGTTGCGATGTGTCAATTCCATTTTTTTCTGGCATATTAAACAAATGAGCACTTTCTCAATAAAAATAGAATACAGTATCTCGAATTCATCATATTATTTCGTTCTTTACGACCAGATAAAGTATGTCTTCTTGGTATTTCGCTGTGACAACAACAAATACAAAATATTTAAAACTATTTCGTTACAGATGTTCAAAAAAATCTCAACAGCGGAAGGTGGTTAAATTTATTTATAATTTGTTCTGTATGGTCCAAAAAAATTAATGTAAATCGATTTCATTTTACGTAATGATCATATTATTGTAGGTTTAGAATTAATAAATCTGAATAATAGAAACAGGTAAAAAAAACAGGGCCAATACAATTTGTACTTGCTAATAAGAAATTGAGATCGATTTTGGATTAAAAGATAAAACTTCTTAAAGCCTAAAGTATTTGTTAACTTTAAAACTAATCTTATTAAAAATTAAGTGAAAAATATTAACCTAACTTCCGATATTAATATATATTATCTATCTTCAATAGGTACTTACATCCAAAATTTCGTAATTCAGCACCTTTCTATATCTTAGTTTATTCGATTTATGTAGGTTATTTATCCTACACAATTTACTATCCATTAATTTACAATATAATAACAACCACGTATCACATTTCGATTTTGTTAGTAAATATTCTTTCTCGAAATATTACACATCTGCATGCTATCATTAAACATTCTAGAAATATGAACATCTGCATGCATGCTTTATTAATTCCGTAATGTTGTAACAGATGGCGCTAGTAACCATATGATAGTATTACATCGTCGTTTCGTATTTTTTTATAATTAAGTAAAAGATTTAAATACAAAAATAACTATAGGTAACAAATCTAGACGACTTTAAATTCTTATGTTAAATTTTAAATCTAGAGGTATGATAGTTTCGTCATAAAGTGTACCACGAAACTGTATTGGTTGTGGGATAGTGATAGAGCTCGCTCCGCTCGCCCTAATAAATAAAATATTTATATCAAAAAAAAAAATTATCGTTTGTAGTGTAAGTAACGTAAACTAAACAAGATCGCGCTTGTACCGCCGATCTGCCGTGTCGCCGCGCCCCGCGCCTCCGCCCGCATCCAGCCGCTATCTCCACACGCGCATCCTTAGAGTGCCGCACTGTATGAACTTCATGCCACCCGCCATCGCGTGGACTTACAACGCGCGTGCGGGCCAATGCAGATGGTTGTATCTCGTTTTGATATAACTACTGTTCCGTTAATCATTACCGCTTATGTCACTTTTGTGATATAAGCGGTAATCATTAATGTAACAGTAGGTTATGTAAATAGTTTTTATAATAATAGGTTTGGTAGGTACATATAATTTTATTTCTAATTCTGTAGTCAAGTCCAATGTATGATTTACAAGTTATTAAAATGCGACCAAGATGTCAAGTACAATGTATATTTATAAATTATATCTAATACTTGTACATTTTAAATATTGTCCGATCAGACATTCGTAAAGGAATGTCGGATATTGATGAAATTTTATATAAAACTTCCTTTGTCATAAAATAAAATTCTAATATCAAAATTAGGCTTGACCATATTTTAATAAGTTTAGTATATTTTTCAGTTTAGTTCAAGTAGTAGTTTTAGTTTTTTTTTCAGTATGATTCAACGTCTTGCCTTTTGATAAATACATACTGTTTTATATACAGATAAATAGTACATTACCCAGTGGAATTTTTAAACAGATAGATAAGATATATAGATCCCGATTTTTCTCCTCAAAAAACAGATCTCAAGGGTTGGCACGGTTAATAAACTGCTTCACTATTTGAAGTTTCCCAAAATTTTGTAACGGCACAAGATTGTAAGTAGGTTCTTTATAAAAATATGTAATTGAAGGTATAATTAAAATATCCTTATAATTGAACAAACCTATTTTTCTTCATGAAAATTCCACGCGAACGAAGTTGCGAATAATATCTAGTTTTATTTATATAATCGATAAATTTATCTTGTCGTTTTTCCATGCTTATTTATTTCCAGATCCTCTTAGTAATTTCGATTTATCTTGGAATCCCATTAGTTGGTTTGTAATACGTCATCAATTTGGATGCATCAGAAATAAGGCGAATTGTTTATTACTCTTGTATAAAACATCTACATGTTATCAATATCCTGGCTAAAGGACAGACAGGATTATGGACTATGGCCTATGGACTATATGATCTTACACGTATCGGATTCGGTAGTGGGATTGATGTAATACTTGCAAGGGACTCACGCAACAACTTCGGGTTACGCGGACACTCGGGGTGATTAATTATGTACATAAACATTCTTAAGTTAAACCTTAATATCATAGACATGCAGACGGTTGTTACAAGTGTTCAAACACATTTTAAATGAAATATTATTAATTTATTTTCATTTCATTTAAAAGAAAACTTTTATTTTCAGCCACAGAAATGAACCTGAAATTGAAAGACCTGTGTCATATGTTTTCGATACCTGGATTTATAGAATTCAAAATCGCCTGCCCCTTCAGGCTATACGTATCGCTTTTGTTTGCTTTTTTAAGTTTAATTTCGAGAAATCTCATTGTGTTATTAAATTATTATTATATGAAAAAAAAGTTTTATATGAAGTTCCGTAAGAGATTATTAACATCATGGCATTTTCTAGGCTTTCAGGATTTTATTCGACATTTCTTTACGAAAACTTGGACGGACAATGTCCAAAATATGCAAATATTAGACATTGATTATTAATCACGTATAGTACTTGATACCTTTGATTAATTACACTTGTAAAATCGTAAAATTTTAGGAACAAATAAAACCAGTTTCATGACTTAAATTAAATCATCAAATAATTTTTCAACCGATTATACCAATTTAGGTCAGTTTAATGAAAATCTTTGTGAAATAGGTTTCATATTATTTTATTTTAATATTTTTATCAAAACGAGTCTAATAAATTTTAAACGTTTATTAACGCCCAAATTTTTTAAAACCTTGCACTCATGTCCATTAATACCTGTCTTCTTTTTCCATGAAAATTTGTGCAGATGAACACTCAATGAGCAATCAATTAATCATTAAAACTAGTGGTTTGTCATAATGTCAACAAGAAACTGTGCAAAATTTCAAATCTTTAATGGAAAAGATGGTTTAATTTCATTATGGCATTATGATTTGCATTTGCTTCATTTTCGATATAAACGTACAATCTGCATAAAACTCTGGTAACGACTTCGATTCATATTCGATAAACCTAGTTAAGTTTAAATTAAAATAAGTCAAGGTATTAAAATTCGAGTGTTAATTATTCGACTTAATTACATTTATTATATGTTTGATTGCATGACAAATATCAATAAACACGACATCAATAAAAACGATAAGGAGATATAATACTAGAAAATAGTAGTAGTTCATTAAACAGTTTCAAGGCCATATTTTGGAACTTTTAAATGAATTATTACAGAAAAACTAACGATATTTTACAGACAGATATTCGTCTAATCCCTATTGATTCTAAAGTGTTTTAATTAGCTTGGTTTTTGGTTATCAACTTACATTTGATTTGTTACATTAAGTTAGTTAAAAGGTACAAAATAATTACTTGGTTTACACACGTTTTATCAAAATATACTGAATATGACATAGCGTAACACTTTCTACATTATGAAGTTCTTTTTCAATCAAATTTCAACTTACATTTTTATGGCATTCAGTTGCTCGTTCTTTGAATTCTGTTCTCGATTATCAAAAGATGAACTTAATTCAAGTGTCCCTCAAGGGTCAATGGTATTCCCTGAGGTTATATTTTGGTATGAAAATAATAGCTTTTTTTAAATGATCTTAATTAATGCTTATGGCGGTGTTTTCCTCAGTTAATTTTTTTGACATAAATTGGAACTACTAATAATTGTTAAGAAATAATGTTGAAAAACCAATTATGACATAAACAAATTCTAGAGTTAAACGAGCCTAAACTCGACGGATCTGCTGTTCACCTTTGACGACGTCCTACGCGCAACTTCGACCTTTATCACCAGATTTTGACTCCGTCATCATATTTTGTACCCTAAAACACCATAATTCAAGTTCCTAGCGAAATTTCAATTACAACATTTGTAGTGGGCAGAGGGACAACAAAACAATTGAAATAAAAGCGTTTAAAAATGACAGATTTTCTTAAAAAATTACTCGCATGAAAGGGGGTTAATTTCTGTACTTCATAAATTTTTATAGAAAACGCGGGCTAGGTATAATCATTCTGAAATATCAGGGACTTGAACAATAAAAGAGGTAAAAAAGGGGAGACCCAAAATTATATTAGTTTCAAAAGGCAATCTCTCACGATTTAATATTTTGCCGCGCGTGAGGGAATAGTGGCGCATCTCGTCTTGTTACTTAAAGTTCATGCATTTTTTTTGTTTATCTCAATCTATACCCTCACCGTCCCGTCTCTACCTATGTTCACCATAATGTTACATCTCTAGGTCCACCACTATAGTTTCTCCTACTGCCAATTGAGTACAGTATTTTGTACTCGATAAAGTTATATTGAAAGTGAACTTTCCTGCATGAACATTAGTAAATATGACCGCTCTGTACTTTTTACTTAAAATAAATATGTGGTATAAACATTACTGGAATATAAGGTTGTACGATTAGATGTTCTATTTTTACGGAAAGCTTCAACGTTACACTTACAACTTACGTTATTTGCAGTTTACCATTTAGAGTTTTATATTATACTTGCCGTTTAGAATATAAAATGGTGGGGTTAGTTATTCTATTCTATGGAAAGATTCGAAGTTAATTGCAGTTTACAATTTGGACTTAATATTAAAAAAAATATCTTGAATAACTGTTTGGCATATTTTATTTGATACTTACCGTTTGGAATATAAGATGGTGCGATTAGGTGTTCTATTTTTATGGAAAGCTTCAACGACTTATGTTAATTGCAATTACCATTTAGATTAATATTAAAAATAATATAACAACATTTTGAATATGTGTATCTGTATATAATGTGTTTTGTATGATACTTACCGTTTGGAATATAAAATGGCGCAATCAGATGTTCTATTCTTTTTGGAAAGCTTTAAGTATTTATTTTAATTGCAATTTACCATTTAAGCTAATATCAAAAGTAAGATAAAAATATCTTGAATAAATGTACGATGTGTTTTGTATGATACTTGCCGTTTGGAATAAAAAATTGTGCGATTAGATATTTTTTAAGGAATTTTCAAGGATTTACGTTAATTTCAATTTACCATTTAGATTAATATTAATAATAAGATAAAATACTATTGTCAGCATGGCCAGGTCAACTTGCATTAGCCTTGGTTCATTTCAGTAGACACGTACTCGACAAATGAAAAAAGGTTCGTAACACCGCTTTCAGCATGCAATCGAGCAACAATCGTTTCTATTGTTATCTCTATATATGCTATGTCCTGGATGTTAAATTCATTTTAGAATGCTCATCGTTCAGCAATGAGAAAAATATACTGAGGTTTACTCATTCGCAAGTATTTTTCATAAATTACATATTTTAAAAAAATAAGATTACATACACGAACAAAAACTAATTTCAATAAAATTAAAAATATTTCTTTAGGCACACTTAAAAACAATGAGTTGTCAGTCACGTTAGTATAAAATATTACATTTAGTTTACTTAACAAAAAAACTTTTAAATGAACAAGCCATATTCAAGTAAAGTTTACAAACTGAATCAGGACAATGATATAAGTTGCAGCCAAGCCCTAAGAAAAGAAAAGAAGAAGAAGCTAAGTAGCAGTAACATGCGTACATCGAACATGTTAAATATATTGAGTTGACCTGTTTTATTCCAATGGAATAGATCTTGAATTGTTTCTAGTAGTTTTTTACTTTTAATATCTGAAAAATTTAAAGAGCATTTATACAGTTATTATATGGTTAATGATGAAAGAATGAATTAATATTTTAGGTCTCAAAGTTGGGGTATCTATGTTAAGTATAAACTACTACGTACCTGTGTTAAGTATATACTAAAATTTGTGGAAAAGAAATTTTAAATATCGATTTAAATGTTGGTATATCTACTCGTTAAAAAGTATAGGCGTCAAAGAATATCGTTACGTGTTAAAAAGTACAGGCATCAAAGTGAATCATTGCATTTAACGAACGCATGGTGTTATGGATGTACTTAATTTGCAGGACATATGCAAGAATGACTTGAAGTAAACACGTACCAAGTTCATCACCAGTTGTAAACTCAGCTCAATGCAATTCTATTTTTCTCACTTGTTTGTAAAGCTTCTCGGCAACTGCGCATATTATAATCGTTAATACCGCGTAGTGAAACAAATACAATATTCCAAATGTAATGAAGCTTTCACTGTCCTGCAAAAGAAAAAAAATTATTATGTGGAAATACTCATGAAAATGATTTTTCTTAAAAAAAAGTTAATTCTTGGCGTCTATCGAATTGAAACAGGCGATAAGATCCATTTATGTGCTTTCTGCATATATCCAAAATATAAATTGAATATAAATTAATTGCAGAAAACTGTGATATTTTAACATCGTATTTGAGGAGAAACAATTTGTTGTTTTTTTACTTACTTTTAGTTTCATGTGCCCAAGAATGAATTGTGTGCTAAATAATATATTGATAAACGTCAGCGAGAAAGTCAAAAATAACTGAAATAAAATGGTAATGACGACTGTATGTTCAGACAGAATTTAATCAATAAAAATAGTATCATTGTCTAAAATGTGAACGAGAAAGGTTGTTTAGATTCGACCTTTATGAAAATAATAACAATAAATTATATTTATACAGACATTGGTGAAAACAATCAACAATAAATCACCAACAATTCGTCAGTACCACAATTATTATGCTTTGTTTGAACGATAAATTCTGATATTTTTAATGCCATGTGATTTTAAATGGATTTTCCGTCACCATTTATTATAGAAAGCCATTTATCACAAATTTTTAGAAATATTGTAAAAGGACCTACATATATCTGGGAGTACATTTGTACGATTTTTCCGAACCAAATGAGTTTACCCGACGCACAGGGCAAAAACAGCATGCGCACAAATTTTTCCTATCTACACAGATTTTGTTATTTGCAATAAAACAAAAGTCGTGCCACATATAATGAAATTTGATTTGAAAAGGGGGAAGGCGGCGCAGTACTTTGTATGACATTACAGGACTTATTCATCGATGTTTCTACGAAACATTTAATTTAAATTAACAGAAATTTAGTTATTTCTTTTTAATCTAGTTTAGTTTTTATTATTTCGGTTTTTCAAACCACATTATAGAAAAATCTAGTATTATTCAATTTATAGCTAATAATCATAGATACTAAATCAAATTCATTTATATAATTTTATATTAGTTACTGTGTCTATGCATAGGGAATAAAGTAATTATAATTTCGTTCGTTTCATTTTTGTATACGAATGAAATAAAATATTTTATAAATAAAGTGAATAAAAAGGCATGTTAGTTATACACGTTGATAAATTAAGTAAATACCTACGTAGTCGAGTGACAGTAGCTTTCAGATACAACACACGCCATTTATAATGAAGATAATACTCAATTCTCTAAAATTTATATTTGAGTCGCTAATATACGTTTTATGAAAGAAAAAAACTTGTATAAGTTAGGACTATAATATTAGTTGGAACGAGGTTTCCTAGCACAAAATGTATTTTATTTAATTTTTCGGCAAACCAACTATCTCTAGGCAAAAATGATACCTTATTCAGCTGTTACGTAAAGAAGAAACAAATAAACGTATTTTGAATTTATAATATAATAGGTAGGACTCTAAATTAAATATTAAACTGATTGTTTTTCTAGCTTCTTTATATTGCGTATGTAACATTTCAGAAATCAATGAAATCCTTTGCGCCGTTGCGACGTGAAAGAATGATAAATAAACATATTTTAGCGAAACTTTAGTTGCAATAAAAAAACTGTAAAAATGGCCTGTCTGTATATTAATCATCAAACGATTTCGTGGGGTTCAAAAGTAACCCACCGGCATTACTTTACTACCATACTCACACGCCTTTCAAGTGCGCCGGCGCTCCTTGTATTCTTACTATTCGGTGTGAACTCCAAGTGGGCGAACGAGTGCAACGCTATCATCGTTAGTTTGTGACTTAGGTGAGTACTGGTGTCTAAAAGTACCCCACGAATCCGTTTATGATTGTTATTTTTGCTTGTTAGTGTTTTGATTTTTATTTTATTTTTCAGATTCAACAATGTCGGGTCAACTAACAGATGAGACTATAAGAAGCTTGTTTGAAGATTATGAGCAATTCAATTTTGAATAAATTGATAATTTTTTTTAAAATGAGGGTGATGTGAGTGACCTGCAGTCTATATTTACCGATCATAATTCTGAAAGTGAAGAGGAGATGGATGAAGACTGTGTAGAGGGCAGCGTACACCATTTTGAAGAGAAACAAGGTTTTGAAAGGCATTTTTATGGCAAGAACCGGTATAAATGGTCTCAAACCGCTGCAGTACCTACACGTACTAGAGGTTATAATAATGTCACGTTTTTGCCTAGTGTAAAAGAACAGGCTTTAACCTTGTCCAATCCAGCTGTTTTGCAAGCTTGGTCACTGCTTATTGCTGATAAACTTATATCATATCATATTTATATATATATATATATATATATATATATATATATATATATATATATATATATGATAAAACAAATGAAAAGATAACTGAACACTTGGAGCAAAATGGAACCTCATCGTTTCCTTCTTAAACCAACCACGTTTCTGAAGAAGAACCTAAAGCCTTATTGGTTTTTTGTTGTTAGCTGGCATATATAAATCTAATTACGAGTAAACGATAACTCTCTGTTGCAAGAGATGGAATTGGAAGAAACGTATTTCGGGCAACAATGTCTCTCATCCGTTTAGTGTCTCTGTGGTTTTCCTTGAGATTCGACGATGCCAAGACTCGAGAAGCGCGAAAAACAACAGATCGACTTTATTTAATTTCGTTTTTATTTCAATGATTCATTTAGAACTGTAAAGCCAAATATACTTGTTCCGCATATCTTACAAAAGACGAATGTTAGCAGCTTACGCGTTGGAACAAAATGGTTTGACATCTACATTCTACGGTCTACGTTGGAACATTACGTAAAAACAAGTGAGAGATACCTCCAGGGCTTCTGCGTAAAAGAAACGGGCCTGTTGAATCTTTTATATTTGAAATAAACTCGAACACAACTATAAAACCGCATATGCCGAAATAAAATTGATCAGTTATCTTAGTATCATTGACGCATCATGTTGTCCACAATTAAAAATGCTCTCTTTATTCTGTCACAAAGAGGACAAAATGATGGCCAACTGTAATTTTTGGTATAATCTTAAACATCCACCTATACGGCCACAGAAAGCGTCAAACATCGACGAAAAGGAAACTCGTAAAAATTTATAAAATAAGTTGGCATGTCGCTTATAAAACTTTACACAGTATTTAGACAAAAAGAGGCAAGCACTTTTTCTCGAGAATTGAGACTCATCATGAACCAGGTTTTTCAAGCCAACCCAAAGAGCGAAAAAAGCGCTCAAATTAAATCGGCAAAAAATAAATTAGTTTTCAAATTACTTTACGTAGACAAAAAGTCTGCAATTGCTGTGAAAATAAGAAATTAAGTAGAAAAAATGTGATTTAGACCCAACATTCTCCTGGAAGTGATATTGTAGTCTCTTATTAATACCTCTCAATTCTTATATATATATTTTTGAATTTTTGTTAGTATTATTTTAAAGAATAAGGTTTGTTTTGTTATAAAAATATATCTTTGATCTCAGAAATTGTTTAGTATTATAAGACCATTTATGATGATTAGAAAAATAAGGGTGATTAAAAAACGGCTAAATTTTGCCTGAAGTGTTTTTTTTAATAAAAGCAAAAAAATTAAATGATCATATTGAAGTTTTATTTAACGACTAGAAAAATATTTAAAAATTATAATTTAATACTTTCTTCGGTTTTAAGCTGAATACCCCACGAAACCGATTACGTTATTCGAAATAGCGAAGATGTATGATGGTTAAATACATTTACGAAGGAAACATTTAGGGTAACATAACAAAAGTAATAGAAAATAAAAATATTCTTTTTCAAATGTTTGTGAGCCCGTTTATTTGTCCAAATCCCATTAAAAGAATTTCGATGAAGTTTTTACTAGTGGTTTCTGTTTTCTCTGAGGTAACATGTAGGGTATATTTTATGGCAATTGACTAACTAAAAAGAAGAAATAGCAACTTTACGTTTCAAAACAAATAATAATTAAAATAAGTTGTATTTCTAATTTTTATAATATTTTGTATCACTGACTGGCCCTGATATTAGCAGTCCCCCAATTGTCATATTTATCAATGGTGCTCAATTCAGTTATATATATTAAATATATCCTAAGTTGTCAAAGTCTATACTACACGCATTTTGGAAAGAATGGAGGAAGTAAGCGCTTCAGCAGCTTTACAAAGCATTAGTGGAATCACTTAGAAATATGACATGCAGTAGTTATATTTTTAAGCTGCGTTTTTAATTTATAGACAAAATCCAATTATTCCCCCTAAAGGCATACCATAAGTATAATAATAGTAGACACAATTAGTAATCACGAGTTATTTGCTACCTCGGTAAAGCAGCATGTGGAAAATAATATCATTTCACACAGCCATCTAATTAATTATGGTTATTTGAACATAATTTAAAAATACAAAATAAATAAAACTGGTTACAAAAACAAATATTGAATATATAATTTCATTTTATTTACAATATCGAATTAATTAATATCAAGGTAATGCAAATAGGGTATACCTTTTTATACACCACAAGCGGCCTCGTCATATAATTTTGCAGCAAGTAAATATCCGTTTTCGAACGGCGTTTTTGTAAATACGTCCTTAAGTTAAACAAAAATATTTAGTTAAATTCGAATTTTTGTTAAACAAAATTTAAGCTCAGCTAAATATTTTATTTATTTAAGATAGCAAACGTAAGAAAACATTAATATATCTTAATTAATCTAGTTGAAAATCAATAATTAAAAACACCCTTCTCATTGGTCGTCTAAAATCATAGCCATTTATTAAGATCTAATAACTCAAACCCAAAACAATGTTATAGAAATTTAAAATTTGGCAATAAAATACTTCAACAGTATTCATGTAACATAAGTTATGAACATGTAATAATGTATTAAATTACAGTCAGACATATAATAAATTATAATAAGAATTTAATGTGTTTTATGAGCGATTGTAATGCAAAACCTTGCAACATGATACCAAAATAATGTGTATTTTTAAATATAAAACAAAATTAAAAAGCAAAATAATATATTTATAATTTCGCTTTATAAGACTTGAATACTTGTACTAAAATAATTATAAAATTTTAATGCAATACTAATAAGCATAAGTTACAACTGCATGACCAAAATATTACTTGTGTGTCGGACTCTCAGACTCAAATTGCAGCACATTTAACAAAAAGTTATTGTTAGAAAAATGTGTAAGTTATAACGTGAAAATAGGTTTTGTTCTTAATTTTTTTATATACGACGTTAACTTTGTCGTCGTCATCATCGCGGGTGTTTAGCGTGACAACGTATTTAGTAAAAGGAATAAAAATCAATTTTCATTACAATTTCCATACGTTTCTTGCATTAAACATTTAATAGAATTTTTCTTCATTTCATTTAAATTGTGTTATTGGCACACACAATTTAGTGTTAGATGTTAATATGACAAATACAGATATATATCTAATAGTGCCTGTGTTGAGGAACATATACCGTCCTCGCGCATTTTTATAGTTACAGCATTTAGAACAAATCTCAAATTCCATAATAATATAAATATATTTCATGTAAATATATTTCAACTAAATAATAATATAAATATGTTTCACTTATAGTTTCCGAGGAACGGCCGATGATAGATGAGATAATTTATGCAACGCAAATATTTTGACCATGCTATCATATAGAGCGAGACACTGTCACGTATATAATTGAGAAATTAATGGAATGACTTTTGGCTTCTGTTAACCTGCGTCTTTTAAATATGTATTATTTTGAAAAATGACTAGACGTTCTTTCAAATTCAAAAATAATAATAGATATAATTAGTACTTGCAATTGCATTTCATTTTAGTTTAGATCAGAATTTGAATTATACAATGTCTTCAAGTTCAAGATGGCGGCATCTGTAATTCATAACAAATCGCTACAATATCATTTTCGATTAATTTTAAGGTACTGAATTCGAATATTACAACTTTTTTTTAATTTTAGTTTGGTGGCATCTGCCCCTCTCAAATTAAATTGAAATTGATTATAGTGAAAATTTTTTTTGAGAGAGATAGATGCCGACATCTTTCAACTCAAAAATATAAAAAAATTAATTCAGTACCTAAATTTTTGAACACGATTATAGTGACGACTCATTGTGAGAGATACGGACGCTGCAACTTTTAATCTTTACAATATAATAAAATTTAACACAATGAAGAACTATTTCAAGAAAAATACACGCCGCTGCTTTGTTTCTCAAAAACATTGCGAAGTTTGATTTCGGCATCCTAACTTTGGCCTAAATCTAATGTAGCGATGATTTATTGTGAGAGCGGGATGTTGCTATCTTTGTCCAAAATCGTTTGAATTTCTATGATAATAATTACAAAAGTAAATTGATTTCAAGTAACGAGCTTTGTATTGAAATGTCAAATTACCAAATCTTCCTTTTAGTCCGGTTGCGATGAAAATTTTATTTAGATTTTCTTAACTGTTCTTATGTAATGTACAATACGAAATATACAGATCAACAGACGAAGAGTTCAGACTAAAATTTTAAAAAACAATATTTTTGTGTTTTATTTCTTTTGTTACGTTCCCCTAAATACATTTTTCTTTACTTTATTCAATATGGAGATCAGAATTTTTTACAATTGTATTGCACGTATGGATAGATATAATAATAAAATACGTAACGAGTAAATTTATGCATCTTAGTACTGAAAAAGTAAAATGAGCTTATATCGAATGCCCGAGGGCACGGAAATAGAATACTCTACTCTTCCCACAACTCCGAAATTGAATTGACCTTGTGTGCATAAGTGTACATATGTGTGAGTGGCAAGTGATCACTATTCACATCGATATTATAGCGACAACGTAAACTGAAAAGAACAACTCATTTACTCAAAGTTTATTTGTGATTTATTTACTAGGACCCATAATTAGAAACTCGACCACAATTTAACTTAAATATGTTTTTGAGGATGATTAAATTCCATAAAAGTAACTAATGCCTCAAAAATAAATGATCGATTGAAGTTTTATGCAACATCTTGTACACCTTGTACTTCCAATGTTTCCACTCATTATGTGATTTTGTTTAATCTTAAATATTTTCGGTGTATTATTTGGGTGCACTGTGAAAAATATAAATTTGAGCACTTTTATGAAGGAGATAAAATACCAAATGAATAAATAAAACAAAGTTGTAGGGAAAAAATATGTACTTTGTTTGATTTTCAAACACAACGCAATTATTCTACAACGAGCGTCTGTTATTATCGAAATTAACATTTTTAACTCCTCAAATACTTTAATAATAAACGAAATGATGTATAACCCAAATAATCCTTAATTACTAATTATAAATAAATTATATTTGTTTAATAAAATAAGCACGAGATCCTTTTGTTAGTCGTTAGATTCATGTGGGTCAAGTGTACGCAGCGTCTAATTGTGCGCGTTCAAAATATCTTGAAAACTATATAGAGCTAAAGATCGGCAACCCCTCTCTTCAGTGCCCCGTGGGACGTCATGCGAAGTGCTCGTGTCGCAGCGGCTGCTCGCGCGCCATTTTGATCTGACAGGTAAATAAAGATTTTTGCTAAAATGTTTACCATATTTTGTCACATTTGACTCGTAATCTTTTATAGTCATGTAATTTTTTTACAAATATGCTATTTGCTATCGAGTGCAACATAATGCGCATGCGCACACTTACCCCGCTTGCATAACTTTGTACATGTGTTGCTATGTTTTGTTTCAGAGTACAAATATTAATTCAAAATGCCTCGAGATTACCTAAGGAAAGCTCGAGATAGATGCATCGTCACATATGAACAGCTGGAAGCCAAATTATTAATTTCAAAATGAAAAAAAAATCTGCATGTAAAAGAAAAGCTGCATCTAAAGTCGGACTTAAACAAAGTACTTTGCGAAAACGGTTAAAAGCTGGGAAGACAGCAACCAGCATGGGAAGATTTTCTTTGACATTCACCAAAGAGCAAGAGACTGATATATAAAAATATATTAAACAAAGTGATGATCTTTATTATGGTCTCGCTATGCAAAACCTCCAGAAGTTGGTTTTTGAGTATGCTGAAGTAAATAAAATTACGCATAGATTCAACACATCCACAAAATTAGCTGGCCCAGATTGGGTATATGGATTTATCAAAAGGTTTCCTGAATTGAAATTGCGACAGCCAGTCCCAACTTCTTACCCAAACAACATTACAAATTCTTACCCAGTCGAATATATAATATGGATGAAAGTGGAGTCAATACTGTACCAAAGAAAATATCAAAAGTAATATCGGTGAAAGAAAAAAGCTGGTGGGAAAAATCGTTTCTGCTGAAAGAGGCCAAACGATTACACTATGTTCCTCCAGCATTAATTTTTCCCCGGAAAAGAATGCAAGGTTATTTGCTTAACAATGCACCCGAAGGTAGTATCTGAATGGTTTCTGATTCAGGATTCATAAATACGAGCCTTTTTCTAGAATACCTACCCTATTTTAAAGACAATGTTCAGCCAACCAAAGATAATCCTGTCTTACTAATTTTAGACAACCATAGCAGCCACATCTCTCTGAGTGCTATACTGTTTTGTCGTGATAATGGCATTCACATGCTTACTCCCCCACCTCATAGTAGCCACAAGATGCAGCCCTCAGTTTGTGGGTTTTTTGGGCCTCTGAAAACAAAATTCGCTTACGCATGTGATAATTGGCTAAGCCACCATCCAGGCCGCGTGATTGTACAAACAGAAGTGGCTCAATTGGTGAATGAGGCCATTCAAAAAGCAGCTCTGCTTAGCAATGCGGTTTCAGGTTTCAAAGTTTTTGAAATCTGGCCAATAGACAGAGACATTTTTTCGGAAGAAGATTTCGCCGCAGCTTCTGTATCTGACATGATTCCTGCCCAAAATTTAGAAGAGATGTTGCCAACTACAGCAGTACAGGAACCTTTCCAAGAAGATTCAACTCCATCACACGCACAGCATTTGACAAACTTAGTAGCGTCCACCTCTTCTACACAGCCAACACAAGAAGTTTTGGAAAGTGCAGGAACGACTTAACCTTCGATATTACATAATCTTTCTATATCATAGCAAGACACTTCATTGCATAGCTTCACAGCTACCACATCATTCAGCCAACCTGTTTAAGATCTACTCTTGACTACTGAGCATGCATTGACATCATCCAACGCTGACAGCAAACACAAGAACACTTCTTAGAAATCTCCCAATCATGTTCAGCGACATACAAAACTGTGACCAGTTCAGCCACCATTGCATTTTCACCAACATGTGTAGCTTCAACCAACAAAGAATTCATACCATTGTCGTCTATACAAGCTCTGCCGAAAACAACATCACAAAATCGAAACCGAAAAGGCAAAAAGTCAATAATTGCTACTGATAGTCCCTTTGTATCTGAGTTAGGAACTAAGAAAAAAAAAGAAAGAAGAGAAATTAGCCAAAAAAATACAAGTAGATTTAAAAAGAAATTAAAAACTAAAAAAACTGCTATAAAATCATGAGACTGCCAAAAATAAGACCCTTAAAAAGAAGAAACCAGAAAATGACAAAAATAAGTATTATTGCCCTTTATGTGGCGAAAAATATTCTTATCCATCAATTGAAGACTGGATTGAATGTAGTCTTTGTGGAGCCTGGTGGCACGAACAGTGCACCAGCTTCGAACACGGCACTTTTATTTGTGATTCATGTATGACGAAATAACTAATAATTTCTAAGTTCAAGTTGATCTCATATTTGATTTAAGACGATTATTATGTTGATTACTTTAAGTATCTATGATGGAAATTTTAATAATTATATAATATTGCTTATGTTCTAAAAATATATAAATATGTAGCTCAATATTTCTTTTTTTGTTGTTGCGTACACTTACCTCCATACTGAGGTAAGTGTGCGAGTACGGAACGGTCTTTGTTTTCTATAGTTTCTTAAAATACAAGCTACTGAAAATACTATTATTGTGTCTAAGTTGAATGCAAATAACCAGTCTTACAAGCTAACATAGTTTTGTTTCATTCTACAAATATTTTTTGAGTTTTTAAAGCGCCAAAGTTTAAACGCACACTTGACCCACATGACTATAAAAATCATTGACCTTTAAACATAATATTTCTATTTGAAGTGTTTCTTAGTTTCGTTTGACAATTTTTAAGGTTGTTTCTTATCTGAGTCCTGTTGTTAAGTAATGTTCAATTTTATGTTTTATTTATAGATATATATGGCTAATGAGAGGGTTTTGGTCTTATGTTATGAAAATATGAAAAAAATTAGTGTAAATAAATTTTATATTTCTAAAATTGTTTTATTAAAAGGTGTCTTGTTAGAGTAAAAGTTCTTAACATTCCCCAAAATAATGTTAATATTTAAATACATACCGAATACTTCTTTCAATGGATAAGCCAGAAAATGCTTCCCGTGTTTGGCGACATTTCTATGATTCATAAATTATTTATTAGCTTATGATTGTAGCAATAAACCTATACAATCATAATAAACATATATTATGTAATTTCTTTAACCACGAATTCGTCTATATATTCGGCAACAGATTTAATATTTTACCATAAATCCCCAGACGTAATCTATCTAACAAAACTAAGGACACCTCATCTTGAGGGTCATCTTTCGAATGTCTTTCGAAATGTTGTCCTATAATGGGATATATAAGGAGTATTAATGTTTTTCATGATGGAAGCTAAAGCGGAAAGAATAGTTATTTTATCAGTTTCCATTCAGTTCATATTTTCATTTAATTTTAACTCTATAAAAAACATAATATTTTATAAGCGGATGTAAATTTTTTGATCATTTGTTTATTACTAAAACCACGTCTTGATCGTATGGAAATAAAACTGTTTCCAAATGGTCTTATTTATAGACTACATTCAAATGATCACTAGCGATTTCTATCTTATTTAGTTCATATACTTGCGGAAATTAGTAGTGGGCTTTTTGTAAGTAGTCTAAAAATATTTTATGTGATGTTTATTGAAACCCAGGTTAATCTAAGTGTCTCACAGAATTAACGTTTATATTAAAATTTTAAATTTCTAAAAAATGTGTAGACTTCATCGATTTTATCCAAATCTTTTTTGTTTATTATTCAGGAACGACGGTCTTTCAAATTCAGAGGAAACTAAATTTCTAGAGTTAAATCTTTTGAATACGTTATTGATAAAGCAAATAGATTTCCGAATATTAAGATGAATTTAAATAATCATGCAGCACTGAATAGCTCTTGTATCAAACCAAAGAATTATTTGACTGCAAGTATCATTTTCATCCTTTATTTTATATATTTAATGTGCCTAAATGTAATTTTGTTCCTCAATTTTAGTTTCTCTTTCCCTTGAATATTGTGTTAACATATCAATAAAACTTGTTGATATAATAGTGTCAATACCTCTATACAAAATGTTATTTTTCATGGATACATTATCTTATAACGTGAATTACAACACTTGAAAATATACATAAAATAGAATGTATATGAAATGGTATGTTTATTTCACAACTTTTAGTTTGATAATAATTTAGCGCAAAATATGAAATGAAAGAAATAAGTATGTAAATTGTGTTTACAGTGCAACATCTTTTTATTTTGGTTTCTCCTATATGTTATTTCACAAATCAATACTAAACAAGACACCAAAAAAAATTAATATTTAAACTACATAAAAATATTAAATTACAACGGGACACTAACGAAGCGAGAGAATTTGGGGGATAGTTATCTGTCAGAACAGTTTTAATGGTGCACAAAAGATAACAATTAGTTATAACGTCAAAAGGAATATTTTCCCGCTTACACGCCTTATTCACCCATTCGTAGTATACAAAGTATGTGTTTAAAATCATCTGTACGTTATAACCGGGGCAGGTGTCATGCCAATATATTCAGATAGTAAGTCTCTCAAGGAGGTATCGTCACTTATATATCTAGGTAACTATATTCGTCAAAACAATCGTCTAAAGACCGAATTTTTACCAACAACACTAGTTTGTGATTCGCACAATTTTTAACTGCACATGAAGATACTGTGCGTACAGCAATAGTTTTACCCATCCTGCATTAAGGCATTTATGTAGATTGAAACTTCTGTAAATTATAAGTAAATGTCAAAAGTTTAATATGTTCACACTCAATTATAAAAATAACATTTAAGACCCCAAGTCTCAGGTGTTTTCAACTGCTATGAATTACAGTCGTTGGATTTCCATTTATATTATCTTTCCTTAATTATACAATTTCCATAACAAATCTACCCCTACTACGTGGTACATTCGTACATGGGGTGGAGAACATTCATACATTGTAGGGTAGCTTCATACAGGTTAAGTAAAACAGCAATCGTGAGCCCGTAATGCATTTTTGAACTTCTTTACAATATAATTGTTTAATTGTGACTCTTGTTCGGTAGAAAATACTTGGTAACTTGTGTACTCAGACTGATATGTTGGTGTCATCATTATCATCAGGTTTATTTTTTATTTTCTTTACCCTACTCTCCAAAGTTGAAGCCTAAATATTATGTTTATCCGCTGCCTTTCAGTAAGGAAATTGTCCTTTCAAAACATCTTTTATTACCGCAGACATATTTTCTTCATTTATTGTTGTGCACCCACACACCTTTTTCTTCTTATAATTCCGGACAAATTTTGCAAATTTTCTGAAATAATAAAAAAAAATCGGTACATACGTACGCGTGCGAATATGCCACTGAAAAAGGCGCACAAACCTGCTCGGAAGTTCAAAAATAAAATATTTATACCGACACACAAATCATGTAGAAAAATACACAAAACAGATACATTATTATTGTCTTGATTGTAGTCACTTACCATTAGGCAATAATCCTATAGAATTTGACGCCTCACTAAAGCACGGAACATCCAACAATATCGACAAAATATTTACTTTGAGCATACGAAAACACATTAAGTCCTCTCGTATCGCTGGCAGCGGTCGCACTGGTGGCTAACTTCGTGACAACTGACTGCTGCACGCGCCTACCCACACACACAAAGCCGTAATAAATGCGCTATTCTATAAATAGTGACTGTATGAAGCTTCCCCGTGTATGAATGGTGCCAATCTTCCCCTAAGTCTCATCATAATACTCTGGTTCACTGTTATATATATATATATATATATATATATATATATATATATGTATATATATATATATATATATATATATATATATATATATGTGTGTGTGTGTATATGGCTATGTATAAAGGATCACCCTGCCTCACGCTTCTACCTATGTCTATTGCTGAGCCTTTCCTATCTAATTTAACTCCATTTTAACTTTTTCATTACATATGTCATATATGAGTTTAATTATTTATAGTGATATTTTGCAGAACCTTTCACATACTACTGTCAGATATTGGGTCTAAAACTTTGGCGTAGTCGATAAATGCCAGGTAGAGAGAATGTTTTCGATCTTCGTATTTCTCTATGATTTGTTCAAGTACGTGTATGTGCTCTCCAGTCGAAAAACTTTTTTTGAATCTTGTCTGCTCTGGTATTTTTCTATGAAAGTACAGATGCGTTCTTCGAGACATGAGGCCAATAGCTTATATAGATAAAATTGTATGTGTTAAATATATATTTACACATATACAGTTATACATATATATATATATATATATATATATATATATATATATATATATATATATATATATATATATATATGTATGTAGTTTTCGTATTAAAAACTCAATAAGGAATTGATAAATCAAAAGTTTATTAATATTTTTCTTAAAAATTTTACTTTTGCTACATGCAAGTATACTTTGAGACCAAACGTATAAACAAGGCACCCATTAAAATACAATAACAAATCATTTGTAGAAATATGCTAATTTGGAAAAGAGTCTTAATTATGATTGTAATCTTAATGTTTATTCGTTGACAGTTTGGTTCATTGTAAGGCAAACCGAGTGAGAGTGATGCACACTCAATCAAAATCAGTGCTACAATTTTTAATATTTTAACACTGTTACTAATAAAATTGGAATAGAAAGTTATGTCTTGCATGAACAGAGTACATATAAAAACGCTACTGATAAACGCAGTACGTGAATACATCATAATTTAATTTTTCAAACATTATTTTAACTTCGGTCTAAGTTTAACTTTGGTATAACCTATAAAGACTGACATTTCGGCAATAGAACATCAGTTTTTGCAATTCGGTTTTGTTTATAATTATTACAAGAAAACGGTTGTAAAAAAACGGTGACAATTCTATTCGTATAATTGAAACTATCGAGGAGAATTACTATTTAATTTAATGCGTATAGCCGCACAAGGAGCCATATATGTTGATTAATATTTTTAAATTAAATAAAACTCAAGTAATACTATTATTTATTGATACTGATGACTAATGTAACAGTTGTCTTTTGTATTTACAATCATAGACAAAATCTTCTGTTTATCGTGTTTCATTTTCAAGTATTAAAAATTCTTTTATTTATCAAATTCTATTTATCAAGTATTAAAAAAAAAGGGTAGTATAACTTATGTTTTAGAATTTTTTCTTACTAACAGCGTAAACGTTTAGAATTTAAAAGTAAGATTTAAACATTTACCACAACAAGTCCAGCAAACTATGGATTTCTTAAATTCTTATTTAAATTACAACTTGAATCACAGGAAATTTAAAAATTGTAACAACACAATTACATAATTTGTAAGTACATTGCCAAAGGCGAGTACTATCGAAGCACGCAAATCGAACACATCGAATGCAGTAATTTTGTCAATTTCACTTTCTTCAAGCAGGTCGTACAGGTTCTCCATGTTCTGACGTTGAACTGGAAACAGATACAATTAATGTTGAGTAATATACCTGAATGATCAATGTAATTTAAATTTTGTGTTTAAATGGGATGGATATACACACACACATACACTCACACACACACACACACACACATACACAGACTTACACACACACACACATACACACACACACAGAGGCATGCACGCACGCATACATACGCACAAACACGCACACGCACATACGCACAACACACGTACGCACACGCACACGCGCACCCAAACGCGCACGCACACGCACACACACACGCACATACGCACATACACACACGCACACACGCACACAAGCACGCACGTATCACAACGATACACTTTAAGTAATACAGTTTTTCAGAAATTTGGTTCACAAAATGACTATACGATTAATTATTAGCTTTTCTGTCTCAGAAATTAAGTTAAATTATAAATAGTTATTCATGCACAATCGCTTCTCATGCAATTAAACAGTACACTAAGATTTACAGCGTTTATTGACATTGTTTGTAAAAAGAACATTAAAAAGTTTACCCTTCTCTTCATAACGATAAAACAATTTAATATTCGATAGGAGGAGTTTAGCATCTGCTATTTCCTTATGTATTCTTCCGCAGCCCAAGCAAATAAATAATAATATTACACACAAATGGAAAAGCCAAACACCCACATATAGCCACTCGTATAAATGTATCTGTAAACAGTAAAGCAACGTAAATAAATATTATTTGTAACGAAAAAAAATACATTAAACTCTCAAGTAAGTATTTAAAATAAACAAATTCCTACAATATCCTAAGATTTAGATAATTTTGTTTCTAATGTAGTGAATTAATGTAAAATTTAGAAATTCTTACTCTCTTAACAAGAACCAATGATTCGTGTACAAGGTTTAAAGTTGTCAAAAATAAATTTAAAAAAGCTACGGCAATCTGAAATTATAAAAAATTAACAATTAGGCCATTTTACATACATATATATATATATATATATATATATATATATATATATACATATATAAATACATACACATACACATTTAATACGCATCTGTACAAAAACCTTAAGCTTTGTTTCAAATTGTTCCACATATAATTTGGTGCGATTAATTGTTGATGAGGTGAATAAAGCAATTTTTTAATAGTGTCTGTATTAGCAAAATTCTACATTAATTTATTTGTTCAAACAATTAGGTGAAAGGTTATTAAAAAAATATTTTAGATATTTTCAGAAATTTCAAAGCGACTTCTATTTTGTTCGACTGGAAGGTGTTGTTCATGTAACAACAAGTTCGCCAAACATATTTTAATATTAAAACTAAATAAACAATTTTAAAGGATCTATTTATATGGCAACAAAATAATGGATTCAGTCGTCATATTGTAAATCAATAAGGTTTTAAAGGAATATTTATTTACTATCGATAATCTTAATTCTAGCATCAGTTCATTTGGTGGAAGAGACCGAGAAATACAAATGGTTAAACCCAGTTCATTCTAGAAGCACTTGAGGAGTTCATATTTTCTCGTTTAGTTCCTCTTCAGCTTTGAAAAGTTAACAAATTTTATTGGAGTTTCATTATATTGTATTGTGAGAAGTGTTTCCTTGTTGTTGATAAATTTAAGACGCTGATCTTTATTGTCGTTTTACGTAGAAGATAAAGAAAAATCCTTACATCGGGTTATTTCTTATTTGTCTTATTGAAGGTAAATTTTAATTAGAAATTATTTTCTGTAGTTAAAATTTCTTAACCAGTGCCTGGTCTAAGTAAATATAGTTTACTGCGAAGTGGGAGTGCTTGGGATATAATTATTTTATAACAATAATTATATCTGGTTACGTAAATAAAGACCAAATATAGAATTCATTTTTTCATCTAGACAATTGCATTACATACGGAATCATAATAAATTACTGTTAATATAACTACAAATAAAAAATGAGAACGAGAAATTAAAAAAAAATTACACAAAACACAATAGCGAATGTTTTAATATCTCCATTAACATTTAATAAAATATGAGAAATGCAACGAGTCCACATTTAGAGAGCAAATATTAAATAACGAGGTGATGAAATTAAATGTAAGCCGCAATATCTGGTGTGCACGTTAACAATTAATTGTATGAATAAAAACTCCCATACATATTAACAATCATTAGATACATGACACTAAGTATATGAAATATAATATTCTAGAAACAAAAATAAATGAGAATGGGCGCGATGGAAACTCGTATTTTCACAGGCATGAAATGAAAATAAAATATTCAAATGGGATATCTCTGAAGTGCTGGAATAATTAGCACAATCGTTATCTTATACATGAAAAATAATATATTTCATTATTGAGGGATACAAAAGTTTCAAGTAAATTGGAGTTACTCCATGTTAAGAAATACAACATAGAGGAAGCAATAACAAGTGAAACTATCGTACTAAACGAAGTAAGATGAAAACGCTATTGCAAATTTAACGTGATGTGAATAAATTGTGATTATTATTATAGTGAATAGCACATACCCACTGATTATACAGGTGTTGATGAATGTTAGTTTAATGAGGGTCGGTTTTATTAAAAATAAGTACAAATAATTTAATTTTGGTTTCCCTTCATTACTGAAGTGGAACCAAAATTAATTTATTTGTATAAGTATTTAATGAGTAACAGCTAATTAAAAAGGATTCGATTCGGTCAAAGCAGACGTTTTGAATTTAAATATTAAAACGATTAGGTAATTGTATAGTCTGACGTCATAAATTAGGAGCGTAATTGTCTCTGTGAGATGGTTTAATATATAGTTGTTAATCTGTTCTGGTAGTGAACATAAAATAATAAAAATATAGTTTCACATAAATGGTTTTATATATTACCTGAACTCCAAAAGCATCTTTTATTAAATGACAGACGTCAATAAGCCCTGTGTAGATATAATATAATTTGAAATAATCAAATTTCAATATTTCTTCTTCACCGAAGTCTTGGAGAATGATTAACAAAGTTTGTTTAAGTTCAACATCTGCTGCTCTTACAAGATTCGTATTATGACTTTTTATTTCATGCAGGAAATGATTCAAATATCCGTTAACGATATTAAGTCTCGATGAAATGCAGTAGAGAAATATTGAAAAATAAATTGATTCCAAAGTAGATACAATTTCAGGAATAAAAAATAATACACCGTAGCAATTATCGGAACACACAAAATAATCTATGCAGAAATACACGAGGTCCAATGCTAAAGATATTCCGATACCAGTACAACTGTAAAATTTTGCCTTCAAGAGAATTCTGTTAACAATCCGACTATCGATATGGCCGTCTATTATATTGAAAAGATTCGTTATGCAAAGTTTTGTTTCTTTTTGACACCACACATTTGTAATTTGTAACCAGATAAATAGAGAAACGAACATGAAATAATAAACGCGTAGCAAATAGTAGCCTTCGTTCACAATATTCAAGACACTGTAGAAGAGAAGAAATGTTAGACCTGCACCGTACGTTCTTTGAAACCAGATCCGCAAATAATGTTGACGGATTGTTTTAGAAGATACTCTAAACAGTCCAAAAAATCCTTCAATAACATCGAAACATTCCAATGTTTTCTCCAAATCCATATTTAACATTAATGGAGGAAAGTTTTAAAGAGTGGCACCGTATAAAAATGTCTTCCGATAAGGAATGTTTAGTTTATTGCTTTAGTGCCTGACTGAGGCCTACTGCAAGGTAATCGCTCTGTCTTCGAGGGTGTTACGTTTATATCAACTTATGTATTTGTGTATATATAATCATACTCCCACACACGTCCTTTTAGGTAAATACGTTTAATGCATTACCCCCTTATTGTAGTGTCTCCCATAAAATGGTAATACGATGGAAGTTTACTTAATTTCTTTTGATATTTTCTACTTTGATAACATCGAGAGTGGGAGGAGGATGTGTAATTAGTAAAAATCGATGATTCTGTTTACCCCTTCTTAAGTGTTTTTATAAATATATTGAGTGTAAACTAGCAAAATGTATGCGAGTCTTTACGCCTTATCAATAATATAAATTGTAAGTGACTCTCTCAAACAGTTCTCGATGAAAGCTGCTGTAACAGGCAGACCAATGGACTGACGTGGGTAATACTATCTTTTTTTTCTTTCGACAATGGAATTCAATCCTAGTAATAAGAAAAATGACAAAATTTACGTATTGGGTTATTGTAATATAAGTGAAATTTTTTGTGTTATTTGAACGTGGCTATAAACAAGTAGCTAATCAAACGTCAATAGGACTGAAAAATCTTATTTCACGGACCATAAATAAATTGAATAAGAGATCCAATTGCCCATATCATATGATAACTGAGCCACCCCACCCCCTACTCTTTTTGATTCCCAAGTTAATTATTCTGAAAGCCACTTAGTGCAAAACAATGTTCAATTTTCAATTTTATATTATTTACATTGTAAACAATGTTCACTTTTCAATTTTATAATATTATTTCAATAAAATCATTTATTTTACATTGTAAACAATGTTCAATTTTCAATTTTATAATATTATTCCAATAAAATCAAAAGCCGTGAGTGGGGAAGTATATGTAGCTACTGGCGCTAAATATATCATGAACACGTTGTCTTTAATGTAACAATAACAATTACCACATTCCCTTCCTATTGAAAAATTGCGCGTGTATCTTCATTGGCAAATAGTGGTTGTTATCAGTCAGGATGAAAAGAAATTTTTCTAAGGTTTTTTAATGTTTAACACGTGACCAATGGGTATGCCTTTAAGAGAGCAGGAGCATTTTAACTTCATCCAATCTCGTTAAAAATTAAATCGCAGCGCCTCTACTAGCTAATTGAAGGTCGATGACAATGGTCTTAAGAATGTGTATGGTTGGTTGAGGAGATTGGACTAGCAGCCGTATGCCTATTTTGTGGAAATATATTATACCTTACTAGCTATGGTATATCGTTCGAACCACAAGTTTGAAAAAAAACAATATTAGATATTTTTGACACGTATTTGGGCAGTACGTGAAGAACGTTATTCATTGGGAAATCTTTTGGGAGGAATTTAAGGTGAGTAAAAAATTTACTATCAGCATGTAGATAGACTAGTTGACAACCTAAGTAGATAACTGCGCCGAGTATATTTTCCCTATGATAACAGACCTAACCTAGATCTACGCATAGTGCTGGGTTCCGCTGGGCAGACATTGCGCCGTTTGAATATCACTACTCAATTTTTTTTTAATATCACCATATTATATTTATAGGTATATTTTCTTACCTAGTAGGTACAGCGATACAGACGATACATCATAAATACACACACGGTGTACATACGTATACTCGTTGATTTTTTTTGTGGTATTCGGCGTTTAATAAATTTTTTTTCAAGAATGAGTTACAGTTTAAAATTTATGAGACAAACCAATATATTTAGTCAAAGACTGATTTTAAAGTCAAAGACTGACTTCTAAAGTAAACCTACTTAGTTTACCGAAATTAGTGCTAAATAGTACAATAATACCATACACGTCAACTGTTAAAGACCTGGGCCTACTGATCGATCAAAATCTTCATTGGCGGCCTCAAGTAAATGATGTTAGTCGTCGTGTTTTCAACAGGATACACTCTTTGAAACGTCTTCAGAATTGTCTACCGACTAAAACGAAAATCTACCTTTGTCAAACACTTTTATTACCATTAATCGATTATTGAGACGTCTGATCTTAATGAAGAATATTTGTGCAAGTTGGAACGTCTTCAAAATTTATGCATTCGGTATATCTTCGGCCTCAGTACATACTCAGGTCATACGGCCGACTTCTCAACATTATCCGTTTAGGCAATGAACTAAACTGTTTATTTTAATGATTTAAAAGCAGATCAAACGCAGTTAAAAAGCTGCAACTTACATAAAAATTATCAATGGGTTTTTTTATCTTGGACGTTCGATTAAGCTAGGCTCAATTTTAGACAAAGACGTATCTCAAGTACGGGTAGAACGCACGTTACGAGAATTCCGCACACACTTGACACATAAATATTTATTGGTCATAATATTTTTGTTATACTTTTTAAGAATTTTAAAATTATTTTCATCATGCGAATTTATCATTGCTATAGTTTTGCCATAAACTTTCAGTAAAGTGTTTTTAATAATGTTGACTTCAGTTGATTTGGAACGAACAAAAAATTAAGAGAAATCGTTTTAGAATTTTCGTAATTAGCTGTTTTGATCGATAAATCAGAAGAGAAATCTGATTCAAAAATTGATTATTTAAATTTTGTCCTATTAAATTTTTATGTAAATATTTTTAGACCACAGCTACTGAAATAAATGTAGGTTAGCATGCTTTAGTACTGTTCCAAATTTCAAGTTTCTGCGTCAAACGTTTTCTGACAAAAATGGCTGTAAGAGCCGGACATAAGTGATCTTTTAAGTGTTCCACTTTTTTCTCCGTTTGAGGTATGGTACCCTAAAAAGTTGTACAGCGCACTCTGGAATTTTAATTTTCATATTATGTAATAATGGAAAATAATTAAACAAATGTTTAATTGTTAACAACTTTGAACAAAGTAAACATATAAACGTTATGTTTAGTTAACATTGAATGTTTTATATTTAGTAATAGGTAAATAATCAATGTTTTATCAAACAAAATAGGAATTTTTTAATACATGAGTGAGTATAAACTTTATAAATCATTTTAATTTCTTAACAATATAATTTTAGTGCCATGCAGCATTGTTCAGTTATGTTCATTCTTGGTAAGCGGAATGTTCGTACCGCAACATTGCTTACAAAAAAATTAAGAAATAACTCTTTACATATAACTCTTTTAAATTAAATTTGATTTAGGAAGTGTTACATCTCTTAAAACGAATCGAAATGATCACTTTTTGAATCAAATATCTCTTCTGATGTATCGATTAAAAGAGCTAATAGAATTCTAAAACGATTTCTCTTAATTTTTTGTTCGTTCTAAATCAACTAAAGTCAACAATATTAAAAAACACTTTACTGAAATTTTACGGCAAAATTGTAGCAGTAATAAATTCGCATGGTGAAAATAATGTTAAAATTCAGAAAAAGTGTAACAAAAATACTATGACCAATAAATATTTACGTGTCAAGTGTGTGCGGAAATCTCGTAACGTGCGTTCTACCCGTACTTGAGACACGTCTTTGTCTAAAATTGAGCCTAGCTTAATCGAACGTTCAAGATAAAAACCCCATTTATAATTTTTAAGTAAGTTGCAGCTTTTTAGCTGCTTTCAAACTGCTTTTAAATCATTAAAATAAACGGCACAGTTTAGATCATTGCCTAAACGGATAATGTTGAGGGGTCGGCCGTATGTCTAACCTCTTATAACAAATGCTTATCTCTTGATTGCCCGACGGTGTAATTTATTTATATACTTTAATATATGCAACTAATACATATTGCTGACTTATTTGTATGAAAGCAATCTCTTGTAGGCAATTAGAACATCAGTCCGGCTCAGGTTGATGAGCAGCCGGGAGTCGAACCCGGGTTGCCGCCATGCGCCGAGCCAAAGGTAGTTCAAAGTATGTACACTTTACGATCAACAAAACACACCACGGCGACATTATATCAGGTTGTCTAATAAATTTTAAACTGTAACTCGTTCTTGAAAAAAAATATAATAAACACCAAATGCTACAAAATCCACGTGTATACGTATGTACACCATAAGTGTATTTATGATGTATCGCCTGTATCACTGTACCTACTAGGCAAAAAAACATACCTAAAATATGGTGATGTTAAAAAAAATTTACTAGTGATGTTCAAATAGCGCAATGTCTGGTGAATAACTTGTACGTACCAGCAGAACCCAGCACTATGGGTGCGTCTAGTGTTACTATAGGGAAAATAAACTCGGCGCAGTTACTTAGGTTGTCAGCTTATCTATCTAAATGCTGATAGTAAACTTTTGTACTCACCTTAAATTCCTCCCAAAAGATTTCCCAATGAATAACGTTCTTCACGTACTGCCCAAATACGTGTCAAAAATATCTAATCTTGTTTTTTCAAACTTGTGGTTCGAACGATATACCATAGCTAGTAAGGTATAATACATTTCCACAAAATAGACATACGGCTACTAGTCCAATCTCCTCGACCAACACATTCTTAAGACCATTGTCATCGACCTTCAATTAGCAAGTAGATGCGCTGCGACTTAATTTGTAACCAGATTGGACGAAGTTAAGATGCTGCTGCTCTCTGAAAGGCTCATTGTACTGTTTAGAGTATCTTCTAAAACAATCCGTCAACATTATCAGCGGATCTGGTTTCAAAGAACGTAGAGTGACTTCACTACCAGAATAGATTATCAACTATATATTAAACATCTAACAGAGACAATTACGCTCCTAATTATGACGTCAGACTACACAATTACCTAATCGTTTTAATATTTAAATTCAAAATGTCTGCGTTGACCGAATCGAATCCTCTTTAATTAGCTGTTACTTCTTAAATACTTATACAAATAATTTAATTTAAATCAACCAAAATTAATTTATTTGCCCTTATTTTTTATAAAATCGACCCTCATTAAACTAACATTCATCAAGACCTGTATAATCAGTGGGAATGTGTTATTCACGACAATAATAATCACAATTTTTTCCCATCACCTTAAATTTACCATAGTTTTTTTTATTTTGCTTTGTTCAGTTCGATAGTTTTACTTGTTAAGTCTTCCTCTATGTCGCGTTTCCTAGCATGGAGTAACTGCAATTTACTTGAAACTTTTGTATCTCTCAATAATGAAATACATTATTTTTCATGAATAAGATAAACAATTGTGCTAAATATTCCACAACTTTAGAGATATCCCATTTAATTATTATATTTTCATTTCATGCCTGTAAAAGGATGTGTTGCGATCGCGCCTATTCTCATTTATTATTGTTTATGGAATGTTATATTCCATATTCTGAGGGTCATCTGTCTAATAATTATTCATATGTATTTGAATTTTTATTTCTACAATTAATTGTTAACGTGCACACCAGATATTACAGCTTACATTCAATTTCGTCACCTCGTTATTTGATATTTGCTCTCTAAACGTGGATTCGTGTTGTATTAAATATGAATCGAGATATTAAAACATTTGCTATTGTGTTTGTGTAATTACTTTTTTTTTTTAATTTCACGTTCTTATTTTTCATTTGTAGTAATATTAACAGTAGACTATTATCATTTCATATGTAATGCTATTGTCTAGATGAAAAAAGGAATTCTATATTTGGTCTTCATTTACGTAACCAGATATTATTCTTGTTATTAAATAAATATATTCCAAGTACTCCCGCTTCACAGTAAGCCATGTTTACTTAGACCAGGCCCCATTAGCGAAATTTTAACTACAAAAAATAATTACTAATTAAAATTAACCTTTAAGAAGACCAATTAGATATAACCCGGTGTAAGGATTTCTCTTTATCTTCTACCAAAAGGACAATTATGGTCAGCGTCTTAAATTTTTCAACACCAAGGAAACCCTTCTCGCAATACAATATAATGTCACGCCAATAAAATTTGGTAACTTTCCAAAGCTCAAGAGAAACTAAACGAGAAAATATGGACTCCTCAAGTGCTTCTAGAATAAACTGGGCTTAACCATTTGTATTTCTCGGTCTCTTCCACCAAATGAAATATTGCTAGAATCAAGATTATCGATAGTAAATAAATATTCCTTTAAAACTTTATTGATTTACAATATGACGACTGAATCCATTATTTTGTTGCCATATGAATATTTCTCTTTTAAATTGTTTATTTAGTTTCAATATTAAATTATGTTTGGCGAACTTGTTACATTAATAACACCTTTCAGTCGAACAAAACAGAAGTCGCTTTGAAATTTTTGAAAATATTTTAAATATTTTTTATTGACCTTTCACCTAATTGTTTGAACAAATAAATTATTGTAGAATTTTGCTTATACACACTATATTAAAAATTGCTTTATTCACCTCATCAACAATTAACCGCACCAAATTACATGCGGAACAAAATATAAAACAAAGCTTAAGGTTTTTGTACAGATGCGTATTAAATGTCTGTATATATGTAAACTGGCCTTATTGTTTACTTTTTTTATAATTTCAGATTGCCGTCGCTTTTTTCAATGTATTTCTGACAACTTTAAACCTTATACACGAATTATTGGTCCTTGTTAAGACAGTAATACTTTTTATATTCTACAATTATTAACTACATTCAAAACAAAATTATCTAAATCATAATTTAAAGGAATTTGTTTATTTTAAAAAGTTACTTGAGAGTTAAATGTATTTATTTTCATTACAAAATAATATTTATTTACCTTGCTTTACTGTTTACAGATACGTTTATACGAGTGGCTATATGTGGGTGTTTGACTTTTCCATTTGTGTGTAATATTATTATTTATTTGCTTGGGCTGCGAAAGAATACAAAAGGAAATTGCAGATGGTAAACTCTTATTATCGAATATTAAATTGTTGTATCGTTATGAAGAGAAGGGTAAACTTTTAAATGTTCTTTTTACAAACAATGTCAATAAACGCTATAAATCTTACACTATACTGGTTAATTGTATTAGAAGCGATTGTGCATGAATAACTATTTATAATTTTTAAATTAATTTCTGAGAGAGAAAAGCTAATAATTAATCGTATAGTCATTTTGTGAACCAAATTTCTGAAAAACTGTATTATTTAAAATGTATCGTTGTGATGCGCGTATGTGTGTGTGAGTGCGTGTGTGTGTGTGAGCGTGCGCGTGTGCGTGCGAGGGTGCGAGCACGTGCGCATGCGCGTTTCGTTGCGCGTGCGCGTGTGTGTGTACGTGCGTGTGTTGTGCGTATGTGCATGTGCGTGTTTGTGCGTGTGTATGGCATGCGTGCGTGTCTGTCTGTATGTGTGTGTGTGTGTGTGTATGTGTGTGTGTGTGTGTGTATCCATCCCACTTAAACACAACATCTACGAAGAAAGTGAAGTTGACAAAATTACTACATTAGTACTGTTCGACTTGAGTGCTTCGATAGTACTCGCCTTTGGCAATGTACTTACAAATTATGTAATTGTGTTTTTTTCAAGTTGTAATTTTAATAAGTAATTCATATTTTGCTGGACTTGTTTTAATCTGGTCAAAGTTTACATCTTACTTTTAAATCTTAAACATTTACGCTGTTAGTAACAAAAAATTCTAAAACTTAAGTTATACTACTCTTGTTCTACGAATACTTGCATATAATTACAAGATTAGATTAGTGTAACCAAGGTGTTATTTACTACTGATAAACTCAATAAAACGATTGAATAGCTGTTACGAAGTTATTTCAATAATCCGACGTGGCAACGTCGCGTTTCATAAACACGTAAAATAGCAGATTTAGTCTATGATTGTAAATACAAATGACAACTGTCACATTAGTCATCAGTATCAATAAATAATAGTACTACTTGAATTTTCGTTAATTTAGAAATGTTCATCAATGTATATTGCTCCTTGTGCGGCTACACACATTAAATTAAATAATAATTCTCCTCGGCAGTTTCAATTATACGAATTCAATTATCATTTTTTACAACCATTTTCTTATAATAATTATAAACAAACCCGAATTACAAAAACTGATGTTCTATTGCCGAAATATCAGCCTTTATAGGTTATACCAAAGTTAAATTTAGATCGAAGTTAGAATAATGTTTGACAAAATAAATTATGAAGTATTTAAGTACTGCGTTTATTTGCCGACGATTATTTTACTAATGTGCCAAATAACTAAAAAATTGAGCTCATTTTGACTGGTTAGTAAATATTATAAGTAGTCAACACCATGTTGTGTCTTTTCTCCTAATCTTTTTTCCTAATTAATGTATATTTTTTTTAACAAAAGGTTTTGTCGTTTAGTTTATTACATCGTTGATATGTTTAAGCCCAATAAAAACGATTTTTCTAATTATTTTGCTGTTTTACTTAATCTGTTCCCCCAAATCTTCTCGCTTCGTTAGCGTCTCGCCATAATTTATTATTTTTATAAAGTTTAAATATTACATTTATTTGGTGTCTTGTTCAGCATTGAATTATGAAATAACATATAGGAGTAACCAAAATAAAAAGACGTTGAACTATAAACATGATTTACATAATAATTTCTTTCATTTCATATTTTCCCCCAAATTATTATCCAACTGAACTTTGTCAAATAAACGAATCATACCATATACATTCTATTGCATGTCTGCTTTGTAATTAAAGTTAGAACATTAATGTATCCGTTAAAAATAACATTTTGTATACAGGTATTGTAACTGTTTTATCAACAAATCTTATTGATATGTTAACACAATATTCAAGGGAAATAGAAACTAAAATTGTGGAACAAAATTACATTTATTCGCATTGAATATTTTAAATGAAGAATAAAATTGATACTAGCAGCCAAATAATTCTTTGATCTGATACAATAACTATTCAGTGCTGCATGATTCTTTAAACTCTATTTAATATTCGGAAACCACTGTGCTATTTATTGGCTTTATCAATAACGTATTCAATACTTTTCATTCTAGAAACTTTGTTTATTCTGAATTTGAAAGACCGTCGCTCCTGAATAATAAACAAAAAAAATTGGGACAAAATCGAACAAGTCTACTAACCTAACAAAAGAAACAAAATATTGTTTTTTGGAATTTTAGTATGCACTCTTTATCTGTCAATCTGTTTATTTAAGAAAATCTCAATACAATTTTCATCGCAACCCAACTAATTGATTATGATAATTTGACATTTCAATACAGAGCTCGTTAACTTAAAATCAATTTACTTTTGTAATTATTATAATCACACTAATTCGAAATTCAAACGATAAAGATGGAGACATCTCTCTCTCACAATAAATCATCACTATATTAGATTTTGACCTAATATAAGATGCTAAATTCGAACTTCGCAATGTTTTTGAGAATCAAGATTTTTGTTTTTTTTGAAATAGTGTCAGTATCTTTTTCTCTCACAATGAATCGTCACTATAATCGTTTTCAAAAATTGTAGGGTGCTGAATTCAAATTATTGTATTTTTAAGATAAAAGTTGTCGGCATTTGTCTCTGTCAACATAAATTTTTACTATAATCAATTTCAAGGAGCAGATACCACCATACTGAAATTAAAAAAATTGTATTATTCGAATTCAGTACCCTAAAATTAGCCGATGTTATAGCGATTTATTGTGAATGACAGATGCCGCCATATTGAATTTGATGACATTGTAAAATTGAAATTCTGATCTAAACTAAAATGAAATGCAATTGTAAGTACTGATTGTATCTATTATTATTTTGCCTTTCAACATGCGCTTTAGTTGGTCTAATGGCGCTTTTTGGCAAATGACGGGTGCCGCCACCTTCAATCTCAAAGGAATTGTAAAATTCGTTTTGAAATATGGTTATAATTATTGCAAAAATATTGTAAATTTGAAAGAACGTCCAGTTTTTCAAAATAGTACATATATAAGAGACGCAGGTTAATAGAAGCCAAAAGTTATTCTGTTTACTTCTCAATTATTTACGTGACAATGTCTCACTCTATATGTTCAAAATGTTTGCGGTGCATAAATTATCTCATCTATCACCGGCCGTATGTCGGAAACTATAAATGACAATTGAAATATTTTTATATTATTATTGAATTTGAGACCTGATATAAATGCCAAAACTATAAAAATACGGAAGGACGGTATCTGTCCCTCAACAGTGTCATTGTTAAATATATATATGTATTTTTCATATTAATATCCAACACTAAATCTGTGCCAATAATACAAATTAAATTAAATAAAGAAAAATAATATGAAATTTTTAATGCAAGTAACATATGGAAATTAAGTGATTTTTAAAGCAAAGTGATTTTTATTCCTTTCACTAATTACGTTGTCACGCTTTTGAAAAAAATTAAGAATCAAAACTATCTTCACATTATACCTTACACATTTTTCTAACAATAACTTTTTGTTAAATGTACTGTAATTTGAGTCTGATTGTCTGACAAGCAACTAATATTATGGCAGTTGTAGCTAATCATTATTAGTTATGCATTAAAATTTTATAATTATTTTAGGACAACTTTCAAAGTCTTATAAAGCGTAGTAATAAATGTGTTATTTTGCTTTTTAATTTTGTCTTAATTTTAAAAATATACATTATTTTTTTTAGTTTCATGTTGCAAGGTTTAGCATTACAATTTTGTGTAAGTCTGATTGTAATTTAATACATTATAATTTCTTCATAACTTATTTTACATGAATGCTGTAGAAGTATTTTATTGCCACATTTCAAAATTACCATAAAATTGTTTTAGCTTTCAGTTATCAGGTCTTATTAAATGGTTATGATTTGGGATGTCGAATGAGAAAAGTTTTTTTAACTCTTGATTTTGATCCCCCATAGATTTAATTAAAACATATTTATGTTTTCTTATCTTTGCTATCTTATATAAATGAAACATTTAGCTAAGCTTTAATTTTGTTTAACAAACATTTGAAATTAACTAAATATTTTGGGTTTAATTTAAGGACGTATTTACAAAATCCCGATAATGGATATTTACAAGCTGTAAATCATGTTTTTTACACGCCGCTTGTGGCGTGTAAAAAATTTATACTTATAATTAATTCGATATAATAATTAAAATAAAAATGTGTCTCCAGTCTTATTACCAATTTTATTTATTTTGTGTTAATAAAATTACGTTAATTGGTAATATTACCATGACAGCTAACTTAAATGGTTGTGTAAAATGATTTTATTTTCCACACGCTGCTTTATCGAACTAGCTCGTGACTACTAATTGTGTCTACTATTCGTTTACCTTTCGGCATGCTTTTAGGTGGACTAATTGGATTTTGTCTGTAAATTAAAAAAGGTTTAAAATATAACCACTATATGTCATATTTGTAGGTGAATAAGAATTTCAGTACAAAAAAAGTGATTCCTCCAATACTTTGTAAAGCTACTGACGCTCCTACTTCCTCCGTCCTTTCCAAAATGCGTGTAATTTAGAGGTAGACAACTAAGGATATATTTAATATAAATAATTGATTTGAGCACTAATCAGGGCCAGTCAGTAATTCAACATATTATAAAAATTAGAAAAGTTAACTTATTTAAAGTATTATTTGTTTTGAAACTTAAAGTTACTATTTCTTATTTTTAGTTGGTCAATTGCCATAAAATATAAATTAAATGTTACCTCAGAGAAAACAGAATCCACTAGTAAAAACTTCATGGAATTTTTTTAGCTACTCTTGGGTGGTGCGTGCACAAATCAACGAACGGGCTTACAAACATTTCAAAAAGCATATTTTTATTTTCTGTTACTTTTGTTGTTACCCTAAATATTTGCTTCGTAAAATTGTTTAATCCTCAAGCATCTTCGCTGTATTGAATAATGTAATCCGTTTCGTTGGATATTTCAGTCCCCCATAGCTTAAAGCCGAAGAAAGTATTAAATTATAATTTTAGGGAGTGTTTCTAGTCGTTAAACAATATTTCAAAATAACAATTTAAATTTTTTATGTTTCTTTAAAAAAAACACTAAATGAAAAATTTACCCGTTTTTTAATCACCCTCATTTTTCGACTCATCAAAAATGTTATCCAATGTAGATATTTATAATACCGAACAGTTTTTGAGATAAAAAATATATTTTTATAACGAAACAAACCTTAATCCTTAAAATAATACTAACAAAAATTAATATGCCCTTAATACAAAAAATTTACAGGTATTAATAAGAGGTATAGTTTTTAACTCTTAAAATTACCTATAATACTACTTCTAGGAAAATGTTTGGTTTATATCACGTTTTTTCTGCTTAAATTTTAATTTTCACAGCAATTGCCGACTTTTTGTCTGTAACGTAATTTGAAAACAAATTTATTACAAATAGAGCAAGCTTTTGCCGATTTAAAGTCACGATTACGACGATATAAGTAAAAACTCGCTTTCTTCGCTTTTTGGATTGGCTTGGTCTAGCTGTTTCACGATCTTCTGTTTCTTTGTCAGAACCAAGAACCTGATCCATGATGAATCTCAAGTCTCGAGAAAAAGTGCTTGCCTCTTTTTGTCTACCTACTATGTGAAGTTTTACAAGCGACATGCCAACTTCTTTTATAAATTTTTACGTGTTTTCTTTTCATCTATGTGTGACGCTTTCCATATGATATATCCGTTTAAGTAAAAATGTTTAGGATTATACTAAAAATTGCAGTTGGCTATAGTATTGTCCTCTTTGTGATAGAATATAGAGCACATTTTTGATCGAGGACATCGATACCTCCCTTTGTTAAGTTGTAGGATGTTATGGTCTCAGGAATAGAAGCACTGGACTCGTGATCAATCTAGGAGTCATGATGCATTGATGATACTAAGGTAACTAATTAATTTTAAATTTAACGTATAGTATTATAGTTTTTTTTGAGGTAAATCTAAACATAAAATATTCAACAGGCCTGTTTATTTTAGGCAAAAACTCTGGAGGCTTGTTTTTACGTAATGTTCCAAAATAAGACCTTTTCGTTTCAACACATCAACCAGCTCAATAGAGAAGAACCAATTGTCAGTGGTTGTATTTCCGTTGATGTTGAAAAAAGGCTCAGTCAGCTGAACAATGTAGGCACAGAGAACGATGTGTTTGATCTCTGAAGTTCCTTTCCAGAGTATTTGAAAGCGTTATAAACATAATGCGTTTTTGCATCACAAATGAACATTATCTTGATGCCATATTTTTCTAGCTTAGACTTCATGTAAATATGGCAAAAACATTGGACTCTACAAGCTGCTAACATTTTGTCTATCGTAAACAATAAAAACAACAATTAAACTAAATAAAGTGAACCTGTTGTTTTTCGTCCTCCTCGGTCGTGGTATCGTCGAATCTCAAGGCGACCCATAAAAAACTAAACGTATAACATTGTTACCCGTAATACGTTTCTTCTATCTGTTGCTCAGAGAGTTTCCGAATACTTGTCATTAGATTTATATCTGCCAGCTAATAACAAAACAACAATAAGGCTTTAAATTCATCTTCAGAAACGCGGTTGGTTTAAGAAGGAAACGACGTGGTTCCACTTTTTGTCAAGTGTTCAGTTATCTTTTCACTTATTTTGCCACATATAAATGATATAAGTTGTCAGCAATGATCAGTGACCAGGCTTGCAAAAGTTAGATTGGGAAATGCTGAAGCTGGTCCTTTTATATCTTGGAAAAACATGGGAATATTGTAACCTCTAGTACGCTTAGGTGCTGGAGCGGTTTGAGACCATTTGTACATTGTAGGCACGCTGCCCTTTACAGAGTTTTCATCCACATCCTGCTCACTTTCGGAATTATGATCGGTAACTATAAACTGCACGTCACTCACATCACTCTCATTTTAAAGAAAATTATGAATTTAAAATCTAATTGCTCAACATTTCCAAGCAAGCTTCTTATAGCCTCATCTCTCAGTTGCCCCGACATTGTAGGTGTCAAATCTGAAGAATGAAATAAAAATCAAAACCCTAACAATAAAAAATAACAATCATAAACGGATTCGTGGGGTACTTTTAGACACCAACACTTACCTAAATCACAAACTAACGATGATAGCGTTGCACTCGTTCGCCCATGTGGAGTTCCCGAATAATAAGAATACAAGAGACTCCAGCGCACTAGCTTGAAAGGCGTGTGGGTATGATATTAAAATATTGCGGATGGGGTACTTTTGAACCCAGCGAAACTGTTCGATGGTTAATTTTCAGACAGGCCATTTTTACAATTTTATTATTCTAACTAATTTATTGCTAAAATATTTGTATTTATCCTTCTTTCATGTCGCAAGGGTTCAAGGGATTGAACTAATTTCTGAAACGTTACATACGAAATATACAAAAGCTAGAAAACCAATCAGTTTAATCTTTAATTTAGAATCCTATCTATTAGATTATAAGTTCAAAATATGTTTGTTAGTCTTTTCTTTATACAATAGCTGAACAACGTATCTTTTTTTCCCATAGATATTTGGCTTGCCGGAAAATGAAATAAATTACATTTTGTGCAAGGAAACCTCGATCCAACTAATATTATAATCCTAATTTATAAATACTATATTTAGATGGATCGTATCTTATATAGGATTCGAGTTTTTTTTCTTTTTTAAAACGTATATTAGCGACTCAAATATGAATTTCCGATATATTTAGAGCACACTCGTACATTTATTGATTTTATATGAGTTTTATATTCGTTATAAGTGGCGGGCGTTGTGTTTGAATGTTATTGTCATTCGTCTACGTAGGTATTTACGTAATTTACCAACGTGTGTAACTAATACATGCATTTACTTTGCTTCATTTATAAAAAAATTTGTTTAATTCGTGTTCAAAAATGAAACGAACGAAATTATAATTAGTCTATTTCCTATGCATAAACACAATAACTAATATAGAAATATATAAGTGAATTTGATTTAATATCTATGATTATTAGCTATATATTGGATAATACTAGAATTTTCTATAATGTGGTTCGAAAAACCGAAATAACTTTTCGATGTTAATTTAAATTGGTAGAAACATCAAAACATCACACAACATCAATTTTATTTCGTAGAAACATCGATCGTGTAATGCGCCGCCTTTTCCCTTTTCAGATCAGATTTTGTTTTATTGTAAATAACAAAATCTGTGTAAATAGGAAAAATTTGTTCGTTTGCTGTATTTGCCCTACGCATTGGGTAAACTCATTTGGTTCGGAAAATATACTCCCAGATACATGTAGGTTGTTTCACAATATTTCTAAAAATACATGATAAATAACTTTCCATAATAAATGGTGATGAAAAATCTATTTAAAATCAAATGGCATTAAAAATATCAGAATTTATCGTTCAAACAAAGTGCAGTAATTGAGGTACTGACAAATTGTTGGTTATTTATTGTTGATTGTTTTCACCAGTATCTTTATAAACATATTTTATTGTCATTATTTTAATGAAGGTTGAATCTAAACAACCTTTCTCTTTCACACTTTAGACAATGATACAATTTATATTGATTAATTTCTGTCTGAACATACAGTCGTCCTTCAACACAACCGAAATGAAGCCGATTGGCTAATGTCACCAGCGGCCTTCGTTAATTGAATTTTTTTTACAACTTATTGACCGTCTATTTTACATAAACTAGTTACTTGCTGCCTAAACTTCTACGCTTTCAGATAAGTTCTTCTCTGGCTACGATTGAAATAATCGGCAATGCCCTCTACTAAAGTATTTGATATAGAAAATAATAATGTTAACTTTCAAGATACAATCTGGCATATTTTGTTTTGCAAATCTTTACTCGGTTCCGGGACAAGAAAAACTTCACTCAAAATACTCTGTTTCATGAGAATTTGCATCATGTTAACCATACTATTGATCTTTCATACGACGTATTTAGAATATTGGAACTTAGGATTGTTAGGTGATTTTGTGATGTTTGGTTATGGGGTATTTTTAACGGGATCAAATATTCTGTGGAAGAAAAACCTTTACGGCATTTTGGCAGGTCAAGTCAAAGAAGTAGACAATCAACTAGAAATTCCTTATCTGAATAGTTTATTGAAGTACGACAAGCGACGAAATATTTTTTTTTCTTCTGATTATTTTTATATATAATTTGATAGCAGCATGTTTTTTATATTATCTTTCCCGCCGCACGGACATTATTTTCATTTTATTTTTTGTTCTTACCACTTCTTATCGCATTCATTTTGATTTGGAAATATTCTTATTTTTTACGTTTGCTAATGGCGTAACAAGACGCATTCAGTTGATCAATTCATTTTTTGGTCCTACGAATTCCCAGACCGACTTCGCGGTGTTAAAGCGATATTTCACAAATTCTAATTCGAACGACGGCAACTCGACCAATCAACTTTATGTATTACCCCTAAAAGTAAAAACTCTTTCCAAGTTATCAGATTTATTCATAAAATTTATGGACTTATGCCAATGTTTAAATTGGGCGTTTGAAATTCAGGTAATACAAAATAATTAGAATGTTCGCATGTAAAAATTGTATCGTTTAATTTATAAGGTTTAATAATATCATTTTATTTCAGTTACTTTTGACTTTCTCGCTGACGTTTATCAATATATTATTCAGCATTCAATTCATTCTTGAGCACATGAAACTAAAAGTAAGTAAAAAAGCAACAAATGTTTCCTCTTAAAATACGAATTTAAAGTGGAGTCACAGTTTTCGGCAATTAATTTATATTTAAAATATACTTTGGATATATGCAGAAGGCACACAAATGGATCCTGTCGAAAGTTTCAGTTTGATAGATACAAAGAATTAACTGTCCATTTGAAAATCCATTTCATAAGTATTTATACATAAAAAAAATATTTTTTTTTGCAGGACAGTGAAAGCTTCATTACATTTGGAATATTGTATTTGTTTCACTACACGGTATTAACGATTGTAATATGTGCAGTTGCCGAGATACTTTACAAACAAGTGAGAAAAACAAAATTACATTTAGCCGAGTTTACAACTGGTGATGAACTTGGTACGTATTTACTTCAAGTCATTCTGGCCTATGTCTTGCACACTAAGTACATCCATAACATCATGTGTTCGTTACATGCAAGGATTCCCTTTGATGCCTGTACATTTTAATGAGTAGATATACCAACATTTAAATCGATATTTGAAATTTCTTTTACACAAATTTTACTAGAATATACTTAACAAAGATTCCCCAAATTTGAGACCATGAATATTGATTCATTCCTTCATCATTAACCATCTACACGTCTGTATAAATGCTCTTTAATTTTTACAGATAATAAAAGTAAAAAACTACTGAGAGTAATTCAAGATCTCCTCCATTGGAACAAAACAGGTCAACTCAATATATTTCACATGTTCGATGTACGCATGTCACTGCTGCTTAGCTTCTTGGGCTTGACTACAACTTATGTTATTGTCCTGATTCAGTTTCTAAATTTTACTTGAATTTCGCTTGGTCATTTAAACTTTTTTTTGTCAGGTAAACAAGATGTAATATTTTACACTAACATGACTGACAACTCATAGTTCTAATCGGACAATTTATTTTCAAAACGGCAAGTATCATAAAAACACGTCATACACAGATACACATATTAAAAATTTTGTTATGTTATTTTTAATATTAATCTAAATGGTAATTGCAATTAACGTAAGTCGTTGAAGCTTCCCATAAAAATAGAACATCTAATCGCATCATCTTATATTCCAAACAGCAAGTATCAAATAAAAGATGTCAAATAGTTATTAAATATATTTTTATCTTACTTTTAGAATTAAGTCTAAATTGTTAATTGCAATTAAGATAAATCCTTGAAGCTTTCCATGAAAATAAAACATCTATCGCATCATTTCATATTCTAAACGGCAAATATCATATAAAACACGTCATACATTTATATAAAATATTTTTACCTTACTTTTAATATTAGTCTAAATGCTAAACTGCAATTAACTTCAATCCCTTAAAGCTTTCCATAAAAATAGAACATCTAATTGCACAACATTATATTCCAGACGACAAGTATCATATCAAATGCGTCATACAGTTATTCAAGATATTTATTTTAATTAAAAAGTACAGAGCGGTCATCTTCACGGATGTTCATGTAGAAAAGTTTACTTCCAATATAACTTTATCAAGTACAAAATACTGTACTCAGTCAGCAGTAGGAGAAACTAGAGTGGTGGATCTAGCGATGTAACATTATGGTGAACACAGATAGATAAGGAATGGCGAGATATAAAAAAAATGTATGAACTTTTAGTGTGAGTCAATTTTTTAAGAAAATCTGTTATTTTTGCTACAAATTTTGTATTTGTTATTTCGCTCACATCCCGATACACTAGACATTTGAAGTAGGGTAGGCATGCTTGTTTTCAGTTACAAAATATGATGGCGGAGTCAAAATCTGATGATAAAGGTCGAAGTTCTCCAAGGTGAACAATAGATCCGTCGAGTTTAGGCTCGTTTTACTTTAGAATGTTTTTATGTCAAATTGACTTTTTAAACATTATTTCTAAACAATTTTTAGTAGTTTAAAATTATGTCAAAAATTAAACTGAGGAAAACACTACACTATAAGCATTAACTAACATCATATGGAAAAAGAGCTGTTATTTTGATACCGAAATATAACCTCAGGAAATAGTATTGACCCTCGAGGGACGCTGGAATTTAGTTCATCTTGTGATAGTCGAAAACAGAATTCAAAGAACGAGAAGTCAACTGAATGCAATAAAAATAAAAAAAAAGAACTTTGTAATGTAGAATGTGTTACTTTTTGTTGTTGTACAAACGTGTGTAAACTTAATAATTATTTTATGCCTTTTAAATAATTTCATGTAACAAATAAAACGTAAGTTGATAAATGAAAACCAAGCCAATTAAACCAATTTAGAATCAATAAGGATTAGACGAATTTCTCTCTGTAAAATGTCGTAAGTCTTTCTGTAATAATTCATTTAAAAGTTCCAAAATGTGACCTTGTAACTGTTTGATAAAATATTACTAAATTCTAGTATTATATCTCCTTATTGTGTTTATTAATGTCGTGTTTATTGATATTTGTCATACAATCAAACATATTTTAATAAATGTTATAATTAATTCGAATAGTCAACATACGATTTTTACTACCTAGACTTAATTTAAACCCAGTTAATCGAAGTCGATACCAGAGTTTCATGCAGGTTGTAAGTCTATGTAGAAAAAGAAGCAAATGCAAAATATAATGACACATTGAAATTAAATCACCTTTTCTATCGGAGATTTGAAATTTTCCACAGTTATTTATTGGTATTACGACACATCAATTTAATGATTAAGTTTTAATGATTAATTGATTGCTGCGTACATTAGCAAACATTTTCATTAAAAAAAAAGAAGATAGGTATTAATGCACCTGAGTGCAAGGTTTTAAAAAATTTGGACGTTAATAAAGTCTTGAGGAGGACAATCGAGATCTATAATGCTGTTTAAAAATTCAACTGGGTACTGTACTATTTATCTGTATGTAAAACAGTATGTATTTATGAAAAGGAAAGACGTTGAATCATACTGAAAAAAAAACTAAAACTACTACTTGAACTAAACTGAAAATTTTCTAAACTTACTAAAATATGGTCAAGCCTCATTTTGATATTAAAATTTTATTATATGACAAAGGAAGTTTTATATAAAAATTTCATCAATACCCGACATTCCTTTACGAATGCCTGATCGGAAGATATTTAAAATGTAGAAGTATTAGATATAATTTATAAATATACATTATACTTGACATCTTGGTCACATTTTAATAACTTGTACATCATAGTTGACTACAGAATTAGGAATAAAATTATAAGTAGATACTTATAACCTATTATTCTAAAAACTATTTACGTAACACACTGTTAATCATTACCGCTTATATCACAAAAGTGACATAAGCGGTAATGATTAACGGAACAGTAGTTATCTCAAGACGAAATACAATCATCTGTATTGGCCCGCACGCGCGTTGTAAGTCCACGCGATGGCGAGTGGCATGAAGTTTATACAGCGCGTCACTCTAAGGGTACGCGTGTGGAGATAGCGGCTGGATACGGATGGCGCCATGAGGCGGAGACGCGGGGCGCGGTGACACGGCAGATCGGTGGTACAAGCGCGATCTTGTTTAGTTTACGTTACTTACTCTACAAGCGATAATTTTTTTTTGTTATATAATAATTTTATTTATTAGAGCGAGCGGAACGAGCCCTATCACTATCCCACAAGCCATACAGTTTCGTGGTACACTTTATGACGAAACTATCACACCTCTAGATTTAAAATTTAAAATAATAATTTAAAGTCATGTTTAGATTTGTTACCTATAGTTATTTTTGTTTTTAAACGAACAACTACGAAACAACGATGTAATACTAGAATATGGTTACTAGCACCATCTGTTATAACATTGCGGAATTAATAGAGCATGCATGCAGATGTTTCATATTTCTGGAATATTTAATATTAGTATGCAGATGTATAATATTTCGAGAATGAATATTTACTAACAAAATCGAAATGTGATACGTGGTTGTTATTACATTGTAAATTAATGGATAGTAAATTGTGGAAGTTAAATAACCTACATAAATCGAATAAACTAAGATATAGAAAGGTGCTGAATTACGAAATTTTGGATGTAAGTACCTATTGAAGATAGATAATATATATTAATATCGGAAGTTAGGTTAATATTTTTCACTTAATTTTTAATAAGATGAGTTTTAAAGTTAACAAATACTTTAGGCTTTAAGAAGTTTTATCTTTTAATCCAAAATCCATCTCAATTTCATATTAACAAGTACAAATTGTATTGGCCCTGTTTTTTTTACCTGTCTTTACAATTCAGATTGATTAATTCTATACCTACAATAATATGATCATTACGTCAAATTGAATCGATTTACATTAATTTTTTTGGACCATACAGAACAAATTATAAATAAATTTAACCACCTTCCGCTGTTTTGAGATTTTTTGAAACATCTGTAATGAAATAGTTTTAAATATTTTATATTTGTTGTTATCACAGCGAAATACCACGAACACTTACTTTATCTGGTCGTAAAGAACGAGATAATATGATGAATTAGAGATACTGAATTTTATTCTTATTGAGAAAGTGCTCATTTTTTTAATATGCCGCTAACTTACAACCAGAAAAAAATGGAATTGAGACATCGCAACTTATATCATCGTCGTTTGATTGATATTGAACCAAAATGGACTTCGTACTCTTTGTCACGAATTTCAAGCAAAAATTAAATCAATGAATTTTCCGTAGACAATAATAGGGATCTTGAACCCCAACATGGTGTTTTAAATAATATACTAATTACAATCCATAAATCGCAAGGTTTAATATTAAAGCAGTTGTAGATATTGGAGAAAAAGAAATTTTTGTTGGTTTTTGTCGCGTTTTCAAGAATAAAAACATCATTAAGATTAGCATTAAATAGAAGGTTTTCCTATGATGGATTGTATAATATTACAATTTCACATGTGTTATAATGTAGGAGGCGAGAAGAAATATGCGGAATTAACGGTGTTACTTAAATAAAAATTGTTAAAGGGGTAACTATTGTTTCTTTAACAGTAACTAATGATATCACAATTTTGCCTAACTGTATTGTAAAAAGAATATTTAAACATTTCCAAATTTTTATTACCTTTTTTTTTAGAATTATAAGATTTAGAGATTATCCGAATTTGCAATATTTACAATTAACAAATATTAATATAGTGATTTCTAAAATTGTATCTACGTACTTATAATTTTATGGATATTAAACAAACTGGTTATATGAACATGCATTTAAATGAGTAATCCACCAGAGATAATGCTTTGGATGGTGTTAGAACCGTCGCGCAAACTAGACTGTGTAATAGAGATATCGTCCACATGAGCATCTGAAAATATGTCCAAAGCATTATAGAAGCACGGTAGTCTAAACTGCATCCTGAAAGCATTATTGTAATGGACGCGTATTAATTAAGTCGCGAGCCCTCACAAAACCATGCTTTTGTTAGTGTATTTCGTTGCTCCAAGCAGGGAGCAAAGTATGAATTTCTGTACTCAATTCTCATCAGAACATTGTGTAATGAATTTTTAAAAATTACCAAAAAATAACGATGTTAATGATTTCAATTAGTTAAATGTTTTAAGTAAGACCACATAGCCTACCGAAATGTTTCGTAAGTAAAGTATAGTAAACTTTAAAAATAAAATGACCAATTCCTCTTTTCCGCTTTTCTATGTAATATTGTTTTTATATTATATTCTAAATAATCATCTTGTCTTTACATTTCAATAAACAGCTTTGTAAATTTATTCGTTTTCAGAAAAGTAGTTCTAAAAGTTGTATGGCTGTGTATGGATAACAATATTATTCCAAAAATTATTTGCATTCCAGTGATTTATTTCGAAGTGAGATGGAAATCAAATAGCAAATTATTAGAGGAATGCCATTTTGTAACGATCAATATTTTAGATGTTGATTCTTCCACTTAGTAACATGTATTCGGAATACGGTTAAAACCTAATTTAGCACTTGGGAATTGCAGTAAATTTAACAAAAAATATAGACATAGTAAAAAAATGTATAAGGTACAATATAAAGAAAGCATTTTCATTTTTTTTAAATTAATACACAAATCAATAGGGAAACATCGCAAAAAATGCTCAAAATTGCCTTCGGCATCTCAAAAAACGCCTCTAATCAATGTATTATTTTGGAAGAGTTTAGATATTCTAGAAGTTTCTAAGGTAATAAATATTATAAAGAAAAAGAAAATCTTATATATCAAATAGTTTTTTTTCTATAATTCACGTAAACTTTTTGTAAAAATTATTAATTTTCCCTGCGTAATTTTCATACATAAACATCGCTTCGCGGCTACCGTTTTTGTTATGATATATACGGGCTCAGAACCCATTTTTAGCTCAGTCGGGCGGGGTCGTCCTCAGTCGGGCCTTTGCGCTGTCGACGAGGTGTCGTCATTTTTTTTGCAATATTTTCTTTTACATTTCGTAATATTTAACAATGCACAGGAATATTTTTCCCCTTGATAGGTGCAAATTTTATTGCTAAATATTAACATACGTAGAGTTGATTTAATAGGATAACACCAACACTTCCTAAGCATGATATTTTGATGATGATTGTTTTGATCAATTAGCATATTTTTGTTATTATTTATATATGTATATTTATTAAATCCATTAGACAATAACGGCGGATGGAGTGTAAATGACTCCAAAATAGAGAGGTATTAAACTAGTAACAATTGTTTATCAAGATTGTAGACTTCTCTACATAAATTGTAGACTAGCTTTATTGTTGGAATATAATTCAATTTAACAATCTGTTTTCACGTTTAACCTCCAAGTCGTTTGCATATAAACACCGCAATATATGTTCACATTTTCGTTCATAGATGGTGTAGATTTAATGGGTTAGATATGGTTGATATTGAGCATCGGAAAATGAAAAAAATAAATGGCAAGACCATATGGATCACTCCATATTTTCCTATATCATCATCATTTTCAAGACATCTGCTAGAAATATTTTATTCACTTATGCTGCTCAAATATAGCAGGGAGAGCAATTGTACACATCTTTTTCGATTGATCGAATTATTTAGTTAACCACAGATTAAATAAAATACCAATGGCAAAGAAAAAAAATAAATTTGAATTAGAATTCAATGATATAGGAGTCGCTGTTCATATTGGAATAGAGCACAAGCGGATTATGTATGTGGTACTAAACAAAATTCTGTCGAAAATAGACATATCTTTTACCACCATTCAAGTCTCATAACATCATTGTGTAATAAGTAGAACTAGATTTGCGCATTCGGTACATTTTTTACGATTTAAATGTGAGTATAAACAATTTTCATTTCGAAAGTTTGTTTCTATTGGCAGTTTTGCCAATTTAATTACCTTTTTATTAAATAAACAGAATATTCAGGGAGTACCAAAATATTATTTTTAGCTGTTTTAACTATATTAACAATGAATTGCTTTAGTGGTTCTAAACACTGGTAAATAAATAATAAATGGTAATAAAAATATTCTGTCCACTGATTTGTCTATAATCTGTTTATTCCCTGCAGGTGATATTCAATATTTGTTCCTGGATTAGTATGATGAAACCAACTGTTATCCTGTGTCTCATTAATTTTTACTGCCTTGATTGGAATGCTAAATATGTAGAGTTTATTGTATTTTTATATTATCGAGGTAAATAATGCTGCTTGCAGTTTGGAAAGTAACATGCATTTACATTTCTTGACACAATTAGTTTCCTTTGGTAATCTCCCTACAAACGTTCCTTGGTATGGAAATTAAGTCCTTCCAAGCAAAAGATGTTCGGATTTGGGTTTTATGGATAAATTTGTTTATCATTTATTCATAGAATGTTTTGAATTTCTTCGAGTTAGTTTTGGATGTAATTTTTATCGGGTGTGGTATATCTAATTCTACGAAGGATTTTTAATATTAAGCCTTAAATATAATTTGTAATTTTAAAGAAGGACAAATTTCAATATGCGTTCATATCTAACGCATACATTTTTTGCGATTACTCATTATTCTATGTTATTATTGGCACAAAACAAATTGTTGTTGATATGCGGTTACTACTTGTTCATACATTATCTCATCGCTATCAATAGAATTGTTAATATCAATATTCACTTGTCCATTTCGAGTCATGTTTTGCATGTCGATATAATTTCGTGATAACAGAAAAATAATAAGTGCGTTTCCTGGTCTCAAACTCGATGCGCTTCGCCATCGGTTTATGTATTACAACTACAAGTGTGATGTTCAGAGTTGCAAATAGTAAATGTAAATTGCATGTGTGGACATCCAATTTTTAATTATCATATTCATTTATATAAATGAACGTGTGAGTTTAGTAAAAATCGATATCAAATTTCGAACAAGTTATATACAATTCTACCTCAAAAGATTAAATAATAGTTGCCAGTACAACAGTAATATGTACTTTGCCTCATACGTCTATGTGTTTTTAGATGAAAAAAAAATTTCGTGAATATTTCAAGTCTACCGAATAAAAATTGTACTATTTACGCTACACACCATACAATACCTATGGTGAAAACGTGAATGCCTTGCTGCTTTTTTGTATTGTAAACAGGTTTTCTTATAATTTTAATTACAAAAAGATTGACTCAATCTATAGTTTAATTAATAAAAATCAAAATATTTAACTTAAAGAGTAACTGATACCGATTATAAAATCACTCCACTGAAACATAATGGACTTAAATTCGCTTCGTAAATGTCAACATTTTCCTTCAATATTACTAACTATACTCAATTCTAAAAATCTCAGCAATGATTTTGAAAAAAATTAATTTCTCTTTAATTTTTAATAGATTGTCAGAATGATTTTGAAAAAAATAAATTTGTTCAAATTTTTAATTATTTGTCACTAAATTAGAGAATTTTTTTCGGAATATCAATACATGCAAAAAAACTCAATGGTAATTGGAAGAAAATGTCAGGTTATTGTTAAATTTTTTATTTACCATTCGTTGTGCTTTGTCATTAGCCAACTATAGGCCGTTAAGTGTTTATTTATTTATATATTTTATCTAAAAATGGACCGGTAGCAGTATATTTACGCAGCGTTACTTTTATAGTTCCAGCAAACAAGATAATTTTTTAGTATTGTGAAACCCTCGAATATAATTTTTTTAATTGAAAGCAATATTATATTCAGAGCCTCCTAAATTGGAATGTCAGTGACACTTACTTAAATACTTATAGATGATTAACTATCATCATCTAGCAGTCCAGAACATTAAGTATTATTAATCTCAACATGGAAATAGCATAACGACATAATATAATGATTAAAAAAAATGCTTGTCAAAATTAATTATCGTCGAAATTGAAGAGAATTACATCCAACAATACGCATTAATAATTCGGAAAGGAATAAATATGGAAAGCATCTGTACTATTTTTAATAAAAATACTAATTAAACTTCTTTAATACTTTCTTCTTACAGCTATCAGCGCATTGAGAATAATTATCATGAAGCAAGAGCAATTCTGAATATATTTTGCTATATTCTTGCAAAATTTAAAAATTTATAGACCTCAAACCTTTATTACCTGATGTCAACATAGAATTCACAACATCAATCATCAACGTAGTAGGATTAAGCTTACACTGAGGAAAAGAAATGGATGCATTGCAGTGAAAATCTCATAGTTAAAGGAATCGAGGAACCGATAATCTGTGAGTGAGGTAGCTCCGGAGAGTGGCCAAAAGTGGGTTCATTGGCGAAACCTCATGGAAACGTTTTGTTCCCATCGGAGACCAAGAACATTACTAACTGAACTTCTGCCATAATTATTCACTTGAGACTACAAGTAACTTAAAAATTTTAAACATATAAATTGATGATATTTTCGTTAAATAAGCACAATTCGTATTTATATTAGAAAACACAACTCTGAAAATTATTTGCTCAACTAACGAACATATGCTGGTAATATAAAATAACCATTATTCGTTTAAATGTTTTATTACTAAATAATTATTCTTTGATGTTAGGAAGGACGGTTGATGTCAATTGATCCATTTACGCTCCTGGGCAATTTCCGTGCGAATAATGAAGCAGACCAAAGAGATGAAAAAGATGAAAACTTGGAGGAAGCTCTAAAGCTGACTCTATCAAAGATTCTCATAAATATTTTTAGAAAGTTTCTTAATGCATAATATATTTGAAAATTTAAAAATGTGATGAACTATAGAAGTACGCATATTCTTATTGCAATGTGATGTATATAAATGTTAACCATAAGGGGTAACTAATTATATGAACGATTTGGAAGTTGATATATATTCCCATTTGTACCAAATACTATAATAAATGAAATTGTAAAGAGAAAATGTTAGAATATGTAGGATATTGTTGCGCATTTTTGGTTTCCTCTCAAAACATAAAGTTTAATTTAGTTTACGCAACATATTACGAAGTTTTGAAATCAGTTTTACAGGTGAAAGATATGTAAAACAATTAGAAGGGTAGAAAAAAAATAAAATTGACAAAACTTTCAAAGCATTCAGTATATAGGTAAAACTAATATACTTTCTTGTATCGCGTCTATCTTTTTAATAAGATTATCTGCACGTTAATTTACTTCATCCGTTGTTATAGCAACGAAGAACGATACAAAAAACGCGCTAATGTTGTATCTTCACAGGTATAACTTTGCTCTTTATCGATAAAGTAAATATTTTAAATTTCTGTGGGTAATAATTTTGTAAAGTTACAATATGCATGCACACGCATATATTTATGTATGTGGCATACACACGCATATATTTATGTATGTACGCGTAAAAATAAACATAAACATTTAATTTTTTAAACTCATTTTGATATGTAAAGCTACTGGTGAAATAAAACTTCAACAATCCTAATTTTATCTAAAAAATAATAAGCCGAGTTTTAATTTTACTTTCACTTTTCTTGAAACATAGTTAAAAATTACATTTTAGAGACACAACACATTAATTTTAGTTTTAAAAAAAATGTAATTTAAAAAGTCGACTCCATCCCTTTCTTCCACATCCTAACCTATCGCATCATTCTTATCTATCCATGTCAAATCATATGACATTCTTTAATTTAAATATAATGTGAGATTTTCTAATTACAACTTTCATGGGGGTATATTTTGGTCTTTCGCAATGCTATATTTTTTTCTGAATATGCGGAGTGTACATGTGAATAAAAGATATTGCACTTGCAATGTATTTATTGCACAAGTGCGCAGATCCACCTGAAGTCTGCATATGCACGCTTGCAAATCTGCAGTAAAAACAATTTTAAAATGTAATTTTTCATCGACATATTACATCCAATAAAGTTTGCTTTCAAAATCTAAAAAAGAAAGCCACTTTTATCGACATGCTCTTACTCGAGTGCGTTGTTCTATCATAGATTACGATTTGTTTCCCCCGGAAGACCCATTATGTGAATTAGAAAATGTAATCAAACTCGATATAAACAGATATGAGTCCCATCACTATTTCAAACTATAAAACAGATAACCTCATAGAAACCAAATTGTAGTATAATTTAAACATCAATTTGGTAACGAGTTCAAAAGCATTCGTAAATATTATCTTTCCTGCATTTCGGTGAGAATAACGTTTAACATTCTTCGTATAAAAATGGCAACCGTTGAGAAGAAATACTATTTAAAAAACGGCTTGAAACCTTTGACATCTATTCAAGTTCTATTTGGTGTTAAAAGACCAAATTTATATAATTTTGGAGTATACGAAATCTACTACAAACTGTACTGTTTACTTTTAATAACAATCTATTGTATAAACGCAATTCAGAAACATTATTTTTCCATTGAATTGTTTGTAATAGGAGTTTTGTGGGATGTTGCATACTTAACATTTTTTGTTGTTCAAATATTCAATGTATCTTTTTTCAATCAAGATACATGTGCAAAACTGTTTAGAAAATTATATAAAGTAGATCAAATATTACACCTTACTGGTGAACAAGGAATGTACGTTAATTTGAATAAAATTAGTGCATTTATGTGTGCATACTCAATGATATACCTCGTTGCTTTTCATATATTATATTGTCGAGTAATGGATATTCCGTTTTCATTTCGTGATCTGTTATATTGGGGTTCCATAGAGTATCTTTTGTATGCAGATATTTACATCTACTTACTAATTGTTCGCAATGTAAATTTGTGCTACTATGATGTCCGGAACAAATTGAACCACTTAGATACTAATGAGGAAGTTGGGAAACTGAAAATAATAGATATTTACCATGTTTGTTACAAATTGATTACTATTTGTAAAATTGTGAATAAACTCTTCGGTGTTCAGGTAATTACAAAAGCGTTTATTAAAATACTGTATTCAATTTTAAATTATGAAATAATGTTAGTTAAAATGTAGTCAACAGCTTACTGTTAAAAAACTTATTTTTTATTACTTTATTAATTAAAAAAACCGGCCAAGCACGAGTGCAAAGTATACCACGAGAATTCCATACAGATTTAGGTACTTATAAACATTTAGAAGTTCACAGTATTTCTATTAAACTATTTACAAAAATGTACAATTTCGCTACGTATATATACATATATTATTTTTTATCGTTTAAATATAACAATAAATTGTTCAGAATATATATCACAGAAGAAAGAAATATACATATTTGATTCTAAGTTATATTTGCAATCGATTTAAGTCACTCGCGAGGAATTTCTATGAACTTTTTATAGATTTAACTAAGTCATACGTTGATCGACTATTATTCGTAAATAGTTATAGCTTACTTAGCCGTGACAATTTTTCTTCAAATTCGTTACGCATACAACAGTCGTGAATATTTTGCAGACATTCCAAAATAGTAGTCCCACTGGTAGGATGTCCCCAAATCCAGAAATAACGTTTTTGGATCTTGATCAAAAGGGGTGCTAAAATCAAATTTTGAAGAACTATTTAGTGTTTATTAAATTGTTTAATTCGTAAATCTTATTTACTTTTTAATTTTTTATTCAATCAATTTTGTACCAAATGAACTTTTAGCAATTTTAGGCGAATTTTATTGTTTAATTTTGAAAAATATATCTTTGTAACTTATGTGTGTATTATCTTGGGGCCAACTAAATATCAAGGAAATTTATTTTGAATTAAATTTTAATATTTTTAAGGTTTTTTTTAGACATTTCTTTTTGTACTTAATGCATAGTTTCTACAATGATATGTGCATCGACGTATTCTATATCCTTTCTGCACAGCGTCTTTATTTTTGAATATTTATAAAAAATCTATTATGTAAATCTATGATGATATTGATTGCATACGAGAAGGAAAAAACGTGCTCATATATTTTTTGAAAATTTTCAGGAAGTGTGATGTCCATATTAGAGTAACTTATTCTGTAATCTTGGAATTGCTTTTTGGTTGTATATACAAGACACAGTATGAAAAGTCTTTTTATGTAACTCTACAAACCCTTGTCAATTTTTTTAATTTTAAGCGAGAACATGTAAGCGTACTTAAGTATCTCAAATATTGTCTAGGTACATATTTAAATATTGCTGCTACCACTATAAATAATTTCCTAAAGTTATCCATGTAATGAACGAGTACTAAGTAGAGCACAGTGAAATGACTTATGTAATTGTTAGACACACTGTGAAGCTACTGTATTGTTACTTTTGCAATAAAAAAGTTTGTTTCGGAGAAAAACTTAATCGATATAATTTTTGAAATTTTGCCAATTCAGTTTTATCCTTTCTGTTTCCAATAAAAATCTCGGCAGGTGTCACCCTCTTGTCTTGTCGCAATGTGTCTTCGTTTTTTTGAAGTGGGTTTATGTTTTATGCATTCAGTAAATAACATGTTGTTCAACATACTTTATTCTTCTGCAATAAACAATGTTTTAGTATTGAACAGTGGGTTTCTTGGTCATTTCTTCTTTATTTAGAGAACTAATTAAAAGAAAAGAGGACTTGAAATACGCTAGTTAGCTAATCCACATAGATGCGTCAATTATGTAATCGGAATTAAGTTCGAAAGAGCCTAATTTATATCTGGTTACGATTATGCAAATAACTCAAATTTACTCGTCTCTAAATCAAACTAGGGAATGTAAAATATTTTTCTCCCAGCAATGTGAGCGTCTAAGCTCAAACGCAAAAATGGTGAAGATAGCGGCCTATAGTAAGTTTTGAAGATAATTCTTCGGAAAACTAACTGATGACTTAAAGATATACGAGCAACAGAATGTGAACTTTTTATTTGAATAATTGTAACAAGTTTAAGAAAAATGCTGTGCATTCTTAAATGTTTAACATTTTATTTACCTAAGTATATACATAACCCTCATGCTTCGAGTTCCACTCGTTTATTTTTCATTAATACAGGAAGCAGAATCTCATGTTTTATTTGGTTTTAAATATAATGAATGTTGTTTTTTTTACAGATATTGTTTCATTTAATGAACTCATTTGGGCATATGTTTTTTTTAATAAATCACACATTGGGGTGTGTTTCAAAACAGGTAAGCTTTATTTTTCTGTTTAACCTTTGGTTTGAACATTTGAAACTGTTTCATAATCTATGCCATGAAATTTGTCAATGTTTGAAAAATTTTATACGAATATATAGAGGTGAATAATAGTTATTTTAAAATAGCGAACCCTTTCAGTGAAAAACTGAAATTTAAGGTATTATATCTGTTAAAATTGATTTCCACTTTTAGAAGTCTGCATTCTAAACCTTACGAAAGCTCAACTGCGGTTAATAAATATTATTTGATGGAAATAAAACTCGACACAAATTTAAGTTGGAAAAATTCACATATTCTTTCTTATGAGTTTTTTGTATTATATGCCTTCCTTTGACATAATATTTTTATTCCAAAAAAGATGTTACAATTGTAGATATCAGCCTGGAGAAAACATGTCTTAAGTAAAATTAATAAAATTTACCGCAACCTTCATTATGACAATTTCATGTATATGACATTTTACATCTAATTAATTCCTAATGCACGTTTCAAGGAACCACATCCGAGTGTTAATATTGGATTTTCAAATTTGCTTAAATCAAATAGAAATCTTGTGTATATCTAGATTCAAATTCAAATAATAAATACAGGGTCTTTGTAAATAAGTATCAATAAAGTATCTTTATAACGTCTGAGGCGGGAAATATCTATTAAACAAATATTAAGAATTCCGTAAAAAAATACTATGAAGTACCCATCCAACACATTAGGGAAATCCGACAAGAAAGTAATAATTTGAACATAATATTAAATGTTGCTTTTATAGCTATAAATACAATCCACATATGAAATTATCAATAGAAAAACTTCAAGATATTGTTGATAAAATTTAAATTAACTTTTTATAGATTTAAATGTTGTTGTACGTTAAAAACGTGTTCTCAAGGCGGAAATTTTTAGCGAAATTAAAAGCAATTAATTTTAGTGACAGGTCGAAATAATTTTGTAAAGCACATTAATATTAATCTTAATAATGGAAAATTTTGGGAAAAATTAAGTTTTATCTCTTTAAGATGTAGCCCAGTCTTACTGAATAATTTTCAATATTCTAATATAAAAATAATGAGTCACAAAACTATGGCTATTTAATCAGATGACTTGACCTATGCCATTCATGCATGAAGAAAATAATATTATTTTTGAATACTAATAATTATTTTCACTGCAAGTACCTATTAGTATTCAAAAATACTAAAATAATTATTGCAAGCATGATACAACATAAAAATATAAAGACCATTTCGGTTTTTCAACAAGAGTTTGGTACTCCAGCGTAATAGTATTTGTATGCAACAGCTCATCAAAAAGGAGCTGGTGATGAAGTTGGTGTAAAGGACTAACTGCAAAATTAGGTCAATAGCGGGCATTCGATCGGCGAATTCTAAATCGTGAAGATATTTATCTCTAAACTGGTAACACAGCATTATTTTATACAATGAAATATGAAAAATGTTAAAACCTAAGAAATCGGAGAGAAGCGGTAAAGAGAACCACACAAAGGCTACAAAAGCGCACGCCCAGGTGGTGTGCATTATAGTAAATTTCTATTAACAAACATTGAAACCCCTTGTTGCAAGAAAAATCAATAAACCCGTTAAAATTTATTGCGGTGATAATAGCAACATAATATTGTATCGAGTGTGCAGCACTTTTCAAATAAGCTCGAGCTTAACCGACAGAGACGCACTTTGTCTTTCAGTTTACATCGTGAAAAATCAGTCGTGGTCACTTTACTAATTAATGTATCTTAAAGCAAAATATATTGGTTTTCCTTTTGTATAAACAAAACAAATCTTTCAAAAACACAAATTTTCCAACTATATTAAAGCTTTCAAAAAATAGGAAGTGTATATTTTCCTCGTGCATATTTTATTTCTAATTGATACACGATGATAAGATCTATAATTGACTGCTTACTAAGTGTTAACTGGGAAATAAAATTAGCAAAAAGTGACTTCTATGTAATTTTTTTAAAATTGCAGTTATGCGGCCTATTATGAACCAATATTTCAACCAACTAAGTTAAACCTATACGTTTAGACGCTTAACATTATCACAGTGCATAATATAATCTCATCATGTTGACGAGATTTTATAATACACTATATCTCACGCCGATCTCATCACGTAATGATATCGACGTAATATAATGCAGATATATTTACAGTTTTATCAGTAAATTTATTTCGAGAATAAGTCATTAAAATTTAAAAAATAGGAATATCAATGACGTTAGTTTAATATGAAATGCTTCGTATTTTACTTTATATTGTTTATTTGCAGGAAAACGCAGATGAGCTCTTGTATGTCCTATTAGTGCAAAGCGTACACCATTTTACCTTGACTTCGATTATATGTTTTTATTGTACCAGTGTGCAAAATGAAACCAACCAACTTCAGGAACTAATTAATCGAATTATTGCATTTGAGAAACACGGTATGAATTGAAATCCATTAAAATTAAATTTTGGGGTTTATTTGACTCTTCTTATCATATTGTGTTTGTTTTTAATTTGCGATTAAGAGCGTTGTTTATACATGTATCTTTGCATAATTATAAATTCAAAACAGTTTTTCTGTTAATAATCTTTATTCTATTATTAATAATTATAACCTTTTCTGACCAATATTGAAAAACTATGCCTCCGAATTCTTGCTATCTTCTTCTATATTCTTAATTTTTCTTTTACATTCTTAATTGACGTACATATGAATATATTGTTGGTGTTTAACTTTCGATAAGTTTAAATGTAAGAAACTTATTAAAAGATCTTTTCTTGTTACTAAATTTATCTCATCGTAAAATCTCAACGCATATTTTTTTTATTTATTCTTTAAAAAAAAGTGTTTAATTCACAGGTATGACAGTTTAAAATATAAACAATAATTAATAAAAAAAAAGGAATACACTATAGTTATAATTAAATATATAAATAGCTAAATGTCAACCGTAAATTATTAAAGCAACTCCATTATCGCATTCCTAAAACTGTCAATGGAGAAGAAAACAATTTTATGACCACCAGCAATACTATGTGAATAAATGTAAGTGCGGGAAAAACTGACGGTCGCTATCTAAAATTCATGCCTCCTCTAGGGAAATTAAATATATAGTCATTTTTTCTTTTTAAGTTTATAAAATGAAGCGTTGCGAAACTTAAGACGTGGAAGTAATATAAACATTTATTCAAAATTTAAAAAATGCTTTATTAAAATTGTTACGTTAAAGAAGAATGAAATTCCGTTAAAGCAGAATAGGATGTAATTCCATCCTATTCTGCCTATTACAAGATCTGAAGGAATAAATAGGAAAAATAATAGCGCATTTTTTAACAGAAAATTGATTAAACTTTTTAATATATTCTTCAACGGAAGTCTATGAGGTTCATGCGGAGGCCGGATGACTACATTCGTATAAAGGATACTACGGACTAGATAGTTGAATAAAGTCACAATTTACTCATCGTCACATGATTACAAATGATTAAAATATTTTAAGTGAAATTAAAAAAATATCAAAAGCTCCATTAAAATAATTGATTTTAACAAAGTTATCTTGTGATGAAGCTTTTATTTATGCAAATAATTTAAGAAATGGGTTTGCTTTTTTAAATTATGATTTTATAGGTACAAAGAGATGTGAGTGATACGGTTCCGGATGATCTAAATACTTCGGTGTCAGAAGCACGCTGACGATTCCTGAATGAAATCCATTTTTCTTCTACAAAATTTATATACCTCATTGTGCGATTTATAATGAAAGAGAATATGAAGAAGCTTGTTTTAGGTGATAATGGAACGTAAATTAGTTGGTAATTTAATAACCACAGATTTGACTCTCGATAAACGCCAGTTAATTAAATCTGAGATTATTAAACTATCGAATAATTGCTATATTAACATTTTTTCTAGAGTAGATACTATTTTTATGACCAAAGTTGCTGATTTATTATATATTTCATATTTTCAATAATTTTAAAACAAATAAATTGTAAACTAGAATATATTTAATAAAATTTGCATATGTATAATATGAGAGATTTCAAAACAGTTTTGTGTTTATTACAGGAGAAGACGACCAATATTTATTACTTAAATTGATGCAATTGATGGGAAATCAGCCACATTTCACAGTGCTCGACTTGTTTACCCTGGACTACCAGTTTATTACTAGCTACTTAAGTTTAATTACCACCTATACAATAGTTCTTGCTCAATTCCACTATAATTAATGTTAACATTAATTAACAAGTGATTGTTACGTGAATGATTGTTATTTCTTCTTGTATTTTTTCGATATTTTTTTCGTAAATACGTAGTAAGGCAAAATATTTAAGTAAATAGGTTAAGCTTCAATTAATTTTTTTTATTTCCACTTTGATCTAAATAAACCTGCATATCTATTGAAGTTTTTGTTCTTAATTATATACTTAAACCCTAAATGGCTTACCTATTTTTACTATAAATGTTATTTATGCATAGCTTTTTAAAGTGAACATTTAACTAACTATTAAAAAAACTGTTAAATATAACACCAAGACGGATTTCTGGGTCAACTTTCAGACACTGTAAATAGACATCGTCCCTGAGAAAATTGACCTTGAAAATGGAAAAATCAAAATTTATTGCTTGCTTAAATAATTATATTATCTAGAATTATCGCCATAGTTTTATTACAATGCGTGGGCTATTAAACCCATATTTTTCCATAATTTTAGATTGTTTAGTTTCGAAGATAGGGATGGGGTTTGGTTAATATAACTTTTGATTTTTAATTTCCTTATGATTTTTAATTGATTGACGTCAAAAAATATATATTTGTTCATTTAATTTGCCCTCCCTAAAATTTTTAAATTATTATTTTTAATTTTTAACTATTTTTTATTATAGATCCAAATTTGAAATTTTTAAGTTAAGCAATTTCTGGGGAAAATGGCTGTGACTGACAAACGCACAGGCAAGTGAGGAATCTTGTGCAGGTTCCGTTTTTTTCTTTTAAGGTGCAGAACCTCAAAAATTGAGAGGAAATTTTATATAATGTAACTTTTCTTTGAGCAAACAAAATTCAAGGGGGATTTCCTCATGTATGGTAAACTTGAACAAATTCTGTCCTCTGGAGGGATCTTAATGGATTATAATGAGCTTTTAGCAGTCTCCTAGTCTCCCAGCTAATTGTTTATTGGAAGATTCAGATAAAGTAAAATATAGAGTGGTATTTTAAAGCCATCCAATGGTGATTTCTGAAGTCTCGTGAATTATATTATTACGGACATATTTAGAAATGCTGAAATTTTTCAAAGCGATATACACGAATTAAACACGTTACTATTTTCGATGAAACTACTAAATATCCCACGAAGTATTAAAATGATAAATCCCGTGTTTACTTCAATGTTATAAATATCTCCATACAATTTCAGTTTCTTTGGCTCATGTACTCATACTCGTTGGATCCTATTCCGCTCTAAATGTTGGATTTTTGAAAGATTATGTAGGAAATTTTACTACCATTTTATTTTATGGAATTTGATTGAAGAGAATCTTCACTCCCAGTTAAAATCTAAAATTAATAATTTTAAACCCTCCAGAGCTCCTTAATCTATTGAAATAAGGGCAGACAACGAGGGGTCAAGTACATATTAAACATATTAAACGTGATCGAAAAATATATTATTAATAAAAAAATGGTGGTGAATTAAACAAAGCAAATATGGAGAGAATTGAATTTGACTTTTTAAGTTTTTTTTAAATGTATTCAAAATACTAAATCTGAAGATTTCATTTGTCCTTCTAATATAAAAATCACTTTAGTTATATTTAAAGAAAGGCACACAAATGTTAACGTCAGTTTTTAAAGTTTCTCAAATTATAACGAAAAAAGGATGTAATGTGCAAGAGGCTGTACACTTTCACTGTCTGCTTGCAATTATAAAATATGAAAATAGATTGTTAAATGTTTCATGAACTTCTAAAAGTAACATAAAGAGATGGTGGTCTTGATGAATAATATTTTTCTGGAAGGTAACCTGGCGAACAAATATTAGATAATAATTGTGGTGTTTGGCCAGGAGGAAAGCAATTTTTTATAAAATATTACAATATAAATTGTAAAATTCAGATAAAAATTACTTTTCTTGTTAATTTTTCCCTGTTTAATATATTTAGATCATCAAAGTCAACGAAAATTATCCAAGTGTGTCAAAACAATTATGAAAGAAATTTCTATTTCCTAAAAGAGCTGTTATTTAAAAGTAGGAGGTCAAATATTTTTAATAAGATTTGATAAATAATACAAGCACTCGTCGCACTTAATCTATAAGTATTTCTATTCAGAATTTTTCATGGTGAACTTTTATAAGATGGCATTAAGTTATTCTAATTCTTCTCTTTATAAAAATAAATATGAATATTACTCAGTATATAACTTTATAAATAGTCGAATAATTTTAATCCAACTATAATATTTATTAAAAATGCGATGAATAATAAATAACTTTATGAATTTGTTTTATCACAACTTCGGTCTAATAACAGTGATTGAAGCAAAATAATTTTTAAATATCGTATGACAAGAATGTCATACACCGCTTCATCCATTACATCACTTACGTTGACGAAGTAAGTTTATAGTTTTAGAGCGACAAGAAGGAAAGTGCATATAATTGCAGTGTGGAAATGCTGTTTTCTACTTTCTGTCCACATTGCTTGGTGAATGTCTTTTTTTATACCAGACTCAAGCAGAGGAAATGACTGAATTTATTTATTTCCCTTTGCAACGTGGACTCTGTGACAACGCGTAATCAACAATTTTGAATAATGTAAATCTATATGCAGATTAGAAAAAGGCACGTAATCCATTTCCATAAAATATTATTTTATAAAAGATCCAATCACAGTAACAACTTCCTTCCTACAACTATTTGTAATAACGTCAACAAATACTGATGTATTACAAAAAGTTGTATTACGTGGAGTGAACTGAAGGGTCAGAATAGATAATTTTATTAATATGATTGTTTTAACCATATCATTAGATATGGTTAAAACGAACATATTAGTAAAATTTAGACTTTTTATTTTATGCCCCGATTTGAGTTTAAGCTACGGGATTCCTAAAATATCCGGCAATAAATTTTAGTATGAGTTACTCCATTACCAATTTCACATAAATTTAGTATAGTTTTTCATATTATATTAATTTCGCGAATGTTTAAAAAATGATTCCTTATTCTCATTAATTTCCAAATGAAACTTTTAAAAATATTTTTCAATATTTTGCATGAGCAAAATATGTAACGCTGTCAAATGTGTGTCAGATTTTTTTTCTGACCTTCAAGATCTAATATCTTGAAATTGCTTTAAAAAAACGGTTTTTCCTCTTGTATGTTTTCCTTTGTATGTATCTTGCTTGTATAACATAGATTTTAAAATGGTAAAATAACGCCAGAAGCCTAGAAAATAAAATATTCAACAAACCACAAGGGAACATTTGAAAAATGTTTATCGGATTGAGGAGGAACGTAGAAACATAATACCGAATTTCCATGGACTTCGCTAATGAATCTCGCATATCCGATGTACTTCATTCTAATATTTACGGTGTTACTACAGTCTAATATTTTTTGTTGAATATAATTTTCGTCTAAACTATGTAATTCAGTTAGTGCTTTTTGTCAAAATCATTGTTTTATGTTTAACTTTAGCTTTGGTTGTGTTTAAAAATGTATTCTTAAGAACAAATACCATGATGCAATTGAAATTCAATTTGATATTTTTTTTTTAATTAAAGTTATTTGTCGGTTTTTGAAGACCGCATTCGTACAAAAAAATAATAAATACTGAATCGGAATAGGCTAGCTAGCATTCATTATTCTGTTGTCACACTTGTCAAGAATATTCTTTGGTTTCTTAATCTATCTGAAAGCACACTTGCTTCAATTAACACTTTCGTACCGTTGAGAGTATTTCATTCATATTTTATCTCGTAGATATCATCAAGAGAATGGAATGTGGAAATGGACAACTGTGTTTGTGATCAACATCTAAGTATTAGTATAAATAATAACCAAGACGAGGACGCAATATTTACTGACAAATATATAACTATTACCATTGACGCAACCCTCCAGCTGTGTTTAAAAATTATCGACAACTGTTAATTGTGAATGAAGTGTTTAATTAATAAGTAAGCAATATTTTATTACTAATATAATATTATAGTGATATCAATCGAACGGGGTGACAGTGTGATAATATATCAAGCATGAGAAGCAGAGTATTAGCTAATTCAAGGTAAGCTCAGACTTTAATGCAAAAGGTTTTCTAGCGAAGAACGAAGATTATTTGCTGAAAGTTTGCGCAATGCCCGTTCCCGGTACAAACAATTTAAAACTTAATTTTTACGCTGAAATAATGGACGAACTGCTATAATTGTGAAAAATGTCAAGGGATATTTACAAATCTAGATTATATCATGTAATCTGTCAACAATTTTTTTTGTTATGACGAAAATTATATTTATGACCCCAAAATTTATATAAGTCTAGAAATAATAACCAACAGCAGCAATTCTGAGACAGCTATAATTCTATTATGACCTACTCATCATTCTGTGATAAAATATTAAATTGCGTACTGACTTCGGGTTTGACAATAATTTATATTTTAACCCATTTGCTTTTCGACGTAATATATCTTGATCTCATTACACACTCTTGCTCATTTAACGACACACAATTAATTGTTTTTCACGAAATTTCTATTTTTTCTCCAATTCAATTATACCACATAAAGCTAGGTATTTTCACAAATATTTTTTACGTAAAATTATCAGCAATCTTCCTCTGGCTAAACCATATTCAATTTAGTGGAGGATGTCGTTATGGATTTTAAAGACTGCAATTATTTACATAACGAATAATAGACATAAATAATACATATTATTATAAAGGATATTTTTTCTGTATAGGGAAGGATAAAAACGAAAAATAAATGATAAAAAAGTGATATGTCCTACGTCACATGCCATACGACGATGGAAGGTACGTTCGAAGGAGAATTTGAAGGTTATAATTTGTATAATTTTCGCCATCTAAAAATGTATTAAAATTAAGTGCTCTTCCTTTCAATTTTCTTAAATATAGACAACAGAAATCTGTCCATATTATTCTGGACAAGGACAAAAGAGTTAAATTTCTTATGAACGTGACGAAGAAATAAATCATCCATTTCATATTAATTTTCCTAAGCCCGTGCAAAATACATAAAATAATATAAATATATTCGTCGTAAAAATACTTCATAACTCATATTTATAAATTTATGTATATTTAATACTATTATATGTTAACTGTTCGTATTTTCATGTGGTTCAGTCATTTTTATTATACTCGCTTGTAATTCCGGAATGCAATCAACACTTACTTGACAATCGAGATAGAATCTTAATATTAAACACAGTCTTAATGGGAAATGGTAGAATTAATACTATGAAATTATCTAACACGTAGTTACATAAATAATTGTTTTTTTAATTAATAGCATTCTTCAAAACTCTGAAGGCGAATGCCTTCAGAGTTTTCATGAAAATAAATTTCATATTTTCAATAATTTCTCCTTTACGATTTTTTATCATTTTTGATTACTCTTTATGAACGAAGAAAACTCCAGCAATCAGACAGTATAGTTAAATAAATTTTATTTTACCGACATGAAAGTTGATAAGTCAGGCGTATTACATGGATTTATCAATAAACATAAATTAAGATTAGGCTAAAATATTTTTTAAAAATACAACTATTTTATGATATATCCTATAAATGCAAAGCTCCGGGAATATGAAAAATTTATGGAGCCCTGGTTTGCACTATTCAAATATCACCTTATATAAAACTGTGAATAATCGGCAGATTTCTGCCAGCGCTAGTAATGAAAAAATAATAATGAAGGCATCAACATAACTACTGTTATTCGATAAATACCACAAATTTTAAAATATTTCCTTCATCATAATGACAATGGTGTATAATTTATTTACCATTGGGGTAACTATCAGTAAGTAGAGTATGTACCTTAAATGTACAGTTATAACTAGTGAATTTATACTCCATCAAGAGTTAATTAAAGGTTCTAAGTGTGAATATTTAAAAATTATTTTAACTGAATGTCATGTAAATGAAAAAAAATATGAACAAATTTTTTGCTATGTACTTAAATATACCTATGTCCACAATATTCCTTTTGGATTTAGTTTCCAATTTTTTTAAATATATTTGTCTTATCAATAAAATTTTAAATAATAATAAATGCCTTCAAAACAATTTTATCACCGAATTATCAATTCTTTCAGCTGATTGCTTCAAATCTCCTAATCATTAACATAATCCATATCTTCTCAACATTAATATACAAATTCAACCATAATCGATTTTTTATACAATTTTGTACCGTACGCATAGATATAAATATCATATCATTGAAAATAAACTTATTAGGTGACGGTGAAAAACATCAAGATGCAGACTACGATACGATATACGTATATTACTATTTTTCATGATAAACCTGATTGTGAATTCGGAAATAAATCTATTAAGTAGTTTCAGTACAAGAAAAGAGTTCTACGTATCGTATGCATTCTACGATAATAACACGGGTACAAATTATCATATTTATCGTTCTAACTACTATAGAAAGCAATCAAAGTGTTTGCAGATATTTTGAAAATTACAGAAAAATCGACGATCTATTCAAAATGACAACACCAATGTACTTAAATGAATGTCGATCCCTCAACCACGTTCTTAATGTTTTTGGATTCATATTATCGTTTAATGTAACTTTCGACGTGATGATATGGTCCGCATGACTTTATTAATATCATCCTTCGTTTGTCATATTTAGTAACTCAATTTAATGTTTAAATGCAAGATTGGAAGTACGTTGTAAATCTGAGAATATTCAGACGAGCTCTAAACTTTCTTTCAAAATTGGTCAAAGAAGTTTTACAAGGCCAGGGATACGTTTATGTTCAAGTGAAATATGTTACTGATAATGGAAGAATTGACGAAGACGATGTGAAAATAATAACTGAAATGAAACAGCTGAGAACAAATTTCATTCTCTTGAATGAACAATGTCATTTATTTAACGTCTTATATGGATTTCAAATTAGTTACATTCATTATTTCATACATTTTTTATTTTATATTTGAATTAATTAGACCTATTTCTCTCATAATTACTGAAGTAGATAATACGTACAAATATCCTAAACAATGACCGGGAGGCCATTAAAAAAAACAAATTAAATGTGAACCTAGAAAAGTGTCAAATTGACACTAAGCTCCGAAGAAACTTTGTTCCGTATCACTCATCTCTGAAGAAATACATTATGAGTCAGATATTACGTCAATCAACGTGTAGTGTTCAGGACGGTAATTGAAGGAAAACTTTGACATCTGGAACTTGATGTCGAGAAAAAAATAAAGTTGATTCCAGTGGCTGCACAAGTGTGATGTAACAGTTGTAATTCAAACAAATTATAAATAAATAAATCAGATTAATTTAAAATAACGTATTAGTATGGAACTTCCCTTTGTGATATTTTATATCACTACATATAGGTTATTTCTTTCCGTATGCCTTCTGGTTGCTTACGAGGCTTTATAACTGAGATAGTAATTTGATTTTAGAAACTGTCTTGATTTTAATTAATGAAAATTTGTCTTTAAGAAAGCAATTTATTATTTTTTATAAAATAGGCGTGTATTAAAAAAACCTTTTTAGAATAAAGTGCTTTAACCAGGAAACACTGTTTTATACGTTTCGGAAATTAAGCTATGTAACCGCAGGGCAATTCAAATATAAAGTGATGATGCTTTAGGTTCATTTCATGCCTTTTCTTGTTTTGTGAACAAAAACACTTAGTTTACTTTTAGAGTTAAACCTAATGCCTTGCAACTTTTAGTAAACTACTTGAAAGAACTTTAATTTTACAAATGGTATGAATGCAATCAAAACGATCACTAAGAAGATCATCTATCACTGAGTGTTCAAGTGATAAATATCTGAAAATCATTAATTGCGACTAATTTTTAATATGGATATAGTATATAATATATATTAATGTGAATTTTTAATATGGTGATGGACATAATATTCAATGAATTTATATGGACATCTCTAAGTCACTTATTTACATTTCTCTAGCAAGAATTTGGGTGCATTTTTTTCACTCCATATTAAGGATAAATTTTAACGAAACTCCTGGGTATTTAATATAATTTTTATACTTTTAATACAATTATTTTATCGTTTCATCAATCATTTATTTATCAAATTTCATACAATTTTCATCTCCTAGAAGAAATTTTCATCTGAGGAAAGATTTTCATTATAAAATGAGTAGAGAAATAAACGTAAGTTTCCTATTATTCCTTCACACCAAATAATTCATGGCAATAATGTGTTGAAAATTTTGACAGCAAGATGAGCACTCAATGCAACATTAGGAATTTGAGATATTTTTATCAATTTACAACTTAAACGATAGAAGTCCATGACTTTGTAATATATGCGTATATATGTACATATATATATATACATATATATATATATATATATATATATATATATATACATATATATATATATATATAAATATATATGTATATATATATATATATATATATATATATATATATATATAATATTATTTTTATAAATAATTAACAACGTGTCCCCCCTACCACTTTTCAACCACGAGTCAGAAAAACCTAGCTCGACTCGGGCGATAAAAACTGCTATAAACTAAAGTTTGTTCTCCAATCGTATAGCTGTATGAATACATTCATATTGAATCGATTAAAGTAACTAACGTTATAAATGTGGAAGTACTTTAATTTGTATATTTTTTACCCAATAGTTTGGCAAAATAAGGAACACTTTACTATCAAAATTGCCTCGCGCGTAGTGTGTGTGGCATTGCAATGAAAAGATTCTAAGCCAAGGCTTCATCCACGTGGATTGTTAATACCGCGAAATGTTTGTTTGTCCGTTACGTAATCACACATAAATGGCTAAACATATCTTTAAGAAATTTTCATTAACTGAACACAGACACACACACACACACATGTGCGTGTATGTGTGTGTGTGTGTGTGTGTGCATGCGTGGGTGCGTGCGTACATATATGTGTTTGTATGTGTAAAGAAAAATGTAATTAGGCTACTAATAACAGTAATTTATTATATTATTACTTAATATCTGACGAATAAAAAAAACTCGACGATTATTGTTTAGAATAACAATCACACGTAAAAATATTCAGACACAGCTGATAGGCTGCACAAACTGTACACTTGTTTTGATATTAAAAGTAAAAAATGAGGTTAAAAAATTTCAATATTTAAAAATAATTCTAGTGTATTAAGGACGATTGTGGACTACACAAAAAGTCGATCGACCCCAGGTCTCCGATGTACCGTGCCAATGTGTCACCGTATCATTACGTCACAGCTGATCCAACTGCCCTGTCGAAAATATCATTACTAATATTGTTATACACATCGCAATGAATTTTTTTTTATTTATTTTGAAAATATTTTTCTGCATAAAGTTTATCAAGAGGCTAGCGGATTTCATTAACAGTGCAAATATCGTATACTATTTATTCAATCAGCTTCTTTTAAATCTCTTATATCTAGGTATAACTCTTGTATGTTAACTTAAACTTCGTTACAAAAATCCTAAAGAACAGGTTTTCTGGCTTCTATTATCTACTAAAACAATCACGTATATATATATATATATATATATATATATATATATATATATATATGTGTGTGTGTGTGTGTGTGTGTGTGCGTGTGTGTGTGTATAGACAAACACGTATATACTTGAATTAATACATACATCAAATTCAAGCTTCATATTTATTAATTAACTAAAATCAGATATCGGGAATTTAGTGTGCTATAGTTATGATCTTGCCAAGTTAGCATCTTTTTAATAGTATCCAAGAATTAGTATCTAAAGAAATCGAAATAATGTATAATATAAATGAAAATATAACAAGCATTTATGAAAAATACTGTATAACAATGATGTATTAAAATTGTCTAACCGAAATATTACTGTCATTTATTAACTTTGATATCACTTACGTAGATTTACAATACATGACACATAAAATAAATAAGTAAGTTGATGAACCAACCTATTACCACTAAAGATATCCGATCTCCATTTTCTGGCTTTAGCAGTAGACCCTGACTAATACTTGCGACCAAAAGACTCACATCAAACGAGCCATAGCACAATGAATATACTCATTACTATTGAAGAGTTCCTATATTTACCCTACGACTATAGAGCATTAGGGTAAAGATACGATCAAGAATAGATAGTACCAATATGGGATCCGTAAGATATCCTTTACCATTCATAAATAAAAAGCTCGTCAAGATAATCAAATGAACCCAAATTCAAAGAAACGTTTTCTCACGTGTAAGGAGTGCTGCTGTCACATTCAGGTTCTAGTCCCTGCGTGTGTCAAAAATTCTCATCGAGAAAAGTCAAAGGAGTGCTCTAACATGTTCAATTTACTCCTCGCCATTAAGGAGTTTCTGCCACCAAATTGCGGCAACATCAATATATTTTATGTTCCGTGGATTGCTCAAGACAAGTGAATTAGTCATGATTTGAATATTTTACTTCTCACTTTGCGAGTTCTGTCACCAACTCCTAACTCCATCATCGGGTCCTGTTCACTATGGCTAAAGTATTTATAAAATTATAATAAATGAATTCGATATCGATATAAATCTTCTCAACGAAGCTGTGTACCGTGTCCATTATATATTTTCTTAAGACATTTATTTTATTGTATTATCAGGTCCTGACCATATTTACACGGGAATGCCATATATTTATATCTGTTCAAAGAAAAGTACAAATAAAGTCATTAAAGCGTCCCCGAGTTTACAGCTATACCTAAATTTGTAAAAAATAGGTAGTCATTGAACTGAGAATCTTTTCTTCTTTAAGTCGGTTAAAAAATAGCCATGGGTGTTGTTCATGACTCATATTAAGTACATCAGCTGTATTACTGCTGTAACCAAACCTTGTTTCATCAGAGGATAAACAAAATGGATGGATAATAGTTGAATAGACCTAACTGAGTATTATCTACACCGAGCAATTTAAACTATTCATTACGTAAGAGTTGTGATAACATGACAGTAACAACATCGATAGTAATTGTAAAATATTAATTTAGTTATAAATATTTACGGCTTATTATATAAATATTCACGGCTTTGGGCTACGGTCTGAAAGTTTATTCACTCTACTTATTTCTAATCATAGCTCTACCACTTTCGAAAAACTCATCGTTGTCCAAGCGTAAAAAATTTGGAATCACCTGGATCTTGACATTAGGAAAATCAGGTCCTTAAACATTTTCAAAGATCGTGTGAAAATTCCTGCCTTACGTGAAACCTTTTCCTTTGTACTCTTATCCTTTCCTGGCTTTTCCATTACAAATCATATCAATAGTTTGTATTACTTATTCTTTTGTATTATTAAAATTGTTTTTGTCTAATGTACTATAAAGAATTTATATTGTAAAATCTTTTACAGTCTACCGACTAAATTTCAACACCAATTGTTTTGGTTGACTGGAAGAGATTGTTCACGTAGCAATAAGTTCGTCATATTCACCATGAATAAAAGGTGATAAATAAATAAAAATATATTGTTTATTTATTGAGTAGCTACGGACTGATCTTAGTTTTGGATTTAATTTTTTAAGACGCAAAGAAAACATCGGATTTTTTTATGAATCGCACGAAATATGATGTAAAATGTATGTATAGTCATTTCAAAGCTATTTTTCTCAGAACTTTATGTGTTGTAGTTTTTAATTTCATAGCTTTTGAGGTATTTCCTATATTTTACGTCTATAACTGATGCACCATGCATTATATTTACGTAATGAAAATTTAAATTAATATTTGCAGATAATTGAATACGAATATAGTATACATTGGGAAAATATTGTTGAATGGGTCTCTCAATCTTCGATAGACAATGTTCTGCAACATTTTTGATTACTGTATGTCACAGGACATGGGTCTATAAAATCTTTTGAAGAGCATCATCTCTACCTTTTTTTAAATCCCAAGTGCATTTAACCATCATTTGTATTATTTATAAAACCTGATCGCTTAACCTTTCGAAAGGGTGAAGGCAATATCCTTATTTTCACTTTAATCTTTATGTATTACTTGATTTATTTTGATGTAAATGTTTTGAAAGATATTTGAACTAAATCTGATTTGAATGATTTCAGTTTATAATATACTTGTGCAATTAAATAATATTTTATTATAATTATTTTAACTCAAAAATGTTAAAAAACTCCCGCCCGGATATTTATAATCATTGTGAATTGTGTCGATTATATCATCGTAAAATGGATTAAATTGTTTATTTATAACGATTTAATATATTTGCAAGATATTTATGAGAGAAAAATTGAAAAAAAAAACAGTTTTAATACTTTTTGTATTTTTGTCAGTAATAATATTATCACTTTTGAAAATATATAAGTACATCACTTGATTTTAATTAGTTACTTTTAATATTATGTATGTCCACAATTGGAAGGAACAGCTTTAGAAAATGTAACGTATAATGGATAATCTTGAAACATCAGAGGACATGTGTTTTAAATCATGTAGTGAAGATAATTTTATTTATTTCCCTAAAAATGACAGGCGCTTACCACAATGTTGATATTCGGCTATATTTTGACACTAAATATGGCATGAATTTAAATTTGAAAACAATTAAGTGCCGTAAACACGAACAGCGGTTGCAGTAAATGTGATTTAGTTGTTACGAAATAATTTAGCCATTTTTCATTCAAAATATTATTATTTTTCTTTTAAAGTTTTTCAAGTCTATTTTGAAAAGAACGTCGATACGGACATGATAGCAGATAAAATTAAACCTACTAAATACAAATAGAACTCTTACTCCGAGTGTTCTGCACACACTTCTCTTGTCTTGTCGATGACAGGATACAGGACACATGGATGGATACAAAAAATATAATCGTTTAAAGGTAGATAGTAATACTATTCATCGATTTACAAATATTAATTTTATTTTTCGGAACCTGGAAAATATGCAAACAATTTTCCTTAATGTAAATCGATAACAAATGTTCATTACGTTTTACACAAAATGACTTGACGAGTTTTCAGACTAGCCAAACCTGATAATATGACTTACGGTATTCGCTGTAACGTCTACGACTCATTCGGTTAAAAGAATGAGTTAGTAAGTGCCTTTTTTGAAATTAATTAATCTTTAACTTAACGTTTATTATGTGTTTTGTTTACGACATTCGATTCTGATTTCCCTAACGTTTATACTTTCCGAATTCCATACCTTCCACTTTAAAATAGTAAAAGCCTATAGCTCATGTTCTAACTGTTTAATTATTTATTTTAGAAGTTAAATCTGTAATAAAAAATTACGTATAATGAGATTAATTAAAGACAATGTTTTACCCTCATGTTAGTGATAAATTTTATTAATTCTTCGCAATACCAAAAAACTGATTAAGCTCTACTATGCTGATATGTGGATTTAGGTTAGTTGAGGAATCAAGGCTGTGGAAAGGAGGCATTCCCCATCTGTAAAATGAGCGTTGTAAAGCAAATTTCTTAGAAACATGGGATTCAAAATAAATGAGTAGATGTTTTTTTCTTTAATCAGTTCATAAATTTGCGTGAAATCTAATAAAATCTCATATAAAAATGTAAAATAATTTTTACAAAGGAAAGCTGCGTGTTACCTTGTCGTCATTATTCATCCTTGACAGCAAAACACTGGAACGCGTGCTCTGCTCTAATTTAATTTTTGCTCGATTGGATCATGGGCTGATTGTGTTCTGTTATTTAATATCTAAACGAGCCAAAATAATAATATATTTGAACTGATTCGGCAGTAAGAAAGGAGAATTGCACAAGTTCAGAAAGTTTGTAGGTTCGGACCCTTCATACTGTCATTAAGTTCATCGCGGTTTTAGGTTTATTTTACTTTAAGAGAAATAGACCTTCATATAGTATAGATTTTCTTCTTACAATATATATATTTCACCATATTCTAGTGTTATATAATTTATTCTCGTATTAAATTTGTTTCATTCATAAATAACAACAGGTATGGAATATAAAACTAACCGTAATAGAATATAAACTTGTATACAAAATATATTAACAATAGACTAATATCACATAATTTGAAATGCATTCAGGAAGTTTTTATTTACACTGTAGAATATATGTAAATATAAACTTAAACTATTTACAAAAAACCTGTGATATTTTTCACCATATTAACATATTGAATAATACATCGTTCACCGATACCAAAATATAAGAGCTTTAAGGCACTGACTATATTCAGAAAATTGAGCTTATTAAAATGCCATTTATTTAAATGCCAAATTGAGCTTATTTAAATTTTTTTTAACAAAATCTACAAAATATATAGCCAAAAAATATATATATATGTTATTTTTGAGAATATATATATATATATATATATATATATATATATATATATATATATATATATATGTATATATATATATATATATATATATATATATATATATATGTATATATATATATATATATATATATATATTACATTTTATAAAGTCATGGTTGTTTCCAAAACACAAGTGAGATATCTTTTATATTTAGAAAAAAATCCAAAACTTCTCGTAACATGAATTTCAAACCAAATTAACTGTGATATTTATAACATTTTATTAGTAGAATTAAAAACACTTACTTTTCGCGTAAAATCTTGTTTGTCTTTTATTTACAATAAAGTAAATAGGATTAAAATTTAAAAAATAAAACACATTATTTCTCTTCGAAATAAAGACGCGTTTTGGCGATGTCTATTACTTCCCTTTTACTCGCATGCAAACTGACAATGGGGGCTGAGGCGCGGTGCTAATTGGATCAAAGTCGCTTGTTTTCCAATCCACTCAAAAAGGAATATGAATAAAAAACTACAAAATTAAATTCGTGTTTCGTTTTTTTAAATTATAATTCGTGTGTCGTTTCTTTTAATTATAATTCGTGTTTATATTTATAAACTTTCATTACCGATCCTTTTCTCATACTAAATCTTGAAAATTTTGGGTTTGTCTTTTTTTAAATTTTCAATTGTGTTTATATTTATGTTTTTTTTTTACAAAATCCTTTTGTATTGTTAAATTTTGATTGTCTTTAGTTTATTTCTTTTTGTTTTTATTTATAAGCTTTCTTTACGCGATTCTTTTTGCTTATTCATTTTTTCTATATTTTTGTTTTTTTTTTTTATATTAATTCATATTTGTATTTATATTCTTTTACGTAATTCATTTTGGTTACTAAATTTTGGATATTTGTCTTTTTTATATACTATTCGGGTTTGTATCTATCAACTTTTTATGCAGCCCTTTCTGCTTATTAATATTTTTACATTTCGGTGTCTTTTTTTATATCAATTCGTACTTGTGTTTATGAACTTTATACAATAGTAATTAGCACACTGATAAAAAAACTAGGCTACATTTCGTCCCTAAATATATAATTTTTAGTAATACTATAATTCTGACTAATACCATGAATGCAAAGTAGTGTTTATTTATACTTTGTTCAAGTCATATTGGAACAAAAGATCAATGTGATTTTCTGTACAGAGAAAATTGACGGGCCAGGAAGTAACATAAACACTTTCCCACCAGAGAAATCTCATCCTAACTAGTATTACAATTTCAACACATATTACAAATTCCAAAGTGGGAGTTTTTTCTTTTTTCACGTCGCGCTGGCTGGTGAAGGAATGGGTCGACCTGATTTCTGCGCAGAGATACTTGATGGGTCCAGAAAATGACTTAGACTACTTGTAATCCGCGTCCACTATAAATTTAACTATAATTAATTGAATTATAATTCATACATACATATATATATATACATATATATATATATATATATATATATATATAAATATATATATGTATGTATATATATATATATATATATATATATATATATATATAAATATATATATGTATGTATATATATATATATATATATATATATATATATATACTCACATGTACAGTAATAAACACCATGACATGAAAACTTTGAATTGTACAAAAATATAAAAACAATAAAAAAGAATCTGCTTGAATAATAAATGCAGATTTGTTCTATTTTTTTATATTGAAATAATTACGTTACATATTTCAAGAGTACATTATAAATTTCACAAAAATATTGATTTTTTTTTTTGATTTACATCAAATTCGATTTTAAGTAACGTTCAAAAATATATCAAAAAGCATAAGTCACAAATTGACATCCGTGTGGATAGCGAGTAATTGATGTAGTTAATTTAGATCGTAAATACAGAGAGCCTTGGTGTAACATCATTTTATTGAAAAGAATAAGGGAAACTTGGGCGGAATTTGAAAATAAGATCAATCAAGTTCGTCAGCTACCCTCATCACCTTAGTTAACTTCCGACGACTATTTTTTTTTGTATAATTTTTACTTCAGTAGTTTTGAAAATGGATTAGGGTGCATATATCAGTTTTTAGTTTTAGTAATGTCTCTATCTTGCATTAAATTCTAAAACAAATAATTTTGGAATTTTTACAAGTTACTCTCTCAGTTGAAAGCCATATGGTAAAAATAATAAAAATTTAGAAGCTTCTAATGTTGATCTTAGTACTTATTGGGGAAAATTATGATTTTAGATATCTTATTACATCGTCCGCAAAATCAAAATTACATTGTTGACAGAAATAAAAAAAATAATAATTTTTTTGATATTTATTTTTAGTAATGGAGTGCAAATAAGAGAACCAAATAAAAGAAGTAAACATGTAGTACAAATAAAATATAGTTTTAATCGTTGTTGCCAACTCATCTTGATATTTCAATGTAATAATTAGGAAAAATTCAAAAAATGAAAAAACATGTCATAAATAAACGACAAATTGAGGACCTCTTTTTTAAATCAAATATAAATGAAATATAGGTATAAATTCGAGGTAAGCGTTTACATGCTCAAAAGCCGTTTAACAAACGACAAACATATATATAACATAAATTCCAGGGATGTTAAGTATTTGATAATAATATCGATGTTGTCGAGAAGTGGCACATCCCTCGTTTCAGTAGCGTAGCAAGAATGTGTCACACACTCTATTCGCTTAAGTACACTGTCGTCATAATTAAACTGAACATATGAGTAATGCCGGAAGTTTTGTGTTCATGGAAATTAATATTATTTTACTTTCAATGTTAAACGGCATTTGTATAGTTTATTTGTCTTTTCTAAAATTTCATTAAATATATATATATATATATATATATATATATATATATATATATACAGGCATAATCGATAGACGTACATAACATACAGACATAATCGATCTCTAAAATGACGAGGTTCTATTCGTCTAGCTTAAAGGTTGCATTTATGTGTGGAACTAATTATTTTTATGTATTGGTGTTTTATTTTGGGTTACTCAACTTTAAGTTAATTGAGTAATCAACGTGAGATTTAAAAATACGTGTCCTTCATATGAGATAACATGTGGACTATACTTTCCAATTGTATAACTGAGTCTAATTTATCATGGAGAGTGTCAACATGTCCTTCCGATTTGAAATGACAAATACAGTTTTTACTTGTTTCAATGCCTAAAAAAGAACACGTGTAATATCAAGTATCCAAAGCCTACAATTTTTCAACCAATTATAACGATACAATTTGAAATAAACATTGATTTAAATCTTGCGAGTACAATTACTATTCCCCTGGAAAAGTATGCCGTCAAGTAGTAAGAGTAAAATACATCTTTCATAAAGGCAATAGATAACAGGAATTTTAAATCAGTTGCTTAAAAAAAGTTATTTGCATTACAATTACTCTTCAGAGTCATCTCTTCCGATTCTTAAAATTTACTATGGGCGATAGTAAATTATTTTTTGAGATAAATAATTACCTTCGCAATATCATAACATAAATAATTTACTATTTCAAAATAAAAAAGGGGGCTACATAATCAAATTAAAAATTTATATACTGCAACAAATTCATTTTTAATTTTAAGCACTACTTTTTCATGGAGCCTCGCGTTCCATTGTTACTTGGAATAAATACAAGTTACATAGGATACAACACAAAATCCTAATTAGCTAATCAATTTTCTAATTAAATTGAGATAATATAACTCCGTAACTAATTATAGCGGTAAACATGCTGTAAACAAATGAATAGTTCAATTTTACGTAGTCGTTTGCATTGAATACTAAAGGCTGGTGCTCAACCACGATGCCGAATTCATAAAGAATGTCTGAGAGATTGGAACCTGAAATAAAAAAAAATTAAAGAAATTAATTAAAATTAACGTTAGATTCCTATAATTTAGCCTCATTAAACTTGTGATATGATCACAACGTGAGTTACCAACGTATCCGACGAAGACTAATATAATGTAATGGCATTATTAAAAAAAGTTAATAGAGTAAATCAAGATTAAGTACAATGAATATGTTTAGTTGTTTAATGGATTGCATATAAATGAAACTAGAGTCGATGTTATTATTTGAAAATATTTTGGCAAACAATTATTTACAATTGTGTGTTTTTCTGGAGAGGATATCACATTTTATCACATTACGTCTTCTAGATACCTTTTGGAGCAGAAGGATAAATATGGTAGTTCTTCGCGTGATTAGCAAGAATAATTACTGGTATAATAGTATAAACGAAACATGATTGGACACATTCAATTGTGAAGCTACTTAGATTTAAGATTAAGATTCAAATGATTGGGTTGATCTGTAACCTACTTCGTCCTGAGATACATGTAGCAATAGAAATTATGTATTGTGCAACCTGAATGTTACTGTAGTGAAGAAATCAATGAACAGAATTGTATATTTTCTCGTGACAAAATTATGTAATTTGTTTACACTACGGAAAATATTATCCCAAAAATAAATGTTTAAGTAATTATCGTCCTATTATGATTCGTTTGCTTTCAGGATGCAGTAAACTCCATTTGTGCGTATTGGTACACGAACGACGGATAGGTCAGGTTGAACGGCGGATTGGATACCCATTACTATTTCCTGGCACCGCTAATCCAACAAAGGCTATACACAATCTAATCTCATTTAATACGATCTGACATGTGTTAGAGACGATAATCGTATATTGCGATGACTTTCCGTTTCAAATTGACCAATTTTTACTATTTCATAGTTGATAGAATATGGAGTAGTAGGCATATTTTCTCTTAAAATAACATTCTTGTGATTTAATTTAATTTGCATAATACTTTATGTTATTAAAGTAATGAAAAACAATTAAAACTTGTAATTATCGCGACCATTGTATATATATACGTTATGCTGCATTATGTTATCTCTACATTGAATACAGAGAGCCGTCTATGTAACTAAAAACCGCATGTTATTTGAACTTAACTCACTCGGTTATAAATTACACATACGACGTTTACCAATTCGCATCCTCCATACAGTAGATTTTACTTCGACGATGGTCGTTTTTCTCATGAAATAGAGAAAATTATTGCACGGAAATTCTCTCACTCTCACATTTTTTAAATCGTATAACAAATTTTTATAAAATCTGTTTTCATACATTCTGTTTCAAACTTTCGAAATATATGAATATTTAAAATTGCCTAAGTAACTTCAAGAATAATTTTATTATATAAGCTATTGGAAATTACAGATTACAAAAATACTCGAATATCATTGGGTTTTGGAAAATATTCTACTAAAAAGTAAAAAGTGTTCTTATGATACTTACCATAGTTATGAGTTACCCGGCAGCTGTCGATTGTTGAAAGCAAACAGAACCTGAGTCTCTGTATAATGACCGGCTCCCTCAACAGTAGAATTAATAATGTAGCTCCTTAAAAAAATCGTATCAATAAAGTTATTATTAGGCATTCAAAAGATGCTATTTTCTGCAAAATCGTCAGTTATCAGTGAATTAGAATGAATAAAAAGTTAATAATATTTTCAGAATTTTTGCAGCGAAAATATAAATGACATAGTTATTGTAGACTTTAAAATCAAAGAAACTAGCTAGCTACTATTCGACAAAACAATATTTAATTAGAAAATTAGGAAATATAGTTAACAGATTTATCACATCTCAATAGATTTATCAGTTTTATAATATGTATTAAATTTATATATACTTTGTAATGAAATTAATAAATACATACTTTGTAATGAAATTACCATTTTAAACACGAGTAGAACTCGCACTAAAAGGTTCCTGTACACTTACGTTCACATAAAGTTAGATATTTTAAGAGTAAGTTACTTACTTTCACTTAGCGTTTTTTTTATCTACTTTATAATTGCGACCCTGTATATAAACTTGTGGATTTAGTCAAGTGCTGACTTTGATACGAGCAACTGCCTATTGACCTTCGCAACTCGTGAAGGAACTAAATCCCTTCTAGGCTATATTTCTTCCAAAATTTATAGGCACTAGACACCTAATACTTTTCCTATATGCAATACCGTATAATCTCCTTTAGACTGTATAATACATTCAAATTCATACCTCATAAAAAAAATTCGTTTAAAAATATTATTTGAAGTCTTTGATTGTCTTTCAAAAACAAAATAAATTATATCCAACTCTCAGTGAGTTGGATATAATTTACAAAATTTATGTCTCAAAAAAAACAAAACATGTTTTATTTTCTATGTGTTCACGTAGTTTTCCTAAATTCGGTATTAGTCTGAAACAGCTGAGACATTGTGATATGCAGACGGAGATATGGACGTGAGGAATTTATGTGGAATCCGTATTAGCCAATTGGCCATTTATTTCTAAGGATCCTAAATTATTTTTGAATAGTAGCAATAAAAAAAACAGTATAGAAATGTAACACATAAGGAACTGAAATGTTTTTCCAAGTTTCGATAAAAAACCAATTGGACTGGTATTTCTCACTGCCCTCTATCATTCATTTACCCTGCAGAAAAATATGAAATATTTAACGCTGCTGTTTGGTTGATAAAGATTACAGGAAAACTACAAAGAAAATTAGATGTCCATTTCAATTCAAAATGACGAGTCTATTCAATTCAAAATGACAATTCTAGTCGTGGTGGATAATTAAAAATAAGCTCGATGTGTAGCAAACGGCCTTATACAAATCGATTCTAAATACTTGCAAGTTTATTCCTCTGTCTGTTTCCTTATTGTTAAGGAGAAATACATAATTATATATTGCTCACGGGTGCAAGAGTTGAGTACACTCATTGAGACATTGCGACGAGCACTATCGCGAGCGACACAAAGAGACCTGGATTTGAGGTTCAATTGTATAGAATGGTTGCACTCTGAAGTTGGGAGGTACGTTGAAATGACATAAAATCATTCGTAAATAGCCTAACAATTATTCGTGATAAATCCCTTCCATGTTAGTTATATTTCAGTGAATATAACACCATATATAAACATTTATCGACATATATACATACCAGTTTTCCCAAAGCGAACATTATGACCATGTCACAAATTACAATTGAATGGATACTCGTATGGAAAAGGGTGAAAAGCAGCTGAAACCAACAATTTTAAAAATTTTATAAGCAAGCACCAATTTACTCGAACGCTTCTAATATTACATACATTTTATATTTATTCATACATATGAAATATGTTTATCTCTATTTTTAAGTGACCTCTATTTACATAAAACATCTAAGAGGGATGCTTACTGTGCTGAACGTACTGAAAGCACAAACTGTTTCTTTAGATATGGAAATAGGTAATACGCAGTTCACAACGTGATTTTTCAACGGGTATTTTCAATAATATGTATATCTGTTATATTTTTATTTTTACGAAACTTGGCATTTGTGTGTAAAGATTTTAACGTAAGTGGATGGGAAAATGGTCACCTATTTCAAAATATTTCTTATCTAGTATTTATACACAAACCTAGTTGCTAATGATCACAGTATGAAATTGTGAAGACCTTTTTCGCAAGCAATGTTAGGTTAGCGACTAATAGATCCACTGTATCCATTCATAGGTATTAATTCATGTGATGATCAAACAAATTCTTAGTAAGCGGTGAAAACAAGCTTAAAAAAGTTCGACGATACTTTTGAAATCAAGTGCCATTGAAACGTTAAACAGTATAAAACCTGACTGACCAAAAACAAATTTTCGTTCTAAAATAAAAGAGACTTATTAATCGCGCTTAATTAACAGGAATAAATTCTTTCAAATAAAATGTGCACAAGATCCAATCGAAACAATGTTGAAAAAACCGGTTAAGTGCGTGTCGGAATAGTTGCGAAGTAAAATTGTCTATATCTGTTCAAATTGATCTTTGAACCGCTTATTACCTAAAATAACTTTACCAAATGCCTTTTATTTTTTAGGTTTTTCAGACCCAAGTGTGAAAAATTAAGGGCAAGGAGTTTCTTTCAGACACTTAGTAGCTTAACATTTTTTAAAAAGGATTTAAATCGGAAAATAGTAGTTGGTATTTTAGTTTCCTTTTTAAAAACCTTTCAAATGATACTGCGATCGATGAAATGAGCGGAGAAAGTACGTTCATCCTAGCATTTATATGTTTGGAAGCCACATTAAACAAAAATGTTTTATTATTTTATACTACATAATAATTAAGATCTCTATATAGCGTATTTATTTGCGTAATGCAATATATATATATATATATATATATATATATATATATATATATATATAGTTGCGTAATATGTAAATGTATACAAAAAATAAGGCTTTGAGAGACGAACAGGTAGATGGACGGACATTGCCAAATTATACTTGTCCTTTGTTTCACTGCGAAAACCAATAACAGATCGATATGTTTGACCATGTTCAGTTTCTAAAATGATTTATGATTGCTGGTTTTTTAGTAATTGAAATTTTAATAACTATTTATCAATTAAACCAGACGTTATTTTAGCCAATATCTAACTAACGATACGTGTTTACAGTTTTAAGCAATGTGTGCACGCAAAATAAATTTTTCACGTAAAATCAATTATATTTGAACACAGATGCTCGTATATTATAATTAAAATATATAATTAAATTTATATTCTAAACGGAAAACTGTATAAAATAGTAAAAACTATAGGCCGCGTCATCTAACTATGGGTTTCAGGTTTCAGTTTTATAGGTTTTATTATCAGCTAAAATTTTCAATTTGTTAACTTTATTTCAATACACTTCCATTTTACCATGGTGACTACTGACGCCAAGGGTGTTTTGACATTTTGTAATGTTATAAGTTCTTGTTACCATTAATGAATCTTGTTACTTAGCAAAATAGGTTTCTTTTGTGCATTGAACCCAATCAAGTTTTTATTTTAATATTAGAAGTGTTTCTTTTGATAATAGATTCATAATCTAAACTTTGATAGAATGTTTGTAACAACAAAATATCAGAACGGTTTTGAGGTCGAAAATAATTGTCAAAAGTAAATTTCGTAATTTTCCTTCAATATTATTTTGTCTCCAATTATCCTAATTACTTTTTTTTAATTTTTTATCCATATTTTCGGAGATGGCTTGGAATGGATGGTTTTGGAGCATTTTTTAGAATTTTTAAAGAGATTTGCGAGAAAAATAAATTATATATTTTTAAATTTGTGTTTCTCTTCATATCTTATAAGATAATTTAAGAAAAAACAATTGCTGCCCGTTTCAATACTTTAAATCAACCAGAAAATAAATGTTCAATTGTTTTATACGCTGAATTGAGCTATTTGGGGTATAATATTAGTTTGCATTTATTTTAAAATTAAATAAAGAAAAATGTAAAACAAGGAATGGGACTAACCTGAAATCTGTATGCACTATTAAATAAATTGCATTGCTCACTTAATATCATATAGCTTTCTCTCAATTCCTTGATTTCCATTATATCTTCCATGTCATTATTTTTGCCAATTATTTCATCATCAATAATATCTTCGGCTTGACCGTAAACACATTCCTCCGATAATTTATTAACACCATTCGAAATTATGTTTAGACGCCATCTGAATATTTTCAAATTTACAATGCACTTCCAATCTTGTACTTGTAAAAAGAATTGGGTTATAAAATATGGTTGATAGTAGACTACAGTTCCAACGTCATAAGCTGTGTACCATGACATTATGTCAAAAAACACAATAAAGACTGATGTGAAGCCTAAAACCTTAAATAATTTGTGAAATGATTTTTTTTCATTCATATACATGGACATTGTTATTTTTAGTAGTTTGTCGATTTTTTTATAATTTTCAAAATATCTGTGAACATTTCGGCAACGTTCTGTGGCAGCAAAAATTACAAGGATAATAACTTGTAACCTTGATGTTATTGTATGTATTCGGCTAAAATTGTCTAATATACGATAATTCGTTAAAAATAGAAGTTGAAATGATGCTATCACAATTTTTATGGATGAGAATATTTTATAAAATATTGTTATCAAAGCCTGTATTCCGATATTCTTTACCGTTACATTATTGCCTAATTTTGAAACTCGCGACAGTGAACATACCCGAAAAATTTTATTAAAATTTCCCATTACATCATAGGCGTCCATATTTCAACCCTCCTATTTCCTAAGACCTAAACGTTACAACGCGTTAACACAACAAAGTGACTCGTGAAGCGTATTGGATCAATATTACATATGTATTTTTATATGTACATGTGAACAGTACGAATTTCGTTGAATCAATCGATTTAATTTAACTTTGTGAACAGGTTATAATAATTATGACGAAGTGCTAGAATGTAAAAATAAATGTGAAAGTAATGTTGCCAGGTATTTTAGGATTTGGGTAAAAGTTTAATAAAATTCATATTTTATTTTTTGTATTTTCCCGCTGCCCTGTGTTTTTCGTTAAATTATTTTGACACAAGACGTTAAAGTAAACCAATAAATTTTTTGTGGGTTCATATCATGTCAAACTGACAATGTGTCGTGGAAAATAGGCCCATATCTTATGAAAATGACAATTTGTCAAAGAATGCTTGCTAAAGTATTGTTGTGTGATTAACGAAATATTCCGCGGAAGGAATTCCAGATAAATCATCACCACAATTCTTAATGACATCCAACAGAGAAATAGGAAATTTGGCGATGAAGTTGCGGTTTATGTACCATCTACCATTGTGTATAGGGTTATATAGGAAGGGTGTCATTACCATTTACTAAGATTTTTTGCTCACATTGATTATTAAACTCACATTGTGAGTATTATTCTACGTTTAACATATATTTTTCCTTAGTTAGCAGTTTGCACGTTACATTTTTCACACATCACTGACCGTCTATTGACATAATTACACTACATTAATATGCTCTTTCAATTTGACAAATTTTTAAAAAGTGTAAGTTCCCGATATGAGATGGTGAATTTGCACACCATGTGCCAATTCAAGATTACAATTATGCAGTAAATCTTGTTTTAAATTTTACAATGGTGTGTATCATATTTTACGTTAATTTTGCTCTTTATAATTACAACTAACATTTTATATTTTACATTTCATGTCTAACATTTCATTTTCCATTTTTCCATTTTGCAATTTCTATTGAAGTTACACATTCACTCTTATTCTATGCTTATACGGATATATTTCTGTTTGACTTACATTGCAGTAGAAAGTTATAAATTAATTCTTTATTTATTGTCGAAATGACGACATGTATTACTACACATGTTTTTTTTCAATTTTATCTGAATTTCCATATTCAAAACTTTATTGCGTAGTTGTGTATCTAAAGGAAATTTGAGAACCTGAATATTTATTTACACTGACTTTACATCTGTACTGGACATATGTGAATAAACGTAGTGTGTATTTAAATTGACAAACTGATAACATTTGTCTCACAATTAATATAGACAATTGTGATACAATTGACGTTAATTGTTAATTGTAACACAGTCGTATCACAATCCAAATGCTTCTTTCAATAATGTACGTTTTGTTCTAGCTCAGGCTTTTGTGAATATATTTACATATTGACAGCACAAAAGATTCAACCCTATAAAGTTTTCAACCGTTGCATATATGTATATTATATTTTTATCGTCATATATATAATTTTTAAAAATAAATTTACATATGTGTGCATAGATATCATGAAAACATCGAAACATTCTTATATGGCGTGTGTAATTATAACTAACTGTGGAGAAGTTTGCTTTCGTCGTAGTCAAGGCCTGATACCTTAAGGCTTTCTTACTACGGTAGACGTTTTGTTTAAGTTATCATAGTCTAGTTCTTTACTTATCGACATCTTCCAATGTTGACAGTCAGTGGATTTTATTATTTCTCGATAGTGATATATTGAAACAAACTTTATTATAACGTAAATAAATATTTTCTGTAACCGTTTTAAATCATGTTGTTTTATTTTTTGGCCTTACTCTTAAGTTCAACTTAATATTATTGGTATTGGAATACAAGCTCAGACTAAGCAACCTATTCGAAATGTGTGTTTTTTCTGCCAGAATTGCGGTCTGTATCTGTGTCGACTCTAATATGTTTCATGAGCCTTTCAAAGCACCATATATACCCTGCTCATACATCGACTCTAATATATTTACTGTAAATATTTTTTTTGGCGGTGAGTTCCAAGAACACTGCTACTCTTTATAATTGTTTTAGAGTTAGGAAATTTAAATAGGTATATTTTTGATCCTTCACAATGTCCGACAAAGGTGATCTTGGTCGGATTATTGTGAAGGTTCTGGGATCCCATTTTCCTACTTTTTCTTTTTGGAAATAAACCGTTGCTTTACATCCAAATATTCTCAGACGTCTCATGATTGGTTCCTTTCCTGACCATATATCCTCAGAGGTTTTACATTCCAGTGATCGTATCAGAGCTCTGTTAGTGAGATAGGTGACTCTGTAATTGAGCTCCCACACGAGCTCTGAAATACTTGCTCATTAATATTATGAGAGGTCAGCGTGGAACAGTAAGTACTTTAACTTTTTTCTAGTGTTTGATTTATCCTCTCAACTACTTCATTTTGTTTAGGCGTCTTGTGTATAATTCTAGTATTTTTCATGAACTCTGAAAAATCTTTGTTTATGCACTATTTGGAACAGTCATTCATAAATATCAAAAAATATCTCGCTCCAACGAGCGATGAAATTTTCATCAGACAAATATCTAAATTCACTGAATCCAATATTTTGTGGTCTTTAAACCTTGACATTTAATAGACAATTATTTTATTTTGCCTTCTTGGCATGTTAGGCATATAATCCTGCTATTTTTCGTGGATAATTGCATACCATCGCAGTTTTCTACTAATTTCAAATGGTCGTTGAAATTTAAATTATCAAAACGGTGGTGTTGCTGAAAAATGTCAGATTTGTTAGTACTCGGTATGTATGCACCATCGTTATATGTACTCAGTTTGTACGTATTTTTAACCAAACTAGTAGTAGCTACAGTTTCGTTATTTTTGTTTATTACTAAGCAACCTTTATTGTTAAATTATACTTGACCACCATTTTTAAACACTTGACTGGATGACAATAAGTTTGTTGCGAAATCAGGCCCGCATATAAAATGTCATTTATTATAATTTTATTATACTAACCTTTATCATAACAGACGGCAAGGCTCACTTGACCATGGCTCTCTGTTGAAAGTGCTTCGTCATCCTCCACTTCTATCTTGTTGAGAGGCGACGCCGACCCTGTAGCAGAGCTGCGGTATCTATTCGTGATTTTGTGAGAAAATAGAGTTGTCCTTTGTCGTATGCTTGGATGTATCCAAATCTATATTCCACGCCCCGGATTATTGACCGAAGCGGTGTTGTATACTCATTATTTATATTCTTTTCTTCTGCCCTTCTGCGATCCAATTTACTAGATTTCAAGCTTTAGAGTTCTTTCCGAGGAGGAAATTAGAAAGCTTTACTCGTGGATGAATAAATTTCACTGTTGGTGTGCAAATATATTTAGCTACAAAAGTTACATTGTCTTTTCAGTTATAGTTTAGTAGTTATAAGAGTAATTCTTTGCCCTTGGGTTTATTTTACCGATACCTATTTATATCGACCGGGTGTATACTTCTAGTGGACACAGCATTTTCGCGTGTAAATGAGGTGAAATGTACTTTTTTACAATACCACCTGATCTAAGTCGCTGGTAAAACAAGTGTTCCATATTTTGGGGTGTGGTTGTTTTACTACTATAATTGTTTCCAAAGTGATTCCCACGATTGGCGTTGTTAAATTTTAGGATATTTTCTATGCTAAGGAATATTTGGATGAGTAAGGCAAGTGATAAGGTAAGTCAATATTTGTCCTGCGGTTTGAGTTAATTTTGAGTTCAGTTATTCTAAAAATTTATCCACCCACCATGTAATATCGTGTAAATTATAATACTATTGAAACAAAGATAAATTCAACCACACTTTACACATCGATATCCTTGAAATGGATTAGCATTGCCGCATATCTAAAGTCGTGCATACCTACTTACATATATTTATTTACTAGATATGCCCGTCAGTTGGTTCGTGTGGGCTCCAAGCTATACTCTATTGAATATTTGGCCCAGTTTAAAGACCAAACCACAGAATACCTGAGACACGTGTACGTTGTTATGTATAAAACAGGTCACGCCGACTGCGCAATGTGTGCAACACGTTCGTTGTGACATCTTCAATACAGTTTCATACGTTGCAACACACTTTCTGCACACGCACACGTGCACGCCACGCGTGCGAATTCAGTATGGACTGACCTTAAATAATTAAATTATCAAAACTATCTCAATCTTTTATTTATCCGGTGTGTGTAGGTCTTTAATTGGTATACATCAGTTCACATTATTCGGTTTTCAAACTTCGAAGGTATGTGATATTATCTTCCACTTTTGGTTATTATAACTGCCCACGACCTCTTTCGCGTGAAATTAAAACGTTGACAAAACTTTATATTATTTAAAAGTCGACCCAAAATATTTTTTGGTCTGTTTCCCCTTCCTCTCCCTACCCCCACTCTCCATTTACATCCTCCCCTTCTCCTGACTGTCTTCCTTTTCATCACTCAATTTCTCTATCCATCCTTCTTTTGTTTTTCCTAGCTTTTTCCCGCCCGCCATTCCATCGTTCGTGACCACTATCGGTTGGTTGAGTACTTGAATACGGCGGGAAACTTGAGAGTTCCAACATAATTATGTTTTAGAATGTAAGAAGGTGGCGATTTCATGAGTGGAAAAAATCACGTACGTAGAAAGAATGTTTACTCAATAAGACAGGGCATATAGTAATAATAGAAATCGTCAGTATTCTGCTGGAACAAGTCGACAGTAGTGTAAACGCTACCCGAACGACATATCAATAAGGAGAGTAATTAGACAGTTATCCCAGCGTATGATGATGAGATAACTGCTTCATTTTAGTCATTGACATAATAACAACCAATAAACTCCGAAGCAAACTTAGCATGTAGCAGAAGGATTACTTTACCAAAGGGAACATGGACAAAATTTTTCTCGAGAAAATAATTCCTGAAATTAAAGGCAAATTTTTAATCGATACAGGATCATCTAAATTATTAATTTACCCTCGAATATTTGAAATATATTTTAATGATTTAATTAAAATCTTCTTTTGTCTGCATCATTTGATTTTGCTCTAGTAATATGTAATACATTCAGACAAAAACAAGTCGCCTTTTGACATTGTAGAAATACAATAAGTATGTGTACCTTTCTTCTCAAATATATGAATATTACTGTACATTTAGTTTATTGTATATAAATTCTTTTAATTACAAATTAGTGAGTGGCATTTTAAGTAACCATAAAATTACTTTTTATTAACCCAAAAAACTGACATGGTGATGATAATCTCAACCGATTTTGTGTCTCTCATATTAAGATAAAATATGCACTAGTGATAATTTTGACATCAATGTTAATGCACATCCGCTATATTGTTTATAAATTCTTTTTATTAATTTTTGAGCACAGACAACCAAAATTAGTAACATTATCAACAATAATTATCAAACATGCTTTACACGTCCCTACATTTTATAGCGTCATTTGCCACAAACATATTTGGTTAATAAATAAGCAGGCCGTTTGCCTTATTTTTATGGCAAATATATATGACGTGAACGGAAACGTTACATGAAAAAACACAAGTGCCCTCTTTAGGTAATCCCTCTATTAAATCATTATTATATAAAAACCGTAAATTATATATTAATAATCCTATTGAAAATTTAAAACGTATTAACACCGTTCAGCGCTAGAGAATTAGAAACTCTAAATACAGATTGCGGGATTATCATCGACGTCTAGTAGATCAAATTAGGTCTTACTCGTAAGGGTAAATGAAATATTTTTACGTTTATTCTATTCAATTTTGACGTTTATTCAAATATTAAAAACATATTGTTACTTATGCCATTTTAATACAAAATACGGTCATACCTGGAAGTATTAATTAAAATCTGAAAGGGTATAACAATTTAATATAATTGTAATATGACTTATTAAACCATATTTATTTTATATTTGTCAAAGTTTCTGTCTTACATAAATCTGAAATAAAAATAATGTAATTTAAAAAAATATGGACAAAAAAGCGTGTTTAAGAAGTTTTAAATAAAAAGATTTAACAATATTAAATAGACTTATTGGTTACATTATACATGCTAAACTTCTGGCATATATTTTGTAATATCGATCGTCACTGGTCTATGGCATTTTGGTAAACATCAGCCCAGCCTACCTCGAAGAGTGGACAGGAGTTAAACCTAGAACCATCGCGGTTCACCATGCCATCAAAAAGCGCAAGCTTTGTAATTAACACAACACAGTAACGACTAAGTGATAAAAGCAAGAATGAAAAAAATATCCATTAAATTAAACGAACGCCGAAGAGCTCGTCACTGGCCCTCCATAAATAGATACACGATTGATAGTGTCTGCAAATACGAGTATATGAGAGACTATAAAATCTACTCACGGCGAAATTTGCAATTGTTGCGTTTAAGACGTGGTCATATATTTTTTTAATATCTAAGCACGACGTATAGTGGAGTAAGCGCATAGGCCATAAAGCAGTATTAGTTTACGCGGAACAAACGATACTCCATAATTATTCTTAATGGCCATAAAAATTACTTAGTCGCAAGTTTCTTCACCTTTGCGGAACTTCAAATAAATTTTACTCCTAATATCGTTGCCAAATATATAATTATAGCTATGAAATTATTAAAAAAGAGCTTTCAGATATTTGTAAAGAATCATATTGACTTATCATTATTTACGTTGATTCATTTTGTTATCAAAAATTAAAGCATAATTACAAATTGATAAAATAGAAGTGAACGTAAATTTTAAAAAATCCAATTATGCCTATTCATATTTGAAATATAATTTTGCAAAGAAATTAATAATACCACTTACCTTTATTATTTAGCAGTGTTACAGAAAATGGTTTAAATGAGGACCACACATTTCTATATATTTCTAAAAAATATTGATCGTAGATAGATCTATGAATGTACCGAAACTATTCAGCGTTCATTTAATTTAAGCATGCAATTTAGCCCAAGAAAAAATATGTGGCTGTAAGTCCGGTGGCCTGGAAAGCTTTACTTATCGTCGTAATCGATCTAATCATTGCAGGCCAAACTCGATATTAAACCTCCTTATGACCCGATTGGTGAAGAGTGATGGAGCTCCATGCCGAAACTACGTAGTGATGTTATCTAGAAGAGGGTGGTTATCGAGCGTTATTCTAATAAAACGTTCTAAGAATTACCTTTAACAGACTTTATGATATTATCTGTACTTTGTGGTGGGCACCTAAACTCTTTTTGTCATTTATTGTCTTTGCACTCTTGCGCATTACCAGAGTGTATTGCCTCATAAAAAAATTATAATTTTTTTTCACATGCACCTCCCCCACATTTCATGTAATAAACATTTAAATTAATATCTGGGCAAATGACAAAGGATTATGTGGAAAAGTTGTCACATGAAATGATCTCGCTATTTTCTTCGTCACAAAGGTGTTATTTCCCTTTACTATTAGCAGATCGCGCCGACAAACAACTGAGCGTATACAAGTTCACAATATTTAAGTACTTATACAACTTCTTACACACAATTATTTGAGCCAAATTATTTCGAACAACAGAATAACAAAAGCGTAAAGTTTGAATTATTAAATACATATAAACACCTGAATGTATTAGATATAACATAAAATTCTCACAAAATGAATCATTTAATGAATGCTGAATATCGATTCTGAAGGCGGTAATTCGACAGAAATTGATCTCAGTGAAAATGGCGTGTGTTACTAAGAAAATACACGCTATTAAAGTGATTGCTCTCAAATTTTCGTATATTTTTTTTGTGGGTAAGTTGCAATGTTTCATTTGTTTTGTAAAATTTTCTATACAGTTTTGTAAATAAATATTGTTTGAAGAAAGATATATTCATTACATGAATTACAAAAAATTTATTATAAATTCTAATTCGGTTGAAGGAAAGATAATCTTAATAAATAATGTACTTACAAGAAATTGATACCAAAACTAGACATTACAATTTGATCAGCGATTGTTGTTAAACACCAAAAAGAACTTGAATAAAAGCTATAGGCTCAAGGTCATATTTCAAAGAGTATTTTTATACGCGGGCCATTATTTTTGTTACCGAAAAAGTTGATTAAAGTTGTAGACATAATAATGAATGTGGGTCGATAATAAGGAAAACCCTTGTTTGCATCACCAATGTTATCAATACAGTCGATTATTTAAGCATTATATTAAGTAGACCTATTTAAGAATTATATTAAGTAGACCCATTATAGCTTCATGCAACATGAAATTCTTTTAATTTATCGTTTTGTGTTAATGTACATTTGAAAAACGGAAAATATTAAAGAAAATGCGAATACAAAAGATATAATTGTAATTACGAAAAATTAGTTAATACCAACACGTGAATAAGATTGAGTAGCTGTATAAGAATTTTAAGTTTCAAAACGGGAAAAAGCGATGTTCCAAGAATGTACGTTGTTGCTTTCATTTAGAAATAAGTGAAGCTAAATAGAAGGAGAAAGATCCAGTCACTCACTTATAATGCACTCGCGACCAATTTATGGAATAAATATGAATAATTAAACAATTTTTTTAGTACGAGTAATAATACTTTAACGAAGTTTCCTTACTACCTTAAATACGTAAGAAAGTTTAAGCAATTAAAGGGACATGACATATTTAGCCATTTGTAAAGAACATTTATTATTACATTTCACTACTTCTCCATAGCATTATACCTCTCTAACATGTATTGGAATTATTGGTATAGTTTACACAAACTAATTTTTAGACCAAATTTTAACTGGTATCCTAGTTCAAATTTGGTCTAAAAATTTTTCCTTGTCATATGTCTATGTTAGTCGCGTAAATATTATTTTTATTTCAGTATTTTATTTTCCATCAAAAAAATCCTACTCGTATCAAATATACATTTAAAAAGTTTAAACGGAATAATATTTATCAATAAATGGGTAACCAGAAATTGTTCAATTATTACACGGATAATTTGGAAAAAATATATCTTCATTCCAACGGCAAAAATTTCAAATCGTGTCTACACTATGCATCAATATACTTGGTAACATTAATATTACCGAAGTACTAAAATAGCTGCTTTAGAAACTAGGTGTTTTAATAAAATAACGAAAGAAATGGAAGCAATTATATATGAAATAAACATTTAACTGACTATGCATTTATTTAATGGTACTCAGCGAATCGCACAAATTCGGAAAAATTAATTAAATCGAAAGAATCGAAAAAATTAATTGAATCGAAACTATTATGTATTAGTATTCATTTATAAATGAGTGTTTTCTGAGGTAAAGGTAAAAAAATTAATGTTTTTCGCCAATTATTCCTGAATACCAATTATTTCACAATAAGTTTAAACTAGGCGTTAAAAAAAAAAATTTGCTTAGTTTTTGGTCTGAGAATTTATATGTAATTTAGATTTAAATACCATTTTGACGAAAGTTTTTTATATCTTCCATTAACTGTATATAATATATATTAAAGACTATAAATATAAAAAACGTAAATTGTTGCAAATTCAGAAATACCATGTTAGTTAATTACGGTAAAATTTAGCTTTTTATGATAAAAATATTTTGTGATATAATGTATACAAGACATACAAATAAGATATTTGTTCTCTACGTATCCTATATAACTAAGAATATAATGAATATTTTATTAAAAGGAGAGAATATGAAATAAAAAAAGGAAACTGCGTTAATTTTTAAAGAAATATTTATTGTGATATTTTCAAACCAAGGTCCAAATTGTGGTCTGTTCCTCACATATCGTCTAGTTGCTTTGATTATTTATAATTGACTATTAACTCATTGATTCTGATATATATATATATATATATATATATATATATATATATATATATATATATATATATATATATATTTATTGACTTATAGCTAAACTAATCATAATATTCTTAATACAGTGAAAGAAAACTTGGTTCTTTATTTAGTTTTACTTTTGCTTTATTTCACTTTTATTTAACTTAAAATAGTTGCTTATAAAGTACCCATATAACGTTAAATGTGTATAATGTTCATTTAATACGTCTTCTATTATTTTATACTTTTTATACTATTTTTTAATACAGATTTACTATCAATCGTGATCCTTTCAGGATTTTTCATATAATAAAAAATATTTTAATATAGATTTTTCAACGCGTTTTAAATATTTTGGCGATAGTTTAGATAATATTGTCTGGCCTAAACTCAAAAAAATTCTTTGCATTAGTTTAACTATTGTTTCCGTTATCATTGTTGTTTATCATTTGTTGTCTTTTCTTTACTAATTATTTAATACTTTTCTTCCAATCCAATCTAGCCAATCTGATTTAAAACTGGTACAATGGAATATCAATCCTACATTCCAATGAAGATTGATCAATAAGCTATATTTTATTGTAGACAAACGTGCAATGATGACTTATTTCCGTTTGCGTGTCCCCCATATTTATGAACTGAATGAAACAGACTCAATACATGTATTTGTCTTCTCACAATTTACAGTCCTGCGATCCAAATCCTGTCGTAAAGCCTTTAAAGTAGTAAGATTATTTTGTAATATTCTCACCCTTCTTGTGGTACCAATTGTATCATTACTTTTTAACTCTTTAGTAGAATAATTAACGACACATTTGATACCATTTCTTCACAATATTCTTGAAACCAATGTAGTCCTCTATTTTCGTATAAAGCTCCGTATATCCTATTGTTGGAGGAAACACTGAAAAATTTCATTAGATTTTTGTTTCATAAAATGTATTATTGTTATTATTCTTTCTTTATTTCCTCAGATTTTATAACAGGCACGGTCGGATGAAATTTAATCCGACAAGCGATTACTTTCGATCGTGCATTATTTTCAAATTATTGAATCGTGACGTTTACAACCCCTCGATCTTGAGCTTAGTAGCGCTTTAGTGCTCCTGACTACTCTATGAGAAGACGATGTTCTAATTTATTTTACCTATCTAGAGGACACACCAATATCCTATAGCATTCACCGGTCTTTCATGTACTCACTTTGTTAGATGTGGTGTTGTGAGATACACCCTAGACATTTTTTTACTCCATCGTCGCAAGTAAGTTCATAAACCCATATATCGTTTGAAGTATGGGTTTATGAACTAACTTGCTAGTTCAAGACTGATGACAAGTTACAGTGATATTAATTTGTTTGCTGTATGTTTCTGCCTTATTTGTTATTATTTTAGAACTTTTTTACTTCTTTAAATACGTGTTGGGTATTTAAAGAAGTAAATCTGTATGCTTTGATAAATCTGTATGCTGAGCATTAAATATTCAGGAAATATACAAAATAGGGTATAAGTGGTATTTTTGAACGGTTTCGGTTGTGTCATATTTTTTTTGGGTTTAACGCAATTATTCTGTACATTAGACCAAAAATAATTTCTACTTACCATTTAGTTCATACCTCTGTAGTTATTTTAGTTACCACGATTTTGGTCAAATTTTACTTTTTTTTTGTCTGTGATATTTGCGACGTGTTTTGTGCATCTTATAAGTTTTAATCTCTATTCTTTGGCAACTGTTTTTCCCACATATTTAAATAAATCCTGGATAGGGCATTGGCGTTCATGTTTTTTGCCTCCTTTTTTACAAGAAACCCAAAGTGTTTTTTGCAGCTTTAATTTCTATCTAGTTAGTTAACAGTATTGGTTCTTAATAGAAATAGCCACACCAGTTTTCTATAATTTGAGTACATATAAATTTACTTCAATATAAACAAGGTCTAAAATATTTCCTGGGCAAAATAACGGCTACCGACTCCTTTTAGTTGGTCGAATATTTCTGTCCACTATCAGTAATAGTTCTTGAGGCATATGGTATCTGTTCGTCCATTTCACCTACAATTTGTGATAACACATTCTATTTCAACATTTGAAGCATTCCTTGTTAGTGTAACTAGTTTCTTTGATTTGAGTAATGTGAGATGGGATGGTTAAATAATAGTTATTAGCCTGTATAGTTGTTATTTTACTTATTTTTTCACAATTTATAAAATGATCATTAATTAGCATTCTATTTTTCCTAACTTAAATTGTCTACTCTTAATTCAATTAAATTTTTGACGTATTTTTCGATATTTTTAGTTAAGTTTGTTTGTTTAATTTTATGTATTAATTAACATGAATATTTATTATCATTCTGGTTATACTTATTACTAAATCGATTGAAACAATTAGAACACCCCTTCCTTCCATCTGCAAAACGAATATTTTTTCTTCATTTCCTATAGCTTGTCATAAAGTATGTGGCTTTGGTAATCTCGTAGGAACTGTGACCAGGTGTAAGTTATTTATGACAGTTTTGATGCGAATTTATCATAAATTAAAGTCAATGTTTTTTTCTTTTCATTTACAGAATTTAACAATTTTTTTCGGTAATAAATTGTAAACAATTTTAATTCGCCCTAAAAACTAAAAAATTGTTTAATCTTTTGCTGCTTAAAATACACGAGTTCTTGCATTCAATAATTTCCATTTCTATTATCGCTAAATATACTAATCAACGTATGTTTGATTTTGAGCCACGTTGGATTAATATTTCTTGCACTGGGCGATGCATTATTTCTAATTTTAACATTCCAATAATTCATCTTGTTTAAAATATATTCACCTTATTACCGGGAGTAACGCGATCTACATATAATCGTAATAAATACCCAAAATAAACTCTGAATGCGAACAATTTATTGGTCAAGTCATTAAAATATAATTATACCAATATTAATTTGACGGGCGTATTTATTTCAGTCGCAACAGTCATGTTACGATATGCAATTGGTTTTATAATCAATATGCTTATTTGTTTGCACTAAGTTAAATCTTCTCTAATACTTACTTTTTGTTACGACGAGTAAAAACAATGGAAAAAAATGCACTTTTTCCAACAATACTATATGGCTAATGATTTTAAGTAGATACGTAAAAATAATATACATTAGAAATGATTTAAAACGCTTATAGATATTTGTGCTATCCATCCTCGTAGATATAAACAGATAAGTGCAATCAAATGCCTATTATTCAAAATAGCATGAAATTATGTTAGGTGATACCTTCATTTTTTACTCTGTATGTCGTTTGTAAATTATCATATACATTTGATTGGAAAATACAATTATTCAAATTGGAAAACTAGCACGTTTACTTCCAGTGACTTGTAAAACTATAAAACCTCTACACCATACTGTCGCTATATATATTCTACTGCAATCGGCAATTATCATCCAGATTTCAGTAATTTGTATATAAGTAAACTGTATGTTAACCTTTGAAACTAATTATAAGCTGTTATAATTATTAATGAACCAATATATCTTCATGGTTTGGTGTACTTTATAGAAAGGAAACATATCAAACAGATCATATAGTAAATTATAGCCGCAAATAAGATACACATTTTGTTAATTAATTCGGATGTTATGATACTGAGCTACATTTATGAGGTATGTGGCAAATACATTCAGATATCTAAGAACCAATTAAGATCAAACATGAGGAAACCAAACCCTATGAAATGTTGCGAGATTCTCATCAGGTTAATTAATTTCTGAGTTTTATCCATCATATCCGGCTGAAAAAGATGAGAGATTTTACTTTGATCCAAGTGACATCAAAGATGTTTATATCTTTAAATTAATTTACTTGTCTTTTGTTATTTGAAAGGATTTAATAAAAAATCTTCAAAAATATTTATTATAAATTTTTAAATGTGTTGAAATTAAATGTTCATATTTCAGTATATTTTTTATCAGTTTTACAAGCGTTTTACAAGATTTTTTACTCTATTATTTAACAGCTAGATAGCGTATGTGAATTGTGGCAAATACTAAAAATACTTTTGGGGAATTAAAAGTTTTTTTATGGAGAATGGTTTTTTCTGAAGCTAATTTATCTTAGATAAAAATTTCAGAACAATAATACGAGGTGTTAAATTGATAATAATTGGTTTGTTAATTTTTACCAGTCAGTTTACTGGAGTGATTTATATCAGTGGTTATGAAGTATATACATACACTCCAGGATATAGTAACATATTAATTCCGTTAAGACCAAATTGCTGAATATGGAGTTACAGGAATTGAGTTTTCCAAAGGCCATTTGCTTGACGAAATATAGTTTGATGATGATGTTTAAAAATTAAAAGTTCAAACAAAAAACTATTTAATGGCAGGATCATAGGAAAAAATGAAAGAAGGTGTAATAGAGAAATTGAAGTATTTTGGTATATTTATCATTAATACGTCGACCATGAAGCCTGTCGTAAAGAAAGTATCTATGATTACCCTTCTCAAGTTTCAATCCTCGGGATATTGATATTCTAGTATAGATATGTGCGACGGCACGGGATGGATATTAATGGGAGGAGCCATAATTCTCCTGTCTGTAGACCACTATTTGAAAATTATTGTTACATATTGATAAATTAAAGTCATTAAGTTGACGTATAGACTTCAAGTCTGCGACGGAAAAAATAAGAACATTAAAACAAAAACAAAAACATAAAACAAAAATATTAAAATACAGAAATCTAAGAATAACAGTAACTATTTTGGAAACAATTTTGACGACTTCTTGAACAGTGAGACTATAATATACCAAAATTTTAGTCCTTACACACCTAAGTAAATCGAGCTATTACAAACGTTTAATCTATCAGAGGTAAAACGCTATTTTTGTTATTTGATGATGATATAAAGAAAAAAGTACTTGAATTAATAGAAAAACGTTGTAACAATTTTAGGGTTAACCCTATATTAGATTTGATTTGGAAATAAATTAATCTTAAGATATTTTTTCATCTTTTCTAAATCTGTCATGGTGTACGTGCCAACGGAAATGAGATTAAACTGAAATAAAAATATAAAACTACCAATTTTCATGCATTACACGCAAAATATGAAGGGATATAGGATGTATAGCCATATTGAAAACATTATTGCTACAAAATTACTTGGACACGAAAGCGTCGCGATTGAAAACTCGAGAAATTAATAATAAAGACTAAAAATTCCAACAGGAAATGCTGCATAATTAAAACTACTACAGTACAAATAAAATTAATTAATTCTGAAAATGTTTACTTTGTTGATGAAACTGTAGCATTAAATACAACGAAAATAAGTGGCTTTATACAAATTTCCTTTGTACGATATGTACTTGTAGAAACTTGAGTATGAAATTACTAATAATTATTTATGTAAAATTACATAATTTAATGAAAGTCAGAGTACATTGAAGATACAAAGTATTTATCAGTCACATAAGCATTCCAGATATATCAATATAAGTAAAAATTTATGGATGAAGTTTTGGCTATTTATTCAGGGAATAATATTCCCGATGTTGTGCAAAAAAATAAATATTATTCCTATTCCTAAAAATTTTTTCCTTTGGAATAAGGTATATATTTTTAGCAAATTAAAAAAAATTTACAATGTTAACAATTTTCGTGTTTGCAGTATGCATAATGGTCATTATTTGTCTAGCAACGAACTTCGGAGTAAAGTTTCCCAAAGATCAATAAACCTGCGACTAAGTAATTTCTAAAGATATTAAGAATAATTACAAAGTATTGATTGTTCTGCTTTTACTCATAAGTAAAACCCAACAAAAACTGTTAGACGTCGGTTCCGCGATCTATATTTGGAAGTTTCTAACATTATTTTAAGCGCTTTAACCTGGATTGACCCGGTCAATTTTATGCATAATACACACTTGTCTAGCTCTGAAAGGTGTTAAGACATTTTGTATCTTCGATAGCACTATCAAAAACTAATTTACTGTTTTTTTTTTAAATTAATTTAAAATCCCAATACAATAAAATTTACCTCAATATTATTTAAACCTATTTAAACAGAACTATTTATCAAACGATAAAGAGTTACGAAACATATCCATGAAAATAAAAATTTTGCAATTTTCTTTACAAACCAACAAATATTCGACCGATGATTCTATGACAAAGGTATAAAAAGGGAAACTTGTGTTTTTGTCACGTAACGTCCACAGTCACACCATGTAAAGTTGATGTAGAAATAAGGTAAACAGCCTGCTTATTTCTTAATTAAAGATGGTTGTGGCATTTGAAACTAAAAAAATTAGGGCAATATAAAATATTGTTGATAATTATTGTCGACGATATTGATAATTTATATTGTTTGTGCCTAGAATTATTAAAAAAGATTTAACCCATTAATTCCCAAGGGTAAAAATAAAGACATATTTATTGGTTTAATTGTTTATTACGTTTATAAATACAACCAAAAAGAGCAAATTATAGTAAAAATAAATATTGATTAATTATTTTACATTCCGCAAAATGTTGCACTTAAGGAACGTTGGGATTACTGAACTTCAATTTTACAGGCAAGTCTAACAACGCTAGAGTATTAGCGTGAGTGAAATATTTTAAAACAATCAGCATGAAGATGTACTTGACATTTTTTACACGTATAAATTGTTGTATTTCTACACTGTCGACATCTTCTTCGACGTTTACTTTCGTGCTCTTCTATGACTTCTATGATATAAGCGAATATTGGAAGGTAAAGCGTTCTTGGATGGTCTTCCTAGATTTATTTCGATACATTTTTGTCTTCATCTTTTGACCAGTACAATTTCAGTCAGTAATAATGTACCAAAAAATCTTTTGAGTTCTGCTACCGTGAGGGTAAATGAATGACGGTTATGGTCACAAGCATATTTTTTTGAAAAACCTACAATCTGTTCCCAAACTTCATCACTAAAAAATAAGGAAAATATTTTAATAGGTGTTTTTCCACCTACACGTTCTTCAATATTCTGTGTCATTGCTGTTTCGTCACTTGTAGGAAAATGTGTGTAAGTTGAATGTTCTTTTTTCCAGTCTGGAACACATTTTGGTGTCTTTTTCGGCAGTCTTGGCTTTTTCGAAGTTGAATTATTCGGCTCACCATGCGTATTTTCAGGCTCTGTGGGTAAATCGGTGTGGATTTCATACGTTCCAGCGATATCAGTGGGCACAGTATTGTCATAATCACCTAGCGCGTCATCATCTAGGTTTTCCTCGTCTGTAAGAATGTCAACCGTCGGGGGGATGTACACGGCATCGATTTGATTGGCATCTTCTAAATCCTCTTCTTCTTCTAATATACTCATAATTTCTTGAGAAGATAGTACTTGTTGCCAGGCCATAATGTTTTAACTTATTATTTACTGATTTGTATACACTCACTTATCGTTTTTTGATTTCACTTTTTGTTTGCCGGTCAAAAGAAAAATACATATACCTGCAATATTTTTTAGTAATCTGACGGACTAAAAATATTTTTTTCTAAAAATTACTATGCGACACTGTTAGCTTCACTTTCTATAACCGACTAACTAATAAAAGAAAAGTGCTTGTACTCTTTGAATACTGAGAACCCATTGTTTAAAATAAATTTCAAACTTCAATGGCAAGCAGTGTAACAATAACAACTGACTATTATTTCTCCCAACGTCGCGCATACGCAACATTTCCTGGAAGTCTAAGATAAACAACAAGTGTAACTAATTTTGTCCAGCAAAAGGGTTTATATCATAAATAAGATATTGCTTAAGCTTTATACAATGTAAAAAGTATAGCTTTATTTCAATTTATATTTTTTATGATTGGATGAATCTGTCGATCTTGGGATGACTCAATTAGCAGTTTTTAAAAAATAAAACTGCTATGTATTTGTATTTAAAAAAACATTGAAAAAAATTTGAATCCATTTTTCAGTTCTACTTCTCGAGACTGGCTTACATTTCATAGAATTAATTACTTATTTTAAAACCAAAAAAAATCATATTTGAAATGTTGCGCTAGCGCAACGTTGGGTAAAGATGGGTTAATGTGTTTGTATTAACATCAACTTTAATATCAAAATCAATAGTACAAATTCTGCCTTAAAATAAGAAATACATAATAGGTTGCGATTTTCATCATCGTGTCAGTTGTCATAAATAAATAGTAAAATCGGTATTTATGTGCTTAACCAACCGATAGCGGTCACACTAAGTGTTATTTGTTTGTAATGAGCGAGAATAAAGGTGTCGAAATATATTTTCGATATTTTTTTCACTTTGTTTGTATTTTGTATTGGTGTTTAGCATGTAACGATTTTTCTTTTAATTTGTCAAACCATTGATTGCCTATCGTTACGAATAAATTATCTGTAATGTATCGATAATATGTCTGTCTATACGTATAAAGAAATCGTAAAAAAATGAGTCTACACATGAAAATTTTTTAAGTAAAGCTAAGTGCTACCGACCAATGATAATCTACTAAGCCTAAAACAACAGATTTTAAGATTTTTGTCTATTGGTCCCTTTTTATGTAAGCTCCTTTATCGTGCACCCTAATCTGAACAACGGCTAAACCGATTTGGATGAGATTTTCAGTGATGTATTTAGATTAGCTTGGGCTGACATTTAGGTTGTTTCATTTCAATTGATTAAAAATAAAAAGGGTACTCAGTCTTTATTTTACATTCCTCGTGCATACTATTATCAGAAGTGATGGAATCGATTTAGTTGCCGATGCCATATATTAAAGTTTTCGTAAACTTTTTGTTCATGAGAGAATTCTGAGAGAAAAAAGAATAAAATAAAAAAATCCTGATAGCTTTTCTTACTAAGAATTCCACGCAAACAAAGACGTGGGCATAGCTAGGAAAAGAAAATAAGAAAATACAGAAAAGAAAGTAATGAAAAGGAAGAAGGTAAGAAGAAGGCAGTTATGATAACCAAAACTGGAGGAAAATAGATTGTGTTTCCGAAGTTTAAAAGCCGAATAATGAGAACTGATCGATACCAATTAGGAAACCTACCAACACCGGATAAATAGAAGGCTGGTACAGTGTAAAGGCTGATACAGTAGTTGATATTTACTTAAGGTCAGTCCATATAGAATTCGTACGCATGACTTGTGCTTGTGCATGTTCAGAAAGAGTGTCTTGCAATGTATGAAACTATATTGAAGATGTCACACGAAACGTGTTGCACGCGCGCTGTGTATGCCACGCAGTCGGTTTGATATGTTTTATACATTACAACGTACACGTGTCGCACATATTCTATAGTCTAACTTTTAAGCTGACCAAATGTTCAGAGGAGTACCGCCTGCAATCCACACGAACCAAGTAGCGGGCACAGCTAGTAAATGAATATATGTAAGTAGGTATGCACGATTTTCAGTTATGCGACAATGTTAATCTATTTCAGGGATATCGATGTGTAAACTATGATTTTATTTTGGCTCTGTTGCACAAGTATTACAAGTTATGCGAGGTTCCCTGATGGGTGAATGAATTATTAAAATGACTGAACTCGAAAGTGGCTCAAATCGCAGGTTAAATATTGACGTGAGATATGCCTTAGCTCTTTCCTTAGCCATCCAAACATTACTTAGAGTAGAAAATATCTTAAAATGTAATTATGCGAATCGCGCAAATCGTTTTATAAACAATTACACTTATATAAGACACACACTCCAAAATATGGAACTCTTGCTTTGCCAGCGGCTTGAATCAGGTGACATTATGAAAAAGTACACTTAACCTCACTCCAAACGCTGCGTCCGTTAGAAGTATCCACCCGATCGAAATAGATAGGTACCGGGAAATTACACTCAAGGGCAAAATAATTACTTTATAACTACTAAACTATAAATAAAAACACGACGTAACTTTTGTACCTAAATAGATATACATAACAACACTCACATTTATTAATGTACGAGTAAAGCTTTCTAAATTTTCATAACAAATATCCATTACCATGATTTTCAGCTATTATAAATAAAAAATATCGTTATTATGTCTCATAGGCACATGCATATATTTAAGGATATATAATTTTTCTACTGATCTGTACACAAATAATAACTGTCATGTAATTACAGGGCTTAATAAATTTTTCATATTCCTAAAACTCTTTGATTCACTCAAAAGTTATATATTTTAGTAGTCTGAATAAAACGAAATCACTCAAATGAAATCACCCACTTAAATCTATGTAATCACTCACTTAATCATCCCCTTAATTAATGCAAACGGGGAAACTTGTCGCCGTTTCACTCGTCAAGCATATAAAATTATGTGTTATATTTATTATTTGTACTTGCTCTTTCATGATTCATTTAATCACATATATCCTTACCAAATTATATAACTGAATAAATAAAACACTTTAAATTTTGACAAGCCTGATTATATATGTGCGTTCTTCTATCAAAGCATCAAAACTCTAACATTATAGCAAACTTATTCCTCTTGAAAAGTGCTTTGAATTTTAAACCCCTAAAAGTTAACTGTGCTTAGAGACTAATGATAGATCACCGGATCTTACTGAAACTAAAAATTATTTCATACTGACCAATTCTGCTCAAAAATTGTTAATTTTGAAAATTAATAATTTTTATCGGGTTTCTTTGTTACCTTAGTGGGAATTTTTTTCCACCGAGCTCTATCAAGTGTAGTATCATTGAAGTGGTCTAAAAATGAACAGAAATATTGTTAAAATACATTAGTTCATTGTCGTGATACCGCTTCCCGTATAATCCAAACTCTTCACGGTGGAGGATGCATAAACCGCAACTCCATTATCACACTTCGTTTTCTCTGTTTGTTCACATAAAGAGTTGCGACGGACATTTTTCCAAATTACCCATAGAGGAATATCTCGTCAATCACCCAATCGGTTTCAGCAGCGCAACTATAATCCAAGAGCTTATGGGTGCAGTAGCCTTAATGTTGAAATAGTTCAACCCGTTATAACATAAACATTATATAAATAGACATTCGAACATTCATTAAAATCTACGAACGCGTAAAAAAGTGTCTTCAAATAATTCAGTAACTTTAATCAGAAAATGAAAGGATCGCGATAACTATTGTATATAGAGTTTTGGCTTAAAAACGTAACTTCGGCATTTTTATTCGGTATATTTATGTCGAATGTAGTGAAAAAATTGATTTGAAAGATGATTTAAAAGTAAGAACGAACATTAGTTGAAATATTTGTTAGTTGAAATATCGCTTTATGTTCATATTCGAGAAACTAATACTGCAAAAGAACTCTAAAATCATCTATTACATGCTTCCAAGGATTCTGTGTTGTTACGCCGTATTGGGTTACATAGAAGACAACATTAAAAGAATAATGAACATGGTGCATTAACTTCGAAATATCAAATTCTCAGTCGACGATGAATGGCTTGGAACATTGCTATTATTTGATCTACCAGAATCGTACAAGATTCGAATGCAATAGAAAAATTAAAAAAAATTAGAAACAAAGTTTGGGGATCGATCAAATAGACGATCATAATATCTTGTACACACAACGGGCTCGAGTACGTAAACAAAGTGTTTTAAGAGTTCATGAAATACACCGGAATTATACGTAAGACAAACGCTAGATGAAAAGTTAAAGTACTTATTGTTCGACGCTAACCTTTCAAAATATTAATGTGCTAAAATTATTCCAGAGCTCGTGTCAGCGCTCAATTATCGAGTCACCTATCTCACTAATAGAGCTCCGACATGACTACTGGAATATAAAACCCCTGAGGATGTATGATTAGGTAAGGAACCAAACATTAGCCATTGGAGAGCATTTGGATGTGAAGGAACCGTTAATATCTTAAAAGAAAAGATATGGATCCCAGAGCAAGGAAAGTGACGTTTGTTGTATATGGTGAAGGTTTAAAAGTATAGCAATTTATATTTTTCAACTCCAGAACATATATAAAGAGTAGCAGTATTCTTGAAACTCACCGTAAAAAAAATTACGGTAAATGTAACAGAGTCTAGGTGCGAACAGGGCACATATTGTGCTTCGAGAGGCTCCCAAAACACATTAGAGTCGACAGACACAGTTGCACACCGTGATTCTGGCAAAAAAAAGCAAGTTTCTGAATGAGTCCTTGCTAAATCAGATCTTGTAATCTAACATCTTTCTACACAAGAGTAAGGCCAAGAAATAAACCAACACGATTTAATACAGTGACACAGAAAATATTTAATTATCTGTACATGTGGGTTAGAAAACTTTATAGAATTGAATCTTGTGTGTACTGTCAATGTGTAAATATATTCAAAAAAAACCCTGAGCTACAACAAAACGTACATTATTGAAAGAAGCATTTGAAGTGTTATACGACTGTTTTACTATTAACAATTAATGTCAATTGTATCACAATTGCAAATATTATTTGCGAGAGTAATATTTTAGCAGTTTGTCAATTTAAGTACACACTACGTTTGTGCACGTATGTCCAGTGTAAATAAATATAAATATAAATTCATTGTACTACACTTTTCCTTTAGATATCGAAGTACGCAGTAAAGTTTTGAATATGGGAATTTAGATAAAATTTAAAAAAAAAACATATGTTTATTAACATATTTCATTCATTACAAAATAAAGAGTTAATATATAATCCTCCATTTCTATGCAAACAAAATAATTAATGTATAACTCTCATTTGCAATGTAAATCAAAAATAAATGTATCCATATAAGCATAGAATAAGAGTAAATGTGTAACTTCAATAGAAATTACAAAACAGATAAATGGAAAATGTTAAGTATAAAACGTAATGTGTAAAATGTGAGTTGTAATTGTAAAGAGTAAAATTAAGTTAAATTAGATGAATATCTCTTTAAAATTTATATAAGAGTTACTGTATAATTGTTATCTTGGACAGGCATACGGTGTGTAAAATATCAATCTCATATCGGGAACTTACGTCTTCAAAAATTTGTCAAATTGAAAGAACATCTTAGTGTAACGAAATTATGTCAATAGAACTTCAATAATATGTGCAAATTACTAAGGGAAAATGAAATCAAAATTAAGTAAACTTAATATAATACTCACAATGTAACTAGTATATAACTTTCCATCTCTCAGAAAGAGTATAATTAAGAGGGAGCGTTAAAATATCTAAGTAAATGATAATGTCGCCTTTTCCTAAATAATCCGTGCACACTGTAGTAGATGGTATATAAACCACAATTTCATCGCCGCACTTTCTTTTTCTCCATCGAATGTCATTAAGAATTGCGGTGACGATTTGTCTGGATTAATCACCCACGCAGTTTCATCAGTGCAACAATAATTCCGTAAATATTTCTTGATACGTTGTCAGTTTCAAAAGATATCAGCCTACAAGTAGGTTAGTGATTTATTTCCCCCACTATTTATAGCGTACCTTAACCTCGGTTGTAGAAATAATTAAAAAAACACAGAAACACTTCATAATAATTATTATAACCTAGTTACAAATTTAAGTTAAATCGATTGATTCAAAGAAATTCGTACTGTGCACATGTACATATACAAGTACATACATAGTATCGATCCAATACGCCTCACAAGTCACTTGGTAGTGTTAATGCGTTGAAACTTTTAGTTCTTAGGAGCTAGTGGTGTTGAAAAATGGACGCGTATGATGTAATGGGAAATTTCAATACAATTTTTTATGTATGTTCACTATCGCGTGTTTCAAAATTAAACAATAATGTTACTGCAAAAAATATCACGATACGGGCTTTGATAACAATATTTTTTATAATAATCTCATCCATAAAAATTGTGATAGCATCATTTCAACTTCAGTTTTTAGCTGGTTATCATGTATCAGAAAATTTTGGCCGAATACATACGATAACAGCAAGGCTACAAGTCATTACCCTTATCATTTTTGCTGCTACAGAAAGTTGCCAGCGTGTTCACAGATATTTTGAAAATTATAAAAAAATCGACAATCTACTGAAAGTAACAATCTCCATGTATATGAACGAAAGAAAATCGTTTCATAAACTATTTAATATTTTATTCTTTACATCAGTCTTTATCGTATTCATTGACATAATATCACGGTACACAGCTTATGACGTTGGAACTGTATTCCACTATCAATCATATTTTATAACCCAATTATTTTTACAAATACAAGATTGGAAGTGCATCGTAAATTTGAAAATATTCAGGTGGCGTCTAAACATAATTTTGAAAGGTGTTAAAAAACTATCGAAGCGATATGTTTCCGGTCAAGCAGAAGATGTCGTTGATAATGGTATAATCGGAGAAAATAATAATATGGAAGTTACGACTGAAATTAAGCAACTGAGAGAAAGCTATATGGTATTAAGTGAGCAATGCAATTTGTTTAATAGTGCGTATAGATTTCAGGTTAGTTCCATTCTTTGTTTTACATTTTTCTTTATTTAATCTTAAAATGAATGCAAACTAATATTATTCCCCACATAGCTCAATTCAACGTATAAAACAATTGAATATTTATTTTCGGGTTGATTAAAATTATCGAAATGTGAAGCATTTTTTTTAAATCATCATATCAGGTATGAAGGGAAAAGTTTTAAACATACGTTCAAAAATATTTATTTATTTTTCTCGCAAATCTTTTGATCAATTACAAAAAAACGCTCCAAAACCACTATCCATCCCAAGCCGTCTCCAAAGATACTGATGAAAATAAAAAATGACAAAGTGAATGTTGAAGGAAAATTATGAAATTTACCTTCGACATTTATTTCCGACGTGAAAAATCGTTGTGATATCATTCCATTTTCACAAAAATGCTATCAACGTTTAGACTAATCTTTTGAATCTGTTACAGATTCATAATTTTATCAAAACTTTAACAAATAATCAAAGGGAACATGCTATTATTATAAAAACTTGATTTAGTTCAATAGAAAAAAGAATCATATTTTGCTGAAGAACAAGAATCAGTAATAGCAACAAAAACTTTAAAAAAAAAAAATGTAACTCCTTGGAGTCAGTATTCACCTTGGTAAAGTTAACAAATATACAATTTTAACTGATAATAAAACTTTAGAAATATATTTCTATACAATCAATGCCTTTAGAAATTGAGCATGGTCAAATATATCGCCTTTTTTGGTTTTGTCAGAGAAACAAAGTACCCGTATAATTTGATAATATCCGTTCATCTGCCTGACAGTCTCGCAAAGCCCTATTATTTCTATACTTTCAGACATTACGTAAAAATATATATGGCAATACGGAAATAAATATTCCACGTAGAGATCTGAATTAACTATAGGGAAAAAAAATAATAAAAAACATTTTTTTATTGTGTCTTGCCAAACATATAATTACAGGGGCGAAAATACTTTCTCCACTCATTTCATCGAGGATTTAACCATCATTGGAAAGGATTTTAAAGGGAACTAAAATTCCACCTACTATTTTCATGTTTAAATTCTGTTTGAAAAATGTTCAGCTTCTATGTGTCTAACAATGAAACCCCACCCCTTTAACTTTTCAAACTTGGGTTTGCAAAGCCCTAAAAAAAAAAAAGGTATTTGGTAAAATTATTTCGATTAATTTGCGATTCAAAGATCAACTTGAGCAGATATAGACAATTTTACTTTGTACCTGTGTCGACACGAACTTACCGGATTTTGAAATAACATAGTTTCGGTTGGATCTTATACACATTTTATTTTAGAAAATCTGTTCCTCTTTACTGAGAGCGGTTATTAAGGATTTTTCATTTTTCAACCAAAACTGGTATTTTGGTTAGTCAAATTTTAAACTTTTCACAAACTTTTAACTTTTCAGTGGCACGTGGTTTCAAAAGTCGACTGAAAAGAAATCATTGAACTTTTTCAAGTGTGTTTTCAGCACTTATAAGAATTTGATATGTTGCATTGTAAACAGTTACTTATATTTTAAAAATATGAAAACAGTAAGTGTATTTAAAAATAATTTCTGCAACTTTGGAACGAACTGCTTTGCAGCACTCGTTGTTTATTTTTTGAATACCGACTTTAATTCTTGACAATGCATACTTGCCGTGACTATCTTATCAGTTCTCGTGGAGTCAGTTAGTGATATTGCCGTAAATCTATCAAATCATTGCCTTGAGTAACTATTGTCTAATGCGTATTCAGAATTATTTTTGTTAACTTGATCCGATTATCATAATTGTTTCTACAATTTACATGTCTTATCCTACGTCATATTCAGTACGTCTTCATGTTTGGGCTTGTCCAATGAAATAAAACTTATTGATTTTCTATAACTCAATATTTTATTGACACTAACATTACACAATGTTAATAATTCATTTGCAATATTCAACAAATTTGCATAAACGATTACCATCTATTTATCTGGATTAACCTCAATTACCGTGTTCCTCTTTATTACCGAGTATCCTTGTTCTTCAACTTATTAATTATAAAGCGAAAGTAATTCAATAAATAGCCTTCGTTCGTTTTGCAAAATCTACACATACACTTACTCTTACATTATCCCATGATATCACACTACATTATTCTTGCGGTCATTTCGTATTGGAAAAACATTCTAATATTTAATTAGTTTTCACCAGCAAAATTGGAAAAAAAACCCGAGATGTAGTGCGACAAATTGGATTGAAAAATAAATTCATTGGCTTCAAAATAAAAATATATTCTAATTTTGACTGAAAGGTAAAATAGAAAAATACGAAATCAGCATTATCAATATTTGGGGCAAAATTTTAAACGTAATTTTAATGCAGCATTTCATTTTAACATTGAAGATTAAAGTAAATGTAGTACAATCATTCCGAAATTGGGTATTTCGATTGGGTTTTTAAATAAAAATATTAAATTTATTTTTAGTTAACAACAAGTGAAGAACAATCAAAATATTTCATGTTAAAAAACGTGCAATATGTGCACAACACTGGATGAAGGTATGCTCTCGATTAATACAGCCAAGGCTCAAATATTCAGAGAAATCTTGAGTGATTCAATAATTCTTAAGTAGGATAACTTCTTCTCTTAAACTCAGAAAAATTTAAAAAACCTTTTTAAAATAGCCCGCAGATTAAATTGACATCATCAATCAGAACTACCCTCATATTCCCATTCTTTAATTGAAAAAATACTAATTGTTGCTATGGGGGTGAAGTGGAAATACTTTGTTTAATCGACCTATGAAGTGCTATATTAAGTTTATTAGTTGCTAACCTAACATTACTTAAGAATAAGGTTTTCTGAATCTTGCACTGTGATCATTAGAAACTAGCTGTAAATAATATTTTGAAATAATTGCGTGCCATTTTTACATCCATGCAAATGAGTAGCTTTACACACAAATACCAAATTTTGTAAAATAAAAAACCTAAGAAATATAGTTATCATTTAAAATAATTTATTTCCTCACGTAGTGGATTGCATATTACCTATTTCCATATCCAAGTAAACAATGTGTGCTTTCAGTACATTCAATACAGTAAGCATATCTTTTAGGTATTTTATGTAAATAAATATCACTTAGAAATAGGAATTAACACATTTCACCTGTATCAAAAGACAAAAAATATACGTAATGTTAGAAGCGTTCGAGTAAATCGATGTTTACTTAGAAATTGTTTAAATTGTTGGTTTCAGCTGCTTTTCACCCTTTTCCACACGAGTATACATTCAATTGCAATCTGTAACATGGTCATAATGTTCGCTTTGGGAAAACTGGTATGTATATATATTGATGTTCATAATGTCGTGTTTTATTCACTGGAACATAAGTAAGATGTAAGTGATTTGTTATGAGTAATTTTGTAGGATATTTATGATTGATTTTATATAATTTCAACGTATTTCCCAACTTCAGAGTGTGTGTGTCTCTCGCGATAGTTTTCGTCGTAATGACACAATAAAGATAAATGCACTTATACCCGTCAGCTACATGTGGTTATGTGTCTCTCCTTAATAATAGAGAAAAAAACAAGAATACGAATAAACTTGGAAGTATTGATAAATGATCTATATATAACCGCTTGCTATTCATGGAATTTATTGTTAATTTTGCCACGAGTAGAAGAGAATCCCAATTGTTCAATTTGCTCTCGTATTATATCTCCGTATTCTTTATCTACTAAAGAGCATAGTCAATTATTTCATATTTATCTGTAGGGTAAGTGAATGATAAAGAGAAGAGAAAATCCAAATGTAGGGTTCGAATTAGTGTCTTTTAAATTTTTTATCGAAACTTCGAAAATACTTCAGTTTTATGTGGAAATATTTTTGGGTCGTTAGAGCTAATGGCTAAATGGCTAACATGGATTTCGTATAAATTCATCCATATTTCCGTCTGCATATCACAATGTCTCAGCTCTTTCAGACTATTACAGAATGTAATGGAATTTGAGAGGAAGGCGTAGTTCAACTACACAAACATATAGAAAAAAAGAATATAATTTACGATATAGTGCATATAATTTACGATATCTTTGATAAACCATCAAAAACGTCTAGTAATATTTTTATATGAATTTTTCTTCATGAGATACAAATTTGAAGAAATTGTGCAGTCTGAAGGAGATTATGAAGTATTGCATAAGGAAAAAGTATTAGGTGTCTAGTGCCTATATTGGCTTTCCTATATATATATATATATATATATATATATAAGAAAATATATTAAATAAAATAATACGAAAAATTCAAATGATTTACCGAAAGGTGCAGGAGACACGTTAAAACGTTGGTCCGAGTTTATTCATGGAATAAAATATAGCCTTAAAAATATTTGGTTCCCTCATCGGTTGCGAAGGTCAGATTGCGGTCTCTCTTATCAGCACTTGACTAAATCCATTGAATTAGATATAGGATCCCAATTAAAAATGACATAATAGAGAACGCCAAGTCAAAGTAAATAACTCACTTTTAAAATGTCAAACTGTATTTAAAATCTTAGCCTTTGATTCATTTACATGACATACGCTCTTACAGAACGTCACATCTTTTGAGTGCTTTATAATAATAATTTTCTTGATACGGTTTTTGTATGGAGCTACATTATTAATTCTACTATTGAGGGAGGCAGTCATTGTACAGAGACTCAGGTCCTGTTTGCTGTCAACAATCGACAGCGGCCGGGTAACTAATAACTATGGTAAGTATCATAAGCACACTTTTCACTTTTTAGTAGAATATTTTTTAAACTTAATAAGAGAGTATTTTTGCAATCTATAGTTTCCAATAGCTTAAATTATTAAATTATTATAGGAGTCACTTAAACAAATCTAATGATTCATAAAGGGAATACGTGAAAAATATTTTGTAAAAATTTGTTGCACGACTTACAAAATGTGGGAGGGACAGAGAATTGCCATGCAGTAATTTAAGTTATTTCATGAAAAAAATAAAAAAAGGTCAGTACGGAGCATTCGAATTAACAAACGGTTTAATAAAGAATTGTATGTGTTATTAATAACCGAGTGTGTTAAGTTCAAATAATATGCGATTTTTATTTACATAGACCCCTCTCCGTTTTCAGTGTATTGAAAACAAAATGGAGCACGACATAACTAAAATGGAGCAAAGTATAAATAAAATGCATGCGTTAGAAAGGAAAATTTATATTTTCTCGTTGCCTAAAAATCATTGGAAAACTATTAAATCAGCCGATTTAAAATGTTAGATGATTTAATATTTTATTATTTAGCAAAGATCAAACTTTAACGAATCTCAATTTAATAATATATATCCTCGTAGGAACTAAACAAATTATAAAAGTTTTACTTTATCCGATTAGGGGATCAAATTTAAATATGACACGCGCGACTAAAAATTGTGCTTTTTACAGATGTACGCTTCTTATTTAAAAGTTTTGCTGCAGCATTTAAGAAATGTGATTCGTCTGTATCAATGTTCCTTGAGATACTTCGTGAGATATTTGTTTTGTCCCATGCCTGCTATAAATTATAAATTTTAATCGAATCCTCATTATTTCAAACAATTAAAACATTGTTCAAATTAAATTCAATCCGTGTTATTGTAAGTTTAAATTTGCTCACTACTACAAATTCCGTCCTTTTGAAATAGCAAACTTAGTTAATCTGAAACGGTGAAGTCGTCGCAATTAAAGATTATCGTCTCTAACCTATGTTAGACCTTATTAAGTGAAAAGTTTACTTATAGCATTTGTTGGATTAGCAGTACCTGTAAAACAATCAACCTTACTTATCCGTCGTTCATGTACCAACACGCACAAATTTAATTCACTGTATCCTGAAAACAAACGAATCGAATTAAGAGGACAACTCTTTAAATATGTATTTTTGGAAAAACATTTTCTACAGTATAAAGAAATTACTTAATTGTGTCACGAGAAAATATACGAATTAAATTCATTCATTTAATTTCTTTATTGCAGTAAAATTCAAGTTGCACAATACCTAATTTCTCTCGCCAAATGTTTTGCAAGGCGAGGTAGGTTATAAATTAAAACAATCATACGAATCTTACACGAGGCTAAGTAGCTTGGCAATTAAATGTGTCCAATCATGTTCAGTTTATGTTATTATACCAGTAATTATTGTTGTCCATCGCGAAGAGAACTCCAATTTTTAACGTTCTGCACCAAAGTGCATCTAAACGGTGTACTGTAATAAATCGAGATAACAGAAAACATTAAACTTTAAAAATTATCTTCAAAAATATATTCAATTGATAGTATCGACTCTGATTGATAGTAGTCATCTAAATGAAATGATTGTACTTAATCTTAATGTATTTTACATACTTTTTCTTACATACATAAGGATCTTACATTATATTACTCTATGATTACGTTGGTTCATATCACAAGTTTGATGTGGCTAAATTATAGGTAGATAACGTCAAATTAAATTAATTTCTTTAATTTTTTCTTGTATTTTAGGTCCCAATATCTCACACACTCTATACGAATTCGGCATTGTGGTTAAACACCAGCCTTTAGCGTTCAGCGCAAACGACTACGTACAATTAGATTATTCATTTGTTTACAGTATGTACACCGCTATAATTAGTTACGGAGTTATATTAACTCAATTTAATTAAGAAATTAATTAGCTAATTACGATTTTGTGTTGTTATCCTATGTAACTTTTGTTTATTTTAAGGAACAATGTAACACGAGGCTCAATGAAACAGTAGTGCTTAAGATTAAAAATTAAATTGTCAAAGAATATAATTTCCTTATTTTAATATTAAGCCACCTCCTTTTATTTCAAAATAATCAATTATTTACCTTACAATATTGTTAATGTAATTATTCGTCTCTTAAAAATTTCTTATTACCGCCCAGAGTAAAATTTTAAGTCACAAAAGATGACATTATGGCGTAATTGTCATGCAAACAATTTTTTCACCCACTGCTTTGAAAGTCCTGTTATGTGTTACATTTATGAAATGTGAATTTAATTCTTACTATTTGATGGCTTGCTGTTCGAATGGTAAATTTATTATTTGTTATATAGCTGCACTCGTAAAATTTAAATCGATGTTTATTTCAACTAGTATCATCATAATCAGTTAAAAAATTATAGATTTTAATTGTATACTTGATATTACACCTGTTCTCTTTTATGAATGATACAAGTTTAAACTATTTCAAATCAAAAGGACATATTGACACTCTCCAGGATAAGTTAGTCGCATTAATATAATTGGAAATTATGTACGTAGAAAGTATTAATACAATTGGAAAGTACGAAAGGGATAACACGTGGTTATCACATATGAACGACACGTATTTGTTTATCTTAAGTAGATTACTTAACTTAAAGTTCAGTAACTCAAAATAAAACAACAATACATAAAAAAATTAGTTCCACACCCAAGTGCAATCTAATTTCTGGATTATTAGAACTTCATCATTTTGGAGATCGATTATGTCTAGACAATAATAAATTATGTTGAGGTCGCAACTGCAGGGGGTTGTAGTCTATCACGTAAATAAAGCACGCATGTTCGTAGAAATATTTATTAAAGAATCATTATAATTTATCACAATTTTGTACGTGGCGAGGATTAATAGTTTAAGAAATAGCCACCACGACGACCACAGCGACTTACTATTTTTGCCTTTTTACAGGGTAGCAAGTCTGGAGAAGCTGAGAAAAGTATGGATGTATTCCTAATTTAAGGCTCGAGGTAGGCTGGTGATATGATGCATGCGTACAAATGACTGCCAAATATTTTCACACATTAATAAAATCAAAAGACTCTCTTATGATATTGTTACTGAAATTAATTATTCTTTTCACTTTTTCAAGGGTTAATGAAAATCATACATGGTAATTACTAACAGAAATTGCTGGTTGATATTTCACACGATGCATGACACAGAAAATTTTGTTTTTTTGTTGGTCTTCTTAAATTTTCATATGAAAATTTTTTAAAGTCATCAATTATGATATATGCAGGACGCAGGTTAATATGTTCACATGATTTTTAAGAAAAACGGTTGTGACGGACCGATGTATGTATGGACACGTTAGAGGTCTTATAATTATTTCGCTTTTTTTCCCTTAAGACACGGAACCATAAAAATGTATTATTTATATATATTAAAATACTATTTGCAAATGAAATTAGAATACGCATAACGACGCTGATCAATCTGACAAGTACGTTCGCCACTTGAATTCTAGTTTGTTTTTAACACCACTGTGCAAGGAATGGAGTCTAAAAAGTATCTTTCCTTCCCTCAGTAAATGACATTGAAAATATACAAATCGAAACTTTAAAAGGGACTAGTAAGCTAATAAAGTTGTTTTTATTTTATTTTTATTATAATGCGGTCATCAATTGAGAGAAAAACTTCTAAAAATTCCATAATTGTTTATTTCAGAATTTTGTACAAAATAGAGTACTTAAAAATGCCAACCAAAATATGCACCCCACCCCATTTTCAACACTGCTAAAGTGGAAATTATGAAAACAGTCGTAGGAAGTTTACTTGAAGTTCACTAAAAATTAAATTCCATATTTATTGAAACATTTACGACTTTTTATATAGGTGAATGATATATTACGCAATATGGTTTACATTGTGAAAACTATTAGAGGTATATGGTTAAAGTTTTTATTTAAATATATTTTACTGTCTAATCAAAAATTTTCTTAATTCATTTCAAATTATGTGATGTCAATCTGTTGATATTATGCCATATTTTATTACAAATCTATTTTATCCAATACCTGGTGTCATTTACGAATTAAACAAATTAATACGAGACTAAATTATGTAAACCAGAACATGGTGAATTATATATTTTACCAGAGGAAAAATATGTTTGAAACAAAGCAGAAAACGAATTTGTTGATGTTGGAAAAAATAGTGTATGACGGCCTATTTCTCTAGAAGGAAAATAAAGCTAAAACCGCAATGAAGTTAAGATACGTTATAAAGGTTTCGAAACCCATATAATCTTAGAATTTGTAAAATGGTGGTGCGAACCACGTGCGAACATCGTAGAGATTAGTCTCTTTCTTGGCATTGAGAAAAGATAATTAATATGTGGGAATAACTAATATGTGGGTAAAATAATTAGTTTATAAAGTATGGGAAGTGGAAACTGTAAAAGTTAAACAAATTAAAAGCAACCGTAGCAAACAAAACACATCATATATTTTGTCTTAAGTATTGAAATCTTATGGCTTAAAGATTAATATCAGAAAATAGCAAATTTTTTGAACATAATTTTTTTTAACTGAATGAGTCTGGGCTGTTACCGTGAGCATCGAAAGTCATATTATCAGATATGTCTAGTCCGAAAACTCTTCAAGTTTTATTGTAAAAATTATTATTGTAACTTTCAAGCTTTTTTGTATAAAACAACAATTTGTATTAAAATATTAAATATATTTGGCGTTAATTTTGTAGAAATTCATTATTCACAATTAAATGAAACTACGTGATGTAGTATTATTTCTACTTTCTTTAATTTCTTTACCACGACCTAGGTTTCGTTGTATTACATCATCTTCAGGCGGGATATTAGCAAAGATCTTTGCTAGTCGGATTAAAAAAAATTAAGAAAGTAGAAATAATACTACATCACGTAGTTTCATTTAATTGTGAATTTGTATTAAGAAAAATTATTTGTATATTTTCCAGGTTTAAAAATAACACTTACTCATAGTTTCGTACATTCTATGGAATGTGAGCGAATGTGTCAGTCTCTAAACTTCTCAAGACATCTTGACGTAAATGATAAAAAATTTACGTCTAAAGAGACGTAAATTTTTCATCATGGCGGAGAGAAAAATTGATTTCCGATGTCCTTTAAAATGCCCGATGTACATTTAATTATTTAAAAATAGTTACCAAAACTGGTCAAACGAAAGAGAGTTTGTGTACGAAGGATTCTGTTCTCTTACGAATTTCACTGTCCCCATCACAGATTTCTTGCAGATTTTTTTTTAATATATCATTTTGGAAGATTTTTGGGAGATTGTCTCCCAAATATATAACATTTTTAAAAATTAAAATTCACACAGAAAATATATGTCTTTTGGTTAAAACTAGAAACATATTTGAAATGTCTTATAGTTTCATTCATTGCAAAATCAGCTCCAGAGCGAGTCGTAAAGGGTGGATTTATTTCCGTATATACAAGAAATACCACTGAAAATATCTTTCCGAGTAATGTAACAAGTGTGTTTTTCAATTTTTTTTTAATGAAAAGCAATAGTTTCTCAGATCATCGAAGTTATCGTTTTTAGATGCATTTTGTTAGCAGGTTTGTCCTTAAAACGGCATTACGTAGGAAACTGGAATTAACCTCTAATATTTTAAATATCCTGCATATAAAAAAAGATGAAAAAAGATAAATAAAAATTATTAAAAAAATTATGAGTAATGAAACGAAAGTATTATTGAGAATATTAACTCCATAAAATATTAATAAAATAAAAATAAATTTTACCGTTGAATAGAAATACTATCTACCCTTAAAGGTTTATTTTCATGTTTTTGTATCCATCCACGTATCCTGAATATAGCCATCGACAAGACAAGAAATGTGTTTACGGAATACTCGGACTACGAGTTCCAATCGTACTTAATAGGTTTATTTTTCTTTGCTATCATGTCAGTATCGACTTTCTTTTCTAAATAGATTTGCAAAATTTGAAAGAAAAATTAATAGACGGAATTCCCAAGATTATCCACGATACACCATATTTTTGAAGCTGTTTCTTCCACTTGAGGACATCAATAATAAAAAAATAACTTATTAAAGAAATGTACTGATATATTATCAAGAATGGTAATGTTATTAAGAGGTTGTTAGTGAAAAAAACTACAAAATACTACATATCAAGCAGGTGTTCAAAATAAAATATTAACCTGCTTTTTTCATTTTTGTACCACAAATTTTTGTACCGTAATTTTTCATTTTTGTAAACAACTTGCGAATATATTGAATCATTATGAATGAACAATTTAATCCGTTTTACGATGGTATAATTGATCAAATTCTCTAGTCACAACAATTATAAACGTCTGATAAGGTTTCTTAACATTTTTGAAACCAAAATATCAACAATAAAATATTATTTCACCGTAAAAGTATATTATAAATTAAAATCATTCGGATCAAATTTATTTCGGATCAAATTTAAGTCTTTTAAAACATTTACTTCAAAATAAGTCACATAATTTATAAAGATGGAAGTGAAAATTATGAGAATGCATTTACAATTTACTATCTAGTAGATGCTGCAAGAACTGCTTTCATGCACACTCGTTCTCAAAGTTATAGCATGCAGGTGAACGGTTCCAGAACGTTTGCAGCGGTTAAACGCCACAATTTCGTGAGGAACTTGTCTATTTCAATGAGAGTATCATGATCATAACTACAATAATCTTCGAATGATGTGCAAGATAGTGGTAATTATGATAGAACTATATATTTTATAACAAAAAATATGTGGTGAAGTAGATAAATTAGACAAATCTTATTGCGCATCGACAAAAAAACCAAAGAGTGTGTAAACGAAATTGAGAAGATTATATACAAAATTAGAAGATAGAAAGGTTACAAGTTCAGCTTTTGTAAATAATTGAAACGATAGTTCCATAAATTTGGAATTAATTGCAAAGCCAATACTAGTGTGCTCAACAAGAGAAACTATGGAATTAAAAACGCTGTGTTTTTGTAGATAAATTTAACATCATTTACACAAAACATGTACCGTGGATCTGTGCCTCAAAAGCTTTGATTTAGTGAGTTAGGATGAGCACAAAATAAAGTTCATCAAGTGGGACCAGTTAAGTAATTTTCGTCTATTTGCCAAGTGTAATATCATAAAATAAGTAAAATTTGTGAAACAGATTGAAAATTGAACGAAAGTTCCACGAATATGGTTTCCAAATAAAGGTACAATAAAAAGCTCACACAAGTACGTAAACTCGTAATCTGCGAAACGCTTTATGGATATTTTCCTTGTAGAGGACACGACACGAACCAACAATATTACAGAACATTGTTTATTGAAGTTTAAAAGATCTTTTCGACTATATTTTTCCAATGTACACAATATTTGTATTCAATATTTACGAATATTAATTTTAATTTTCACCCATTAAATATATTGCCTAGTACATCAATCATAGGCGTAAAGTATAAATAATATCTAAAAAGCAATGGAATTCAAAAACATCTTATCTAACGCAGAGTTCTGAGAAAAATAGTTTTTAAATTCTTATAACCTGCGTTATAACCCAAGCGATTCATAAATAAATGTGGTACTTTCTCCGCTCCTTAAAAAATTAAATAAAAAATTAAGATCTCTCCGGAGCCATACAATAAATAAACAAAATTTACGTGAAATGCCTTGGGTGCTTGAATACCTTTTCTCAATTAATTAATTTCAATAGCTTATTTGTTAACATGATTCTGGAAGTTATTAATTTTAAGCCTTTTGCATATATTATATATAATGATATCGATTTATTATAGCTTGATAACTACAAATTTATTTATTTCGAAACTCACATGACTCGAAACGAGAAGAGGAAAAAGATTTATCTAAAATTGTGAAACAAGGACGCTAGAAGAATGATTTTTAAACCACATTAGTCGATACCATGTTAATTCACTCTCCAGCATACTGAAGTGCAATAAGATTTACAGTTTTCTGAAAAAAGGATCGAGAGAAAATATCAATGAAGCAGAAGGTAACGTTCTAAATAAAATGAGATGAATAATTAATAAAAATATGTATAATTTTAACAATTAATATAAAAATTACTGAACCATCTGAAGAAAAATTTAAACAGTACAAAGATTTTCTTCCTCGTCTTTTCAAGACTCAAATCTGACATAATCTCGTTTAATGATGTCTCGACTAACAATCAAATTAACCAAATACGATATTCTTTTAATTTCTGTAGTTACCAATTATCTTTTAATATGACATGAATATATGAAAATTAATTCAACATGTTTTTATATCATTCTCGCTTATGAGTTTTGACTGTAGCATTTAGAGAGCGTGATGCATTTGTGGCAATGTTTTTGGTTTTAAACTTGTGTTTCGAACAAGATCTTTACAACACGTCCGTCAAACTTACAGTGATCTCATAATCGTTTTGAATTTATTGATTTCTTATAATTGATTTTAGTATGATAATCTAACTTAATGAAGTAAAATAGCACTCTGGTTCAAGCAAAGTTTTCATAAATTGTGTAACTTCCTAAATATATAAAAAACCCACTTTGATTATCCATGAAAATTTAGAAGTAGTTATTGTAGCTTGGTATTTTAAACCCAGAAAAGGTGACTAATTTAAATTAAACAATCTCACAATATTTTGAATTGCTACATTGTTCATATATAGTCCTTATTCCGGTACAGTTCACAAAAATGTCATGTTAGCTATTGTTTAGCAGTTGTTAGATCACGTCATTATTGATGTAATCGAACAACATCATATATTGCCATGTAAAAAAAATTAGTTAAAACGATGGAACAGAAAGAGGTGGAATTAAATATATTTTTAAAGAAACGTATTCTGAATTATTTAATGTCGTCTTTTTGTGATAGAAAAATATATTAAACCATATCAAGCGGCTGATTTTTTATCAGAGCAACATTCATCTTTCATAATGTTTTATTTCCCTTGCTACATAATTTTGCAATATAGTAAGTTCAAAAATCAATTCATTCACTCGAAGTATATAGTTTGATAAACAAGGAAAAACACGTTCAATTTATATTTGTTTCTAGCAATAATTCTCGTTCAACGAAAACGGAGAAAATTCATGCCATATGAACTTGTCTCCTCCGAGTGCACAAGGCGACCTTGGGCGTCGTAACAAGAAACGGTAAATTGTATTTTAAATATCATTAATAAATAAATTGTAACTGCGCTAAATTTTATTAAAATCTTTTCAGCAGTTTTTGGTAAATATGTTTTTAGAAACGTATAATTTTTTTACAAATGTGTTCAATTTCTTTTATTATAGGAATTCGGGGTCAAGCCAAAATACTCAACTCAATTTTATTAAAGAATAGACAAAATTTCTTAATCAGATAAATTAAATAAACAAACTTCATTTCATTTTGCGATTTTAGATACAAATTTCTTCGGAATTTTTCCTTCGTACATAATGTTGTTGTACAGCATTATCTTATTTATATTTCACTTAAAACACTCACATATTTTAATTTAACTTAGATATTATATCCGGAAAATATAACCATGTTTGTGTCATAAGCAAAAACACAAGAGTAGTAACTTATTTTACGATCATACTGAACGGTGATTAATTGTATGTTAGGTTAGGTTAAGGTATTGCAACATTATTTCAATTGACGTCTTTCTTTCGTTTATATTTGAGTTTCCAACATTTTCGAGTACTCTTAGCACTATAGCACTACTGCAGCCTTAATTTAATTTGATAAAAAATAGTTAAGGGTAATTCAGTTAAAATTGTTATGTAATTGTAATTTAAATGAACTTTACTATCCAAGACCAAGCGAGGTTCAACGCAAATGTAAGAGCTGTTTAACTTGCAGCTTACGGATCTGGACAAACATACATGCAAATCCGAACTCCATTGGCTAACAAATGCTTAGTAATATTGGACGTGACGTATTTCTCCGTCATACGGGACCAAACCGAATGGTGGTCCATAAGAATGAAGCTGAAGGACCTATAAATTTAAGCATACTACAAAGAACGATACAAATTTTAGTCTAGTGAAGTGTAGATTAAATTACATTGCACTATTTGAATACATAATTGAAATAAGAAATCATGGTGTATTCCACATATATGTTTCCATATGGAGCGTAATTTTAATATTAATAGCATCATTTTGATTTTTTAATACAAAATTATTTGCAAGTGAACCAAAACCTACTTCTTTACAGATGAACAATGCGCATTTGAAGGTTTTAATTTACTACTTGTCATAGCTGTTCCAAAAAAGAAAAGACAGAAATATTTTTCTACTTTACAGTCATTCAACTAACAGAGCACGTGGATTACATATAAATATCTTCTATACTCGGACGTAACACAGAACTATTCAAGGTCGCTATTCGTACGTATAACTACGTATTTCTTCAGTTTAGTGACACGTAGCAACCTGTTTATATCTCCAAGAGACACATAAAGGATTTCTTTTAATATTTTTTTTTCCTTAAAAAATTAATGGATTTCATCTTCAATCTAATCGTGTAATAACTTGTTTTGTAATATAAATGTATCATTTCTATTAATGAGTGTCTTAGAATCCAAACTAATTTAATACGACATATTTTTTTACAATCTGAAACCACCGCGATTAGCAAGGTAGACTGTAATTGTAAGTAACTGTACTTATAATTAAAAATATTAACCATCAGCCAACATTGAAACCGTCAGCCCACAGTCTAAATCTGATGTATAGAAAGAATCCAATATACCAGTGGATGGCAAGGATTAGTTAAAATAGTAAACATGTAGTAGAAAATGTGTATCTATATATGTACACCAATCGCGTACATCTATTTCGTAGAGTACTAGATAGAAGGACACAATTGTATTTTGTGAATTGTGGTTACATTTTTCAAGTTTGGATATATTTTTACCATATATATAAAATCGAGAAAGAAATAATTTTAGTTTCCTCGTAAGTCGTTTTTTTACACCAAATGACAAAATTTGAAGACAAAAAAAAAATACTGCAATTGGCCCTACAAACAATGCATATAAATGGTGATAAATGTTAACTATTAAAATATCTGCGAATTAAAATGTTTTATCGCAACACTAAATTCCAAGTTTCCATGACATATTATTTCAGGAAAACGACTGTGAAAGACAGAAACAGACGAGCATGTGAGTGACCTTATTAGGGTTCTGTTTTCCCCCATTGAGTTAAGGAATCCTAAAAGACAATACAAACCTCTTAAGGTTCGGGCTGTTCAGCGACATAAAAAACAATATTTCTTTAGAACAATCGCTTTTTACTTTTAATCAATATAGGGAAGTACTATAAGCGTCTAAAAATTTAAAGTTTCCATAACCTATAGTATCAAGAAAAGTGCTGTGAAAGATAAAGAAACGGGTGCGCACTTAAAAATAGCCATAATATACCTTATCAGGTTTCCGTTTTTCCCCGTTGGGTTACAGAATCCTAAAAGTCCAAGTGAATAGTCCAGAATTAAGGAGTTGTTATTGACAACACTTTAATTTAGGACTATTCAATTATCTGCAAAGCTTCTTACTGTCAATCATAGTGAAAACACTTTAATATCTATTTTTAAAGTGCATACATGATATGTATTCAATTCACCATCCACATGCTATTTGTTTTCTAAATTACAACACTATCAACTTCTTTTCAAATGATGATTTTTCAACTACAATGAATTTGTAAATTCAATGATAATTAAAAATTAAATATTACTACTAAACCTTAAGTAGAAATAAACATTTCTATTTAGTATGTCTGACTGTGTGTTTTGTTGGAAATTCAATGGTTCCGTAATACATTTTCCACCTAATACGTATCACTGGATACCACAAATGAATTTTAATATAATAAAGTCATTATAAACTCAAATTCCTTCTGCCTTGATAGAATGTTTTTTTAATTTCTTCGCTTTTTATCCTTTCCATAAAGGGTATTCAATGAATATATTTATAGTTTAACATTTTATCGTGAAGCATAGATTTATGTTCAGAGATAAAATGAAATAAAGGTAGATAATTATATTCCTTGAAATGACTACACGCTCCTACTGAGAAACTTTCCTTTATGTAATTTTAAGTCAATGTTATTACAGTATTTACTCAAATAAATCTACATGTGAATGCGTTAGTGTGAATATTTATCTTAGTTCCAGTAACGGATAACTGTTACGATGAGTCAAATGTTTATATTTCGCCAAACCTTAGTTTTTCCCTAGTAATATTAATAAATATTAGGAAGTTTCAGGTTTAAAGTGTTTGAACTTATTTATTTAATTTAAAAAAAAATGAACCGAAAAATTCATTAAAAAGGTAACGAATTTCAGCATTTGGTTTTTTTTAAAGCCAATTAAACGAAAATATATTTCCTTACGTTTACGCTCTGATTCCATCTTCTTCCTTTAAATATAAATAGGTCAACGGTTATATTTGTCATTTATTACTTTAATAAGTGTCTGCTAATTGCCTATAGATAATAATTTGTTAGGTTTTTTATAAAATTTACAACAAAATGTTTTAAAATATGTATGTTTGGAAATACTAAAGAAGGTCGTAACCATGAAAAAAAAAATAGGGAAAACAAATCAAACAGTAATTTATTCTGTAGTTTTATTTTTCACTTACATGGATATTTTTACAAGTTGGTTTAGAGTTCCTAACAAATCAAACATTTTGCAATGATTTACGACTAATGCACGAACAACGAAAACCTCTGTGGATGCCAAATCATTATCTTTAAAATATAACATTTTTATAAATGCACTAAGTTCTTACACATATTGAATTTATTACTAATCACAAAAATATAATTTAACCATAAAGGACCTAAATTGTTTAATTGATTATTTTTAAAATTTGAAATATTTTTTTTCTTTCAGTATTACAACTTTTTGTTTAGTATTACAGTCTGAGTAGTTTCTTTATGCTCAATAGAGCAATATGCAATATTCTTGAAAAACAGACTTTTCAAAAAGAAATCATTTCAGCATACTTTTTTAAATTGTATTTATATTATAATCAGATCACTAGCACTTTTATAAAAGCGAAAGTGGATATGTGTAGAGTACGAGAAACTTCAAAAATATAATTTTCCATTCAACGAAATTTGATAATAAACATTTAAATTCATAATAAACTGGATATATAACTAACTGAATGACATATATGTTCTTATTATGACATATATGTTCTTATTATTATATTAGATTAAAAAGCAATAAAAGGCGGCAAGGATAGGTTGAACAAAGTAATTAGCACAAACCTACGTAAGAGAAAAACAGATCTTGGATAATGCCAGTTTCTTTTAATAACCTGAAATTTTCTGCGTACAAGGCAAATATTTTGTTGAAATATCTAAACCAAAAGTGGGATAAAAAAAAATTAACGAAACGAAGGCTATACGTAAAACGATTTTGAAGACCGGTTCTGAAATAACTAACCAAATTAAAACCACGTTTTCTAAGAAAGAAGGATGCAAAACTTATTGAAAGAAACTTTTTTAAAATATTTGAAAATTTGCAGGAGAAATCAGTGTTGAAACATCATCAATGTTTGTAACTAATAAACAAGCGCGGTGTCGAGATTGCCCATCAAGCGGTGACAACATAACTAATGGACTTAGCTAAGATTTTCACATGTATGTATAGTGTCCCATTAATAATCATACTTTGTTAGAAAATTGACATTTACTGATTGTTTCACGGTTATAGAGAATGGACTTTTTATATTGGATACTTTTTTTACTACGAAAGTCACTTACGCAATCTTTCAAAAAATTATCAGGTTATTTTTTTAATCTTAAATATTTTTGATAATAGTAAATTTATTTGCAAATTAAAATTTTGGAGTAACTTCTACAAATTATTTAAAAGAATTCTTGATGTTGAATTTAATTTTCACTCAATTTCTTACCTTCTTGATCTTTTTTTATCAAAAAAAACATTCCTTTTGATGTGGCAGTGATGCTTTTTTCTCCAGGTTGGAATGTTAAATGAATTATACTTATTTCCATTTTACTGGATTAGTATGCTTGAAATCAGATTCTATTTATCGAATTATTATTTAAGACACAAAATAATTTAGAAAAAGTTAAAAAAGCAATATATCAAAGGAAATAGCAACTTGTTTTTAAAAAATCTATTCTTTCTAAAGCCTATTTTTCTAAATTAATTTATGATATTTATTCCCGAATTAATTTTGTTAATCTGCAAATAGCCACTTGATTCGATAAAATAAAAGAAAGTAAAGGAATAGGGAGTGACCTTGTGTTGATAATTTTAACCCCGTTAAATTCAATAATCACTTAGAGTTAAATTTTTCACATTTAACAATGCCCCGAGCACAATACAGAACATTTAAATATGTTCGCACGCATACGTTCAAATATCATGAGGACACTAGTATTGCTGCTATACTGTGATACTAATGGTCATCCTTGAATACTATTTTTGCCAGTTTATACTTTTTATAAGAATATATATGGTCAAATACTCAGATTCAAAAAGTACTAGTAACACTATGATAGTCCATACAGAACGATAGGTGCACAAAACTTAATGGGGCTCAATTGTGAAACTATTTATATGAAACAATTCTCTGCACATGGATCAGCCGCTTACGTACAATTTAGTGAAAAGGCGGTCGCTGGATTTCATCCACATGAAGTTATTTATTAGGGTTGCATAAAAACAATTAAAGACACCCAGTTATTAACATGTCTTAGCTACAGGAATCTGCGTTTTTAGGTCCATATATATTACGGAATAATTCATAAATTGACAGACTGTACAGAGTTACATTAGGACTAATAGATTTCATATTGAACACAGCATATTCATTTTTAAATAAAATGCATGTCCCTTGTCTTGTTAAGGTTGTCCAAAATATTATGCAAAATAAAAGAACCAGCCCTTTTAATTCCTATATATTTTTATATTTCATTCTATAATAAAATAGGTAGTAAATACACAAATATTGAAGTTGTTCTAATTATTCATGACGATTTTCAGTAACAGACCTTACTGAAATTCATAATTGTAATATTAAAGCAAAGGCATAAAAAATACTTTACTGAAGTGGGTTTTTGGCTCCAACAGCTTGAAAATAAAATCATTTAATTGAAATAACACATTAAAAAATTGATCGATCAATATGTTTAATATGAATATGAATGAAGTTGACCACACAGAAGTGAATACAAATGCACTCATTGTTTTTGAGACTCCGTGTATTGAGATTATTAGTTCTAATTAAAATTTAACATTATTATTCACGACATTGTTTATTAGGAATATTCATATATGTATGGAGTTTTTAATTCGTACCTCTGGTTTTACGCTGATAAGAAAGACTCATACATAAATATGCACATGATTTTGGGATCGTAATTTTTTTTAATCATGATAAAAATGGCTTCCCAATGTTTTCGTATTTCCATTTAAATTGATAAAAAAAATTACGGGTTTATATGCGGCATGACAAACTAAAATAATTTTTCCTTTCAATTCTTAATTCTATAGATTTCATTACTATGTTGTTTAGTAAAATTTACTTGATCAAAATTAACGACTAAGGATTGTTGGTAGACTTTATATAATGTACTTTGTTTAGGGTAAATTAAATTTTTGAAGTTTTAATACAAACAAAAAATCCATTATTAGTTATATGTATATGTACACAACACAGTTACCAATAAAACTTCGCACACACACAAAACCATTTCTGTAACTAATCTCGTTAGCGTATATTGAAATTTTAGTTCATCATTTAGGCAAACATTAAGATCGTCATGTAGGCCAGCAGCGATTATTTGTAAATTTATTACTTAAAAGAAAGTAAATTGACCCATTTTACTCATTTTTAGTATTTTTGTCCGTATCGCTACTGTTTGCTGGTTGCCACTAGAAGAGAGAGACAAATTTAAAATGCATTTATTAGATATATATTAGCAATTGAGCAATTAAATGAGCAATTAGATGTAACGAAAACAAATTTGAATACTTATTAGCAAAAGAAAAATTGTAATATAATAATATAAAGAGAAAAAAGAAATCTTAATATTAAAACATATTCACACTTCGAGAGTCCTGAAAAAGATTTTAATTTATTCTGGAAATGAAGCGAAAATAATGTCAATAATCTGGCCTGTATATATATTGAGAAATGTCAAAAACTTACTATTGTGGTAAACCTTATCCTAAATTCATTATCTAGCCAACATACCACAACATGTATGACCTAGAAACAATAGTCGGAAAACGCTTTGTATAATGGTTAGTCGTAAAGTAATATATTTAAACCAATATTTCAAATAGTCACAAATGTGACTATTTGAAATATTTTAATTAACAAGTATGCTTATAGCATTACGGTCATGTTACAATATGTCTCTTGATATTTTTAATATTTGTCATGATATACACGAAGCGAGAAATTGTATTAAAAGGAAAAACGAGTTCCAGTGATACAACGGAAAGTGAGGGAAGATTATACATACTTGGAAAAATGTTTGCTAAGTGACCAGTATTTTGATAACTACATACAAACATACAATTAAAAAAATTACTCACTACTTGGCATAACGAGGTCCCGCTCACGACGCATATTTGCAAATACATTTACATAGAATACACTCTCCCTTTTTATTTACAAGATAAATTCAATTCAAATTTTCTCAATTTCACGCGTTGGGAAGGCTTTGAGTGACAAGAATATGAATTTCGTTTCCAAATTATCACTATTATTAACGACGAGAGTGATAAGATCCATCCTCCTATGACAAATAAGAAACAGACTTGCATATGGTGTATAGTCAATATGTCATTGTTTTCTCTGCTCTATTCTAATTTGCGACGGTCCATATTAATGAAGTAACGTTTTTCAATACGTATCGTTTCAAATATTCCTCTAGCTGCCATTCGAGCATGTAAAGAACTTAATGTATTGTCTAATGGTGAATCAGGTTGTAAGTAATAAGTTAAGTAGTTCCGACTCACATCATATGGAATAACGTTCAAGAAACGAGTACGATTATTAAGTGATTGCATAGGAACCAGTGACTCTTGGGGGATACGTATAATACATTTCAAAGTTCCTTTAGATATGGGATCCACTAACTCTATGATTTTTATAAAATCCACGATTTTATATTTCTCATAAAGTTTAGGTATATCGAAAAAGTACACCCTAAGCTCAGTTAATCCTCCAAATTCATATCCAGCTTTAATGGCGCCAGGAACTGTATTTAAATCATTCTGATACAAATCTTCTTTAAGGACACTAATGAGAGCTCCCTGATATGCACTGAGCATAAGGAAACTAAACCATATCCATAAAGCTAAACAAAATGACAGAAGATCTTTCTTCAATCGCCTAGCAGCCGTTTGACCGAAAAATAGTGCACAAATATTAATATACAAATTTGAATTTAAATTATCTCCTGGAAAGTACACGTTCCATTTATCTCTTAATTTTGTTTCTTTTAATATCATTAATATTAGAATCAACATCAATAAGACTATTGCAAATGATAATCTGAGGTAGAAGTCGAAAGGTTTTATTAATTTTTCCCAAAGAGGTCTCAAAGGAACAGGTGGTGACACCCAAACAGCTTCCATTTCGTCCTGAGGATACACATAACGGAAACTGCGTGCATTATCGATGTGTAAAGATTTGATACCAGAAACATTCGCTCTTCGCATTATGAGATCATCGAAATATCCCAGCCAATGCGTCCCATTGAAGATTCCAGTAACATTTTTTTTTAATATTTGCAATGAAGCGTTTAGATTTTTGTTTACTTGATTATGAAAATCTCCCAATATTCCACCAACTTCTGGTACTCCATATGTATTTTTTCTCACTTTGAAATAAGGTGGTAGAAAGAAAGTTGTTATTATAAATGGGCAACCGTTGAAATTATTAACTTTTTCTGGAAATAAGTCGTGAATAATTTGGTAATTTGCGCATCCATTTATTGTCTCCAAAGTTTTTGGTTGTACATTGTTGCAAAGTCCATTTGCCATAGGGAAATTTGTTGACAACTTTACTCCATTAACTTGATCCTGATGCAAAAAAATTACATTTGTAATATAGTATTTCCAGCAAAAGGCAAACAAATTCTTTGCATTACATTTTTTTGTATAACTTTCATTATTATTACAAAAAATTATAAATTTTCCATAGTTTGCAAATACGGATTCAGATTTAATTATATCCATAATATATTCAAATTCTCCAATACAATCAACGTAAATTATATACTGCGTGATCTGATGTAGAGTATTCTTACGATAAAGTAAACTCGACAATTTTCCGTTTTCGTTCACATCTATGAATAAAAAGCAGCCAGTGTAGTGTTGACTGACATACTGCAGAAAACCATTGCTGTTCCTTGTCTTACCAATTACCAGTGTCGGATAATTTGCAGTGTAATATTTTTTTGCAATTTGCACTGCCACATTTTGCACACAATGAGGTCGTTCGGAATAAAGTGAGAAATTTAGGTTAGCCAAACAACACGTTATAACATTGAAAATAAATAAAATTTGTATTTTTGGACATAAAACCAACGCCTTCGTAAGAGACATGCCTTGTTTAATAAGCGTTCGTATATAGTCTGGATATTCAATTAGGATTGTAGTCCACATTGTGTTATGATTTTCAGTTTAGTTTGTTTTATATACGCGCAACCACTAATTGACATAATTTACGACTTTTGTTACCTCCTACCTAGACATAATCATTACTGACAGAAGCTACCTTCACATTAAACAATATGTATTTTTGATTAATGATAGTTGGAGAGCTTACACCAATAGCACAAAGAGTAATATTATTCGCTGCGTTAAAACTAATGATAATTTTTTTGTGTATTCTATAGGAAAATACTATTTTTTATAAATGAGAATCTTCTTGAAAAAATTGGTATCTTGTTTAAATTCATTTTGGTTTTTTTAAGTTATTCGGTCGCCAAGGGTGGTCAAAGTTTTATGATGGTGCTGAAAGGCGGTAAGAGGACACTTCAAGTAAAAAAATAGGTGTGGCTTTGTCATGGACACGGCCATGTGTTGTACGTGAATATGTCTATGTAACGGGTTATATTTTTTAAATAAAATATTTTTTTTGTTTTAGGATCAAAGCAAGGAAACAAATCATTATTGTATTACAATAGCGTATAGGCCGACATTATGTATTTTTGATAATATTTTTTTATTCTAACACTTTATTATATTCACTGTCACTACTTTAAACCAAAGTTTTATATAAAATCGATAGATTTTGACGACAGCTGATGAATAAAAATTAAACGATCATCGTAGCTTTTTCGAATAAAAAGTTGTACCCCCCCCCCCCACCGTATTCACGTCATAAGTATATTAACAGAACTTTGGCGCATTTGACTTTCTTTGACTAAGTAATTTTTACGCTTGAAGGTGGAGGCAAAAAGTGTTGAGAAGAACTCCTTAATGACGAAGCATAGATTAATCATTTCAGCTCATTTGGCTTTTTACGTAATTTGCTTTTGACAATTATTTTGTTCACAAATAGTGGCTCATAGACTTAGGTTCCTTTTATTTATCTCACAAGATTTCATTACTCGTGGTAGTTAGAGGATGACGATGGAGTATGAACATAAGGACAGGAACTCCTTAGTGACGACGATTAAACTCGTGTAGTTAGAACTGATTTGACTTATCATGACATAAGCAAGAAAGCAATAAAGTGAACAGATAAAGAAACCAAGGTATTGTTAGGTAAAAATTGCTAGATAAGAGAGTAAGTGCAAAATTAACGTAAAAATATAAACGAAAAGAAAAATGAAATAACACAAGTAACATGTCAAAGAATTAATTTCCAGTTGCTTGTAAATTGCATTTTTTTGTGTGCGTCGTCCGTGCATGCATGCGTGCATACGCGCGTGCGTGAATGCTTGCGAGTGTGTGTGCATGCAAGTATGCGCGCGGTCATGCGTACGTGCATGCGTGCGTGCGCGAGCGATAAAATTTCCTATTCAAATTAAAATTCTGTTCCAAAAATTATTAGTAAAATTTATTAAGACCAAAAAATAATATATGATTCATATTATAATAGGTTAATGGTGAATAGTTAATGGTTAATGGTAGACAGTGAATGGTTAATGGTAGATAATCATGAAAATTGGAAAATTTTCATATCGTTTCATAGCTTCATATTTTAATATAGACCTTCTCACCTCGGTGTCATATTTACGAGCCTACCCTTCCGCTATCTGAGTCTGACCGCAGAAAACCAACCCATGCTTCTCTTCTCTGGACATTTTCGTCCTTTTATGGATATTTCTTCATTGTTCACGCCACTGAGTTATGTAATTAATTGGTCCTCAACATCAGAAATTCACCGTCCACCTACACTTTCAAATATCGACTGAGAAAATTATATCTTTCCTGATTTAATCAGCGCCATTTTTCCTCAAGCCTTATTATTTCCTCTTTCCCGCCGGCATATCAAGTTAAGGCCTTACATTTGTTTGTAAATTTTTCGTCTATTAATTTTGTTTCTTTGGTTGAAAAACGTTTTTTGGAAAAATGTTAATAATTCTATTTTTGGACCTACTTCGGAACCAATTAATTTCATTCCTTGGCCGTGGTTGACTGGAAAAATTACTCTTGTGGAGGTAATTCCACTGTATTTAAAAATGTTGTTAAATAATCAAGTAAATTGATAAAAGTATAAAGTTTTACACTCAGGGTTTAAACATCAAAATTAGCAAACGTAACCGACATTTTATTTTGAAAGATGATATTTTTCAAATAACGGTCCACTGGATGAATTGAATTTTTTTTTCTTAATGGGAATAAATTAATGTGGGAATAGAGGAATTATATAAGCGTAACTAAATAACATTTAATAGATGACATCTTCAATCAAAGAACATAGTACACATAGATTCCTTAAATATTAATTTTTGCATATTCATTTAGTTTTCTGTCCAAATTCCCTAGTTATAATTTTGTTCTACACTTTAGCAATGTACAAACTAAGGAAAGGAACATTATAATAGAAAATACGTTTGTGATGATTTACATAACCGTGTGCTTGGCCATTACACTTGCGAATTTGAGTTTAAACCCAATTATGGGTTACATAGATAAAGTTCACACATTAAAATTTATTCGACCCTAATAAAATACTTTGTGATCGTCAGACATTTCTTAATTATTATCTGATATCAATATACAATATATATACATGTAAATATAGATATATATATATATATATATATATATATATATATATATATGTGTGTGTGTGTGTATGTATGAGTGTGTGTGTGTGTGTGCGCGCGCGCGTTTTGTGTATGTGTGTGTGTAGGAATATTAAAAGCATTTTAATTTCATAAAATGACCGCTAATGAGCACCCAGATGGAATAATATTGTCTGATGTAGCGAAGACTTACTATAAATTATTGAAAATGTTTTTTGTGTTTAATATAATTTACTTGAAACGATATAAACTATAACAAATTTCAATAGTAAACGAGTAGGAATAAATTAATATGGGATTTTATTGACGGTTTTAATTACAATTACAATAAGTTTAATATTTACAATATTTAATTATAGTTGTAGCAAGTTTAAAAACTTTTGAAAAAATCCTTTCACTACTACTACTAATAGCCTGGAATTGAGGAGCAGGTTAATAATACTGATATCAAACAAATATTTACAAATAATAATATTATTATCGGGTATTATAAGCTAGTATATTTTCAGTGTTCTATTTTTACCTAATTTACTATTTTTGGATAATTTTTAACTTTTGAAAAAAATCATGTAAAAATATGCCGAAATTTAAGTTGTTATATATGAGTCACAGAACCGATTACGGCCGACACATAGACAGACTGTCATATGAGTAATCTTATGATACACTCGTTTTTCTTGCAATATGGAATCTTAAGGATGTAAAGAGTATGTAAATTGTCCTTATCATTTATCTCCATCTAGTTGAAGTGATTCAAAAACCTAGAAATAGAGTTATACTTCCTGAATCCAAATTTATAATGAGGGTGTATTCTTTCAGATGTTTCACCCACTGAGGTGTAAGTTCTGCTATATATTCGTTTTGATCAAGACATTTATTTGTTCTGTCAATTATGATTCCCCAATATCGGTTTAGATGTAATGAGGTAGAAATACGCTTTTCTCCTTTTTAGGTTTTCGTACCTCAAAGAAAAAAGAACCCTTATAGAATCACTTCGTGTTCACCTGACAGTCTGTCAAGACCCTTCATTCTCAGGAACACGTGGGGGTTTCAAGTTGAAATTAAGTCTACGGTCCCTTAGACTTGTAAAAAAATAAGCTTTTAAGTTAACTCAGTTAAGAAGAACAGGCAATATATTTTCACCATAAAAATTGAATTTTCAAAAATTTATTTATTCTTTGTTGATCATACCGATACCATTTATAATAATTATTCAAATTATAAAATAAGCTAATAAACAATTTGTTTACGTTTTGGTGTACTATTTGTGCACACATTACGCATTATTTATCATTATCCAGTGCCAGCTATTGTAATAAACAATCCGGTTTATTTCACCAGGATCCGTCGAACATTGACAAATAAATTTATATTAATGTCTTTCCGGTAATGCTAATGGGCACGTACGCTTTGTAATTTTTATATTCTTTATTTACTATTGTGAAACTAGACGCGTAGGCTTATTAATCACTACGTCATAAAATATGATTTAGTGTCATTTCACTTCAAGTTCTGATTTTAACCGTTAGTAATTTACTCCCTATAAATAATTACAATCTACGTAATGTTAAAGTCCATAATCAGATTACTACAATAAGTTGAAATACGAAGGTAGAGAATCCACATAATCACAATATTACATTAGACTTTAAGCTGGTAAAATATTATTGCGGCAAGCGCATGAAATATGCATTTCAATGTCATCTAACATATTTAACGCTACATGAACGAGATCGCTTATCTTGTAGCAGATCGCGTGAATGTTAACACATACGAGTACTTAGTTGTTTTTGTTTATTTTCATTGACATACTGAGTAGAAAAAATTAAAAGTACATTGAGAGGAGGTAAACTATTCAGTTAGTACTAAAACGAAGAGATTAATTATTTTTTTCGCGCTCTGGCATTTGAATTGGATTTGTGCATTTCGCTCACATGTCCAGAAATTTTAAAATTTTCTCGCGTTAGAAACCAAAAATTAATAATATATCGTCCTCTTTTTTAATTAATTACAATTTTCCTTCAATTGTAAGCCAAATATATCCGACTATTTACAATAATCTAAAGGGAATGGGTAATATCTACTACTGCGATTTGATTCTCAATCACGTCGACTCTAGTTTGGAATTAACTCCTACCAAAATTCATCTCTGTAGTATTTTGGGTTCATCACTAACTTTGACGGTGTGGCGCACTACGAGGTTCTGGGTTCGATCCCCGGTCTATGTTGCACTTGTGTTGTGGTCGGCTGGGAGAGGTTTCTCTTATAGCAATAAGTACACCATATGTATTAACTATGTAATTAAACTACATGAATAAATAAATAAAAATTATATCTCACCTTTGGTAAATATCCACTTTCGTGCATACCCTCTTATTGTACACAATCTTTCATAAGATCTGCTCGCATGCTCTCAATAAAACAAATAAAATTTATAGAGTCATTCTGAGTTTCTAGTCTCGAGCTGGTAAAATTATAAATCGATACCCACCGTAGTACGTAGGCGTCTATTGTAATTGATATTTGTACACTTACTATAAATAAAAAATAACTTATATTTTCTTACCAAAAATTAAAGTTTGCGTCAAATATTTAGTTTTCATCTAAGATATTTATTTGACTACTTACGAAGAGGTTGTTATCGATAAATAAATTGGAAATTGGTTTCCTTGTTTTTAATATCAAAATAAATTTTAGCTTTAATTTTAATGGTAATTAAATAATGACAGAATTGGTGTCACGAACTCATGTTTGAATAATAGGTTTTATTTTATTGGGGAGTATAATTTTTACGTGTTTTTTTATCGACCTATTTGCCAAATAAAGAAGGTTCGCCTGCTTATAACAACTTGTGCATTTGATATTTATTCTTAAATTTATTAATATCCTATCATTTTTGCTCAAATTTTTTTTTGTTTATTATCATACTTACAAATGTTTATTTACAAATTTTTTTTTATTTACAGCTTATGAAAACTCAAATTTCATATTGAAGCAAACTGTTACATATTTCTTAACACTGTGACTTTTTTTTAACTAAAAATCGTCTGATTGGAAAGACCTGTGTTTTCCTGAGTATTTTATTGAAAACAGTTGACTAAATTTGGGACATCACATATTTACTCAACATAATATTTAAGTATCCATCAAAATAAAGTTATTGAAATGGCCCACGTGGCTCATGTCTGGAGTGACATATGTTCATAGTCATGTGTCTATATCCAACTTTGACTATCCTTAACCTGGCCCAGAAGATATGGGCGAGTTACAATTTGAATATACAAGTTTTAATAAAAATGTATTCATTAGGTTTACAATATAAGGTCTTTATAACGTGAAAGCTCGAAAAAATGTAAATATATAATTTTTAATTACGATAAGCGTTAATATATATGAGATCCATATTTTTTCGCTGTCGGTGACGTTGGGTTTTATCAAAAGCGAGTGAAGGTGTTTCAGCATTAGTTTCCGGTATCCTGTGAGGCCATTGGATTTGTATGTTTCACTCGTGAGAAAATAGCTGTTTTGTAGATATGACGGCGTATTAATCTTATGTGAATCTTCGAGTGATATAAGAGATGGTAAATATCGATATTTCGTTTTTTTTTTTTGCTTCTACCATTTTCATAGATTTTTATGATTCTTAAATTTTTGATGCAATAATTTTGATTTTATTTCTAACTTTTGTATAAATATAAGCAACCGTAATCAGAACAAGGACAATATATATTAGGCTCCTTCGTTTTCATAATATATTTTATAATCTTTGGTGGTTGTGTATAAATAAGTTCCTTTTAATGTTTTTCTTTTTTTCTTCCTCTTGTTTTCGTTCAGTGAATGAGGTTTCATTTGGTGAGACACAAAGTCAAGTATATTTTGCGCTTTTCTTTTACATATATTAATAATTACTATTTCAAGTTCCAAATGAGCTTAGGATTGTATTAATGCGGGTGCATAACTTATGTGATCATTATTTGATTTCGTATCCCTGTAAGAAGTATGCATACAAATGGTGTACTAATTAATCCCGTGTTGATTAGTTACATACTTTAACTTATAAGTTAAAAGGAACTATTGTTTGGAATATTTAATATTTTTTTCCATTTTAGGAAGATAATATATTCACATTAATCTAATTCTAAATAACTTAAATATAATCATGTTTTATATTACTCTTGATTTTTGGCAAATTTTCTGCTTTAACAATTTTACTTACATTGAATTAGTACATTTTATAATAACTTTATTTTTTTTAAGATCTATTGAATTATCTGAACGGAACTGAACTCAAAAGAATTTCATCTGCGCAGAATATTGGCGTCATGGGTGTTATTGACAATCTTCTCTCATTTCTCATAGTATCAAAACCTGTCAGAAAACCTTCAAGGGATGAGATTTTTCATGCGGCATTCTCACGATTTTCATAAATTTATTTAACTCTTTAGTCCGCAGTATTCTTGAGACGAATATAGTCGTTTTGTCTCAATGTGAAGCTACAAATATCTAGGTATTGTGTCAGAATATATTTCGGTATTATAGTCAATTATTCCTTTTGATAGGCATAGCCGAGTATAATTCTCTTTAACTCCCACGGAAACTGCGTTCAATGAGGCATTACTCTGTAACTATTAAATCGTTAAATTGATTAACCCCCGATTGTTGTTTAGTAACGCTTAATATACATGAGAAGACGATGTCATAATTTATTTGCTTGGAGTGCCCATAAAAATCCTATGGCCTTCACCTCTCTTTCGTGTAGTCACTTTGTTCGACGCAGTATTTTGAAGTACAACCAGTCTAGATATGTTATACTTTCTTTAGCAAAGATCTTTGCCTCATCACCTGAAGATGTTTTAATTTGTAATAAACCAGAATAATATGGTCTTAAAAGTAACCTTTTGGTATATGCAAAGAGTTTTTATATTGTAAACTTAGAGCTTTACGCTGGCCCTCAACCTCCTGGACCGTCTCATAAAAGTAACAAGCCGCTCGACATTATGGATATATTAGTGCAACCGATATCAATTCAAGCCGTAATATTAAATTAGACAATCGGTAAACTAGTTGGCCTCTAACTCAACATTTATTCCAATACCATAAACTAACGTTTATGGGTACTATAATAAAGAGCAAGAGAGAGATTCCAGTGTCTGTGTGAAATGCGAGAGGCCGTGATATAAATAGTTCACGATTCATTTTTCAAAAATATACTATATCAGTCTCCTCTGTGCCTAAAAAAAATAAGGTTATATCGGTAATGTCAATGATGCGCCATGATGACAGTATTGATGTATGTACAAGCAATAAGAGAAAACCCGAATTTATTACCTTTTATAACATTACAAAAGAAGGAGTTGATGTCGTGGGCGAGTTACGTGCCAACTACAACGTATCGATAAACTGCAAACGCTGACCGCTAACCTATTTCTATTCTATGCTCAATATGGCTAGTATAAATAGATATGCAATAAAAAATAAAACTATTCGCTACCAAGTCTGAAACAACGCGTTTTTCTTAGGACCTTAAAATTAGTGGAAAATTATTTACGCACACGAAAAGAAATTACAAGTTTGTATGCTAATCTGTGCAAGCGAATAAATGAGGTATTGGGCAAAATATCCTCATTTTCGCAACCTAAAAAATTTGGTGCTACCAGCAGATTGTGTCTATAAAAAGATAGAACGACCAAACATACGTGCTGCAAGTGTAATAAATTCATTTGTATGGGACATGCAGAGACAATTTGCAAAAAATGTGCCACAATTTCAGAGGACTCAAATTAATTTATTTACTATGTAGCCTACTGTGAATCTATTTTTTTTATTAATATTTCAATTTGTTATCGTTTTAAATTAAGTGTCACAATATTTAAAAAGATAATTTTATTAGATTTTTGGCACAAAGAATGTTACATATATTTGTCTTTTATTTTTTTGCCATAAATTTAAAGTTTTTTTATAAATAAATTTATTTGTTAAATATTAAAAACGTTTTTTTATTATTATGAATGTAATAACAACATTCTATTAGGTAATTTATATAAAGTTAAGAATAAAAGCTATTTAAAATGAAATATGTTGAAATCAATAACCGGGTAAAATTATCCCTGGTTCATTGAAAATGTCATTAAAAAGACGTACATTTACGCCGGGATGTGTGTGTGTTGATTTTTTTCTTCAATCACGTGAAATTCACTGCACAGATTTTTATGATTTTTGGTATGGTAATATTACAGACCCTCCAGCAATATATAGATACAAAATATCTGGTTATCACAGATATAATAAAACACCTTAACTTAGTGAATATTGAAATATTTTTAATACCAACTATCAGCGGTTTTAGGAAATTTCATGCAAATTGATATATTACGACATGGTTTAAACAAACCCATTTATTAGTGTTTTTAGTAAATTTATACCCATGGAGTTCCAAGAAAAACCAGAATTTAAATGTTCATAAATTTTCTTATACCGAATTCAATGCGAACGAAGTCATTAATTTAAGCTAAGGTCATTAATTTACAATCTGCATGCTTAATATATTTTATAAGTGAATCACTTTTAAATACCCAAAATCAACTGGAGTTATATAATAATTAATGTCACTCTTTACTTTGAGCATATCCATCCTGAATTTTAAAACAGGTTATTTTATATGAGTTAGTCATATTAATAAGTTATAAATAGCCAAATAGATTATACGTATCTTATTTTATTTATTATTTTATGAAAATCTCTTTCAGTCATTTTTATCATTCCTTTTCTCAAATCCGTTAAACTTTTGTCCGGTAACAAAGCTAGCGAATGAAACAGTAACTTGGAAAATATATCTTCTAGGAACTATAGACTTTATAAACATCAATGTAGACAATCATGTGATTGTAACATTACAACAGAGAGCTAAAATAATATTAAATGGGGCAAATAAACGAGCGCCATTTTCAAACATTTTTCTAAGTGTCGCTGTGTTATTTTACGATGGAAGTGAATTAACTTTTTTCCTTTACTTACGACGTAACCAATAAGTAAATTTGTCATTTGGATTATAAATCAAAGGTATTTTAAAATCTAGTTTAAAGGGAATAGCGTTCCATTTTTCTAATCAAGCATTCGAATATTGTTGGTTTTATAAGCTATAAGTTTGCTTCTAAGCTATAATTACACAAAATATGTAGGCGTACGAATTTTGTGCAAACAGAAAACAGATGCAGGTTAAAAACACGTCCCATTAGCAAAGAGCCTTCCACCGAATTATTAATTATCCGATGATTTCGATCATATATGACTCTGATAATTGAATCTCACTTCAGGGCACTTTTTATTTTACGTTTTAACTAAAATAATTGCCCGTTAATAATTTTATTGTATCATTTAAAATAATTGCATAATGATGGCTCAATGAAGAGACAATTAATCAGGAAATGAAAATAAGTTTTTATTTTTTTTTCAAATTAAGTTTCTTTAACCAAACCAATTCTTATAGAGCTGCAATTATACTGCCGCTTTATAAGAATTGGTTTAGTTAAAAATTTGTTTTTAATTTTTCATATCAATACGGTTCTTTCGATGTTTCGAATGTTCGTGAGTAAAAGGACGAAGAAAATAAATCGTTTTTTCTTCCTGTCCAAATCTATGCTCGGGACAAACTATTTCTATATTAAGGGTCAAGCATTCCACAGTGCATACACATAGGGTATCGCATGGCAATATTGAAGGGATCTGTCGCTGCGCGGCCCTCATCTAGTTTTGGAAATTGGGCAATTTCTCTATTACTTCTCAGAAGTGGAATTATACTAGCCATTCAGCAATTTTTAGGTTACGTAGAAATTATATTTATGAGGACGATACGCATATATGTAATTGTAAATCAGAAAATGTAGAAATCAGACAACATTTTGTTGCAGAAAAATAAATTATTTTTCTTTTGATAAAGGTTAATACGACAATAAGATTAAACACAAAGTGTTAAATTATTACCGTCTAATCATTTCGAAAGCAATCGGGAAAAAAATGCTATTGTCATATCAACTCACCCCTATTCTAACTGGTTCCGTCCTCCCTCTGCACTTCCAGCTACAACTATTCCTTATATCGACCAAAATAAATAACGGCAACAAAGAGTGAACTTGTGCTCGACTCGCTATCGAATATAAAATATTTGCTTTATGAGCCGATATATAGACTCATGCAGTGCTATAATTTCATGTAACTTTAAAATTGATCTTAATTTCTTATGCTGCAATAATATTCTACAAAATTATAGGCTTTAGTAAAGCTGTGAATGTCAATCATTACTTACGTTTATATTTCAGATTACTGGAGCATAAAAATATTCTAAACTGATCTCAGTTTGACTCGATATATCATTTAGACAAATCGTATATTTATTTGGTTTGCTGACGGTAAGTGAAATAATAAGTTCTGAGGCAATTATTTGGAAGAATTATATGGAAACAAGTTTCATCACTAGTCAAAAGTTAGTGTACGCGTCTAACTTTAGAATAATAACAACATAAAAGTTGAGTTCATAATTATGAGACATGTGCATTATCCTTATTCGAAGGACGTTGTCATTCCCTTAATGATGTCTACCGTTTGATACTGTCTGGTAAATTAATGGTTTATTATAACCAATGGTATAATATAACAACATCTCATCTACGTAATGAGCTCAAAAACATTATATCAAAATATGAACAAAGTATTTTTGTAGGTCATATAATCTTTTTAATAATTCAAATCGATATACTTACTGAATGGATAAGTTTAAAAGGAATTTTGTATTGCAAAATATTTTTAAGCTAGTTAAATTGTATATGTAATAAGTACAAAGAATACACATCAAAGGTTTGTATGCTCATTAGCATGTCATCTTGCCGTTTGATAGTATCTGACAACGTTAATGGCTTATTGTAATCAATGGAACAACCTGACAGCTTGTAATCTGCGTAATAAGCTCAAATGTATTATGTCAAAATGTAAACAAAGTATTGTTGTAAGTCATGTAATATGTTTGATGATCCATATCGAGGTATATATTGACTGGAAAAGTGGAAAACCAACTTCATGGTGTAAACAATTAATGCAGCAAGTTATTTTTCTGCTTATTTAAATATTATGCCTAATAAATACAAAGAGTGCACATCAAAGGCCTGTGTGCCCGTTAGCATTATTTGAAGGACTTTGTTATTCATATAATGATACATTGCCATCTGATAGTATCAGGTAAAACTAGTGATTTATTATAACCAATGGAACAACATAACAACATCCAATATACGTAATGAGCTCAACAATATTACATTAAAATGTAAATATCGTTTTAGGTTATAAAATCTGTTTAATGATCCATATCGAGGTACTTACTGATTGGACAAGTGGAAAATGAATTTCGTGATATAAAAAATTAGCGCAGTAAATTATTTTTCTAGTTAGTTAAATATTATACGTAATAAGTACATAGAGTGCACATGAAAAGCCGGTGTACTCATTAGCATTATTTGAAAGATTTTGTTATTAATTTAATGATGGGTTCACGTTTGATGACGTCTGGTGAAATTAGAGGTTTATTGTAACCAATGGAACGACGTAATAACTTTTAATCTACATAGTAAATACACAAAGTACGCATGGAATAAACAAACCATTTTATAGCTTATATTATCTGTTCGTTAAACAATATCTAAAGTACTGATTTCAAAAATAGAAATAGAATGTCATGATTTTGGAATAATCACGTGTTACTTTTCGTATTTGTTCAACATTATTTGAACATAGAAATGAATTTTTTTGAAATTACGTCGGAAAAAGGAAAATTAAATAACTAGTAAATGTATATACATGATCCATGTATAAATATATCATCTTCAACACAAATATTTTTTCAAAATTCTTTATAGTTGTATTATATTTGGTCAGTAATCCAACCAAAAAAACTAGTAATCAAACCACCAAAGTTGAAATCTATATATATATGTATATATATATATATATATATATGTATATATACACATATAAGTATATTTATACATGTATATATATATATATATATATATATATATATATATATATAATTCATTAAATCCAATTATTTGAACTTCTATGTCATTAAAAATAATAATGCTGAAAACTAAAATTGATCAATGAATTTGAACGAAAATGATTTGACACAAAGTCAACTTTTATGTTTTGCAGCAATTATTTAAAATGATTACTCCTGAGATATTATGGTGGAGGTTTACGCGATTAATAGTGTGATTGGCGCAAAAGGAAGTTCATAATATCTGACAAATTAAAGATGGTGTAGATACAAAAAAAACTGCTTATTTTTTTGTGCATTAGTGTGTAGAAGTCATGTTCAATTTAAATTTAGTGAAGGGAAAGTACGTCAGATGGTTGAAAATTAAAAAGAATATCATGAAAATATTCACATTTTGATGGTAGTCTAAAATAACTAGAAAATTTTACCTAAGAAAAGATAAACAGAAAAAAGGGGCCAAGAATAAGCAGAGCTCGCTCTTTTAGGATTACATACCGTTAGATCGAATTATCGTAAAACTTAGTTAATATCAGCCTGCTTTACAAATAAAAATATCCAAAATAAAATTCAAACTTTTGCAAATGTGGAAAAGAAACGAAAATGAAAAAAACAAATAAATCAATTTGTCACATAATTATTCCACGCGGAATTTGATACTTCTTTGCTTCAAATTTGAAGACTTCAAGTTAACGGAAAGAGCACTGTAGATTTTGATGAGTAAGTCAGTATTAAAATAATTAATATTTGAAAGATAGTATCTTTTTATTGCGTTGAGTCAGAAGCTTGCAGTATTATTTTCACAGAACTATGGACAAAAGAACTTAGGGACGCATATAAATTTCGACTACCTCTGACAGTTCCTTAGAAAAAGAGTCTTGATAGATAAAAAAATAACATAAGTTTTCGATTTTTTTTTCATTCTGAGTTATAATTATGAGAAAAACTCTGAAAACGCGCTGGGAACACATCTGCTAGTGTAGTGAACTTTATGTAGTTCTATCAAAGTGACCGTAAATAGAATTTCTGTTTATTATAACTGGCTTGTCAATAATGTTATACGTAATACGATATAAAATTACTTCTACCTAGACGCGATAATTAGCAACAGTAGAACATGAAATTCCATTCACCGTTAGCTGTTTCTACGAAGCGATCCACAATGTAAATTTATTTTTGTAACTAAACAGTAATGTACAACTATTTCACAAGTGCGTCACGATCTACATTATTTACTTCTTTTCTCTTCGATCAATTTATTACGTAGTATACTCTGGAGTAAATAGCTAACGGCGATAAGATATAAATAACATTAAACTGGTTCATAACCTTGGTGTCAACAAGTTGTTATACATTAAATTAAAATACATTCGATGAATTTCAAATATGAATATAATCATTAAGTGATTAATTGATATTATATCGATTTTAAAGTTGCCTTATGCTCGGTTTTTTTATATTTTTCTTTTCAATTAAATTGAATTTAATGTATTATACACAGGCGATTATTACAAGCCAACATGACATACGAAATACACACAACTTGCTGTCATTTCTTAATATTTTTCTTTATTTTTTTGTCACTTGCCCAACGAAACCTAAAGTAATTTATGGTCAACTAGCCTTTCCTAGTAAATAACGCGATGATCTTATAGGTTTTGCACTTAAATTACACAGACTTAACCCTCAAACATTTTCGCCATTTCGAATAACGTAATCGGTTTTGTGGGATATATTAGCACCTCATGGTTTAAAACTAAAGAAACTATCAAATTATAATCTTTAGGCGTTCTTTTTAGTCGTTAAATAAAACTTTAAGATGGTTTTTTAAATTTTTTATTTTTATTGATCGAAAAAAAATAAAATTTACCTTAAAATTTAGTCGTTTTCAATGACATCTCAATTTTTCTACTTATCAAAAAAATGTTTTTAAACGTAAGTACTTATAATACTATTTTTGAAACCAAAAATATATTTTGATAACAAATTAACCCTGACTCTTTAAAATAATATTAAGTAAAATGAATATCCTTTGAACACAAAAAACTAACAGTTCTTAATAAGAGTTACAGTTTTTAACTCTTTAAATTACCTAAAATTTTATTTTTAGGGAAAAGTTTGGTTTAAATCACATTTTTTCCCTTAAATTCTAATTTTGATCTTTGACAGTGCTAGCTTTTGCCCATTTAACATCACATTTACGAAGACATAAGTAACAACACGCTATTTTCGCTTTTTTGGGTTGGATTGGTCCAGCTGTTTCACGATTTTCTATTTCTTTGTCAGAATCAAGTAACTTGTTCATGATAAGTTTCAATTCTCGAGAAAAACTTCTTGTCTCTTTTTATCTATCTACTCTATCAAGTTTTATATATCCTGCTGTCTATGTTTGACGATTTCCACATGACATGGCCGTTCACAGTGAACATGATGAACCATTTTCAGGATTGTAGTAAACATTTCAGTTGGCCGTCGTTTTGTTCTCCTTGTAATAGAGTAAAGAGCGCATTTTTGATCGAAGGCATCTACACCTCCCTTTGTTAAGTGGTAGAACGTTATGATCTCAGGCTTAGAAGCGCTGAACTCGTGATCAATCGAAGAATCGTGATGCACTGATGATACTAACATAACTGATTTATTTTCTCTTGGTTTATATGAAATTATAGTTTTTAGGAACTCAAATCACTACCGTTTTCAAAAATTTCATCAGTCTCTTCAAAATCGGATTGCTCATCCTCTTCAAGCAAGCTTCTCATGGCCTCATCTGTTAGTTGCTTCGACATTGTAGGTATCAAATATGAAAAACAAAACAAAAATAAAAACACGAACAATAACAAATAACAATCTTAAAGGGATAGGTTTGTTTCTTTTAGATACCAGTATTCACCTAAGTTATAACCTAACAATGACAGCGCTGCACTCGTTCGTCCACTTGGAGTTCACGTCGAACACTAAGAATACACGGAGCGCCGACGCACTAATTTGAAAGGCGTGTGTGAGGTAGCAAAATATTGCTAGTACTTTTGAACCCCGCGAAACCGTTTGATGGTTAAAACTATTCTTGGTTGATTCAACTAACATTATATATGGATAGTTGTAACATCATATAAAGCAGTGGATTAGTCAAGAATCTGAACATAATGATAAATATGAATATGACTTTAGCAACAATAGTAGAATATAATAATTACAAACGTAAATATTACAAGCCATAGTACCAACAGTGTATATGCATACATTACAAAGGATTTGTTAATATAAACTATTGATTGTATTGACTAATAGTGGAAGCAATGCCATTCGTTAAAAAATAGTATCATTAGAAAGTAAATCTCTTCATTTTTCGACCTGGAACATGTCGACATAAAAAATTAACATATCTACTCACCAAAAAAATGTTCTTATTTATATCAATTATTTCATATTAATCCTAAAGTAGTGTAATGTAGCGTATTAATATAAGCGGTACAAAATTTACATAAAAAATAGGGGCAAATAAAAAAATTATTTTAAATAGAGAGCATCGTTTTTGCACCATATTCAATATCACCAAATGAAATATTTATAATCTAGTATGTCAACAAATTTTAAGAATTAATATAATTTGATACGTACACGAGCTCTTTCGTACAAAATTATACAAAACATTTAAATACTTCATTTGAAACAAATATATTTCAATAAAATTATTTTTAGGTGACAGAGATTAAGTTTCGATGGAAATTTATTGAGTAATTCAACTGAATCGTAAAAGTTTCTGAACATTAAACGTAAATTATTTGTATTTAAATTGTCCGTATATTGTTTGTAGTCCAAAAATTGTATGTATATTGTTCGTAGTCTTTGATATTAAATTATTAAAATAAAAAAGTTTTATTTATACCTCAAAACGGAAAATGCCTAGATCAGAAGATTAATAAGTTTCATGTAAATAAATATCAAAAAAAATATTTGCACTTTTTTACGTGATATTTTGGAATTAATTTTGTTTGAAAGGACTGAACTCTTGATTATATTTTGCTTGTTTTGAATATACAGAAATCGGTAAAATATGTCACTTCATTGTTTTCGAAATGTTCGAATTGTTCGTTTCTCTTTTGCTGGATTTACTGAATGTGGTTAATGTTTATGTTATTATAATGGTACAATGTTTTCATCTAGATTAACCTATATTTTAAATAGTGTATTTTTTTATTTATCTAATGGAATCGCAATGTTATACATTTTTATGTTTAATTATATCAGCAAAACGTCTTTCATAATATGTCCTCATACTACGTAATAAATAACACGGTAATTAAACATTTTTTGTGTCAACTTTTTTTACTTTGTTACAAATAATCGCATTTTTTAGGAAAGATAAGAACTCATTTTAATGCTTATTTTCTTATGTAGTAAATATAAAAAAATAAGCATTAATATTAGTTAAATTATCCTGCATTAAATCTACACAAAAATACAGTAAAACGCCCAAAAAGTACTGAAAAATAGTTCTATTCTATGGTAAGGTTAGGTTTGTAGAAAAGACAAAGTTGGGAAATTTATTAGCGTTTGTTTAATCATCACACCTAATATTATAATTCATCAAAATAAGTCTAAATATCTGCTGGAATCTAAATACATTCAGACACCCGAAACAGATAATAGATGTCAATTGTTAATGAACTTGATTAACTGATGCTATTAAGTAGGTTTGATATAAACGATGGACCAATAAAATCTAACATTTGTTATCAGTTCAATCTGACCTATTTCGTATAATATTATGAAGGATAATATAAATAAAAAACCATAACTCAGTGGACCTAATTACAATAGCTGACCTGCACATATTCTTAATTTTCCTTTTATTCGATTTAAATTTAACGACTATGATAAGTGGCTCTCGTGATAGAGACAATCTCTATATTACTTTACGTTATTTAGATTGAAGTATAGTATTTTAAACAGATTTCGTTACTCTGTTGCCAGATTCACAGACCTCTCTGCCTGGGTTTCCTTGCAAATAAATTACATATGCTATTGATCCATAAACATTGTTCATATTTCCACGAATATTCCTTTTTTATTTTTGGTGTCAACTTATAAAATTTTTATTATTCTAGCACGAGAAATAAACCCTTCAGTTACATTTTAAAAAGTAGTCTGAAAATGTGTGCATCTCCTAAATTTGCTCCTGCTTCTTTTCTTCTGCTTACATACTTTTTTCTTTCGCGAATCATTCTTTTCATAATTTTCGGCTAAATATACTATGTGGGCTATTTTTTTGTTATTCATGCTTTCTTATGAATGATACAGTGATTACATTTTTTTTGCAGTTCATTTAGAAATTAATTACTTAGTTTTCTAAATTGTGGTATACGGAAAAATATTGGTTTACTAATAGTAAGTTCGACCTATGTAGGTTAAAGATAAGCAAATAGTATGCAGTACTTTAAAATAATACGTCATTTTAAAAAAATAACTCCCTCGTATGGTCATAAATAAGTTACGAAAATTTGGTAAGTTTGAAATATCAAAACTAAGTTACAACAAAGACCGGTCTAGTCCGGGAACAACATAGTCCAGGAGCAATGCGTATCTAATCAATTACTCATGAAATATTTTTAAGTAAAAAACCATCAAAAGTAATATAAAGGTTCAAAAAAATAGTAGTGGTATATTCCTCAAACCAATTAATAGCCCAAGACTAAAGATTTTTATTGAACCCAGTCCTAGCTTCTAATTAAATCCAAATTAATATCTATATTTTCTTAGCAGGACATAAAATATATTTAGAAATGCGGAGAGTGATCTAAATTTATAAAAGAAAATAAATCATCCCATACTCAGTGGCGGTCCAAGCTTTGGTAAAATCAACGATGAAATTTACTAATACCGTGAAGATCATAACTTGCACAAAATAAGGTTGAAAAATGAGTTAGTTTGAAAAGTGTTGATAATAATAAAAATGAAAATTATTTGCAACAGAAATGTAAAATGTCTTAGAAATCTGAAATTTCCTCGCACACAAATATGTCAACCACTTTTAAATTTATAGATCTATGCCGCCACAGACAAAGAATTCTTACAACTGTCGTTAAATTAAAAAATACCCTGTAAAATGTGAAATATTTAATGTAATCATGGTATATCGCACTTTCAGACGTGATCAATTAATTGATTTACCATCTTTTTAAAATTTACAAATAAATAACTAAATATACCACATATCAACTTCATAATGACTTTTGTATACTTGCAAGTATATAATAATTAAATTTATTTTGCATTTTATATAATATGTACAAATTTATTACCGCCCAAGGAAACAAAATTAAATATATAGTATTGTCACTTTGAAAGAGTAATAAAATGACAGTGTACATATTTTATAAGTAATGTGTTTGTTAAAATAAGTAAAACCATGTTATTAATGCGGGCATGTTTTTATATTTGGTTACGACTTATTGATTTAAAAAGCTATGAAATATTTAGTTCCATTTCTTTATTAAATTGTGAGAAGGTAGACGGATATTATGAATGACTTATTCTGTAATAATTTAAAAGTAATTCTAATTAGATCATCCTACATATATGTTGCTATATACTATGTTAAAAATTCCAAAGAGATTTCCAAAAAAAAGGGTTTCCTAATCTTTTTGTAGTTAGGAACATCTTTCCATAATCTGTTTAAGATTGGTTTTGACGATTTTAAATAATAAATGAATATGATTAGAGAACAGTTTTCAAATTAAAATACAGTTTAGCATTGTAAAACGTGATTTGACTAATTATATTGTTATATCATATTGACTGGGTTTTTATGTTTTCAAAAATAATCACATGTCAAAAAATATAATAATTTTATGAATGAGGGTCATAAAAAATTTTTACTTATTTTTAAGTAATATTATATAGTAAATGCTAAATTGTTTCGTTACACAAATTAACGTCTGGGATATTTGAAGAAGAAATATATCGAGTAATATTAATAGTGAATCAAAGACGGCTTTATACACTCATGACAGTTAAATTTATTCATATTGGTTTCGAAGTCATGACTCAATCCAGTAAATAGAGATATAATAAGGGGCATTACCTTGCAAGAGGTCAAAAAAAGAATATACTTGACACAATCCTTAAGTCTGTAAAGCTAATAAATAGATATTCTGAATTTGAAAATTAAAGTGTTGTCGCTTGAGCTGGTATATTGAAAGAAATTTGCGCGAAAACATAAATTTTGCTCAAAACGCTTAAAAAATTATTATTTTACAAAACATTGACCATTAACAATTATTTTTTGTTACATGAATAGTTATCCCAAAACAAATCGAAATGTGGTCTCGCAGGGTTTTCTTAAAAAAATTGTCTATGTTATGTCATGTGACATGGATTTTTTTATTAGAAATGAAAAGTTAAGAGTGTACGTAAAAATTATTGAAAGAGCCATTTTTTAAAATATTAATTTTATTTAAATGTTAAGATTTTATAACATAAGGATAATGAACGTAACATAAGAATAATGAATTTGTTTTCAAAAATGCATTGATTTTATTCTGTATACCATCGTAAGTTAAAAAAAAATTAATTTTAATTCGGTTATTACAGTGTGTATATATGCTTATAATTTATTTACATCTTGCTTCTATTTTTGCGAACTTCCCAGTATGGAACAGTCGACGAAATCTTTACCTTTACTTATGAAACTAAAATTACTGCATTGCCTCTAAAATTTCAGAATGTGGCAAAACAAATGGACGAAGCAAAATATTCAATTTATGTTGCAAAATACGATTGGATTTGAGACTCAGAATATAAATACGTTTTTACAATCTAGAGCTATAAATATCTGGAGCGGGGCATTAATTTTTCTCATAATAAAACATCCAATAATGTTTTTTACATTAGCCTAATGAATACTTAGAACCAGCTATCACAAAAATAGTTCATATAAAAGAAAATTATTTGCATAAAACAAATATATATTATATTCCATATTATTTTAAATAACAAATATTAAAAAAATGCAATAAAAAGTGGATTTCTTTTGAATATGTAATTTTTACCACTGTTATAATATGATGATATGAGCGACAACGGCTCAAAAATTAATGTTCAGAATAATAATTTATACACGAAATTTAAAGAATATACCATCACAAATTTTCTTGTTTTTTCACAAAATAAAAATTATCTATTTTCTGGATTAAAATTATTTACAAATTTATAAACACGGAATTCCACAGGCAGATAATAATATTTGGACTAAAATATTTGCGTTGAAGAAAGTGTTTATAGATTGATTTTATGGCATATATACAAAGACACTAAGGTATAACTTTAGGCATTACATTTTCAGTCACATATATTCAGAAATATGCAAAAGAAATATGTCCCTTATTTCTCAAAATGAAATAATAGCCTCTTATTTCTGAAAGTATTCAATCTAAAATTATGAAAAAGTAAGATTTTTTAGAAACCAAAGTAAGGGCTGCAGGAAAACTATGGCAATGACTCTAGATGTCATAATTCTTTAAATATTCTCCAGGTTTTTACACCTAAAGAAGCTGTAGGCAATGCATTTGTATGTTTAGAGGGATCCGGGCTTTTCAAATCCAGATGGATTCATTCACGTTCATTTTAAACAGATTAGGTGTTCTTCTATGAATTCAATACAGTGGTCTTTCGAAATCAGTTCTAGGTCGTTTGCATAGCCGAATTGTCTTTATGTGGTATTTGGTATACCGTGAATGTATAAATTGACTAATATGAGGGCCAGTATTGAATCTTGGGGAAGGCCATAATATAGAACTCTGACTTTGCTGACCTTGCCATCAAGAAACACTTGATAGGGTCTTTAAGTATGTGAAAGTCTTCAATAATGATGCAGATTTGCAGATATGCAGGCTGCCACCTGTGGTGGTTTTAAAAGTAGCCCGTAGCAACACATGGGATTATAAGAAAAGGTTAGGTGCGCAAAACTACTTAAGACTTCAAGTTTTCATCTAAACCTTTGTCAATATTTGTCAGTACAGCTGTAGCCTGGCCAAAATCCTGCTTTTTTGAGGAGAAGCACATAACTTGTCTACCGTTAGTGCAATGCTGTTGTATATTATCCGCTCAAGAAGCTTGTAAGTCGGGTCATGTAGTACAATTGGTTAGTAGCCATCTGTTCCATGGGTTGTCTTTGAGGACTTGATAAAGGTGCATGTTTGACCTTTTATAGCAAATGGAAACTTTCCAGTTTTTATCACATAATCAATAATCCTGTAGGCCTTGTAAAAAAATTACAATCTTCTCCTGGGAGCGGATCCACAATTTTTTTATAAATTATGGAAATATCTTGACTTTTTCACGCGCCTTGCTAGTGCTCACTTACTTAAACCTTTCGATTACTTTATTCATAGAAATCACATGGCCATATTTACAATTTTGAGTAATTTCTAAATTAAAAATTTTAAGCGCATGCGTATATTTTGTGGCTAGGTGCTTTCAACAGTTTTCAGCAATTAAATTCGGGAGAACTCTTGACGGAAATGCCTATTCATGGGCTCTAGATGTTAAATGCCAGTTGCCAGGCCCTGCGAATAAATTTCATGTTTTAAATTTGCTTCCCTATTTTAATAGATGAACCTAGATCCTGGGTGAACCAGGATCCTATAAGATTATCTACAAAAGTACGGTTCTTATCTTGTTGAAATTATGCCACAAACTTTCCGTATTCGAATGCCAGCATAGTATATATTTCTTGCGATTAACTCGTAGGATATTTTTGGGTCATGGAAATTATTAATTTTTGTAAGTGCTAGTAGCTTTCTATTGAAGGTAGCCACCGTCTCATAGAATCATCAAGTCTACTGAATTATGCCTTGATTTATTTGATATCGAATGACTAGGCGATATTGAGTAAAACAAGGTCTCACATATAATCATAATGCTAAATGATTGCTCTAAACTATTCTGGAAGATATTCTTATTTAATTTTTGTTCTAAATAAAATTCGTTGCTAGTTTAAAATATCTCTGGGATTATATAATCTTTCATAATATTATGGCAACTTAAACGAACGTACATCTTTGGTAATTCAGAGTTAACTTTCATTTAAAAAGTTTTCTAATTCCAGTAAATTCTATGATCAGCCAATTATAAACATCGTCTGAATGGTTAATTACGGACTAATTGAGACAAAGGATTCAGTATAATATTTTTTTACTTATATTTATTTTATTGATGAACGTAAAATCATGTTAAGAATTTTTGTTAAAAATTTAACACCTTAAATAGTTATTTCCGTTATTTCAATTAAATACAGAAAACGTTATATTATCGACTTTTATTGTTATTACGGAAAATAATAAATATTTCGAAGAAACTTCAAGATGTGCATATACCTCTTTTCCTCAATCTCCAATTGTTGGTTGTTCAATATGGTATGAGTGTTTATAACTTTGTGTATTCTCATTTCGAATATTTCATTTTGTTTTCATTGCATTAAGGACATGTTATATAGAAAATGAAAAAAAAATTAAATAATTATTAGGAAAATTTTATAAAAACATTAACTTGGTGATATTTGATGATTTTTGGGAAGTAAATAAATATTTACACGATTTTGTCTAAATTTCACAGAAATATCTAAAACACTACGCACAATGATGTGAGAAATTATACATTTCAATAATTATGTTCACCATAATGTGATGAGTCTAATGTTAGGAACAAATATTTACTACCGAAACGATTTAATATTTTTATATAACTACTGTAAAAGTGAGTTATTTAGTGACATTTGTAGCAATGAAAATATTTTTCTAGGTTAAAATTGGTTTGGTAAGTGAACTGATCAAAGATCTACATAACTGTTGACAAATTTATGAAGCACGAGTGTTTATTAAGCCCGTGGGTAAATTCGCGTCACAATCAGCGATGCCCATATTGTTTTCTACTTGCACTTCTGGGCTTATTGCATGAATATCTCCAAACTATTTACTGCCACGCTCCGTCTCGTCACTGCCGCAATCAACTGCGATCCTCGCGAGAAGTGTTTCTTTTAAATGTTACATTTATTTCAACCTCTACATCCAAATATTACCGATGTACATTAGCTTGTTTCTTATTGAAAAGAAGAACAAAACAAAATTAATAGTATTTTTTTAAAATTCATTCCTGTCGTTTATTCGATATATTTCTTATAAGTAATCGAAATGTAATTTTAGTTGTGCGATATGCCTTGACTTTCTTGCCTTCTGCTCAAATTGTTCCTGTTGCCGGAAAACTATATCATGCCTCCGAGTAACATTTTAGTGAATTTATGTGCAAATTAATTCAAATCAAACGTTTAACAACGCCCTTCAATTTAATGATCCTCTCGAGCAGAGCACCCAGGAGAGGATTTACTAGATGTGTTTATTTATAACATAATATGAATTTCCCGAAATTTTCCTAGCCACAGGGTCTAATTATAGATACTTTAATAGGCAAATTTTTTTTTCAATATAATACATACACCATTTTGTGATTTTGCAATTTCACTTAACAAACTTAGATTTTCTATTTCAGAAAAAGAATGAATCGTGGACGGTTTTTAATAAATATATATATATATACATATATATATATATATATATATAAATATATATGTATATATATATATATATATATATATATATATGTATATATATATATAAATAGAAAGGGACCAAGAAAACATCATGTCTAAACCAAGTTATTACATATCACATATCACCAATCACAAGTGACATTGAGGACTCAGATGAGGATCTCAATTTCCTAATGCTTCATAAAAGTAAGACACCATCTAAGGTCGTACCTACTAGTTCATCGTTGTCTTCGTCCAGCACCGGCAGTAGCAGCTCTAAGAACTCATCAAGTTCTAGTAGCTCGTCGGACATCGAAGATATTAGGCACATGCAAAATTTGACCTTCAAAATGGTATGGTTGTTAAAATTAATGCCCCAGAGACCGTGATAGAGGAAAAAAAGAGTAGAAAGAGAGTACTAAAACCAACAATATGAAAATCAAAGGTTGCAAAGTTCTGAGGAATTCTGATAAACCTTACCAGTCTTTGTCGAAATAAAAGACAAGTGCGAGAGAGAAAATTTGGACCTCGCCTAAAATGTGAAGATAAGGTAAATGAAATACCAAGGCAACTGCTTTTTGATACGTTTCCAGGACTCTCGTAAGCTTAAAAGCAGAGAGAAATTATATTACGATATTCACAAGAAATAAAGCCGAAATATTGATACTCGAGCACACAACATTTTAAAGTTCTTAATACCACCTTTTATATTAAGTTTGATGGATCAAAAATTAGGGTAGCCAAACGGTTTTTTCAAATCCACCCTCGACACGAGATATAAAGTGATACAAATGGCACTTTCCAAGAAGTCGGAATCAGGAATTATACAAGCTAAATTGAAAGGAAAATACGTCCACAAATTAAACAGAGCGTAATAGATTTTATAAATTATATTCCAAGGATTGAATCCCACGTCTCGAGAGCTGAGACAACAAGGGAATTTATTTCAAGTGATAAACCATTTTCCTATATATACAGAGATTATTAACAACTTCGTGAAAAGGATAGTTTAGCTTTTGACATTCAACAAGATATTCAACACCGAATTCAACATTTCTTTTTTCGTACCAAAAATATATCAATGCGATTTGTGTGAAAAGTACAAGAATTCATATGGCGAAGAAAAACGCAAGTTAAGCCGAGAATATGAACAACAGCTGAAAGAAAAAACTTTTTTAAGAACTGAAAAAGGAAACGACAAAAGTAGGACCAATGGTACTATCGAAGCAGTTTACGTCTTCCAGACAGTATTGCAGTTTCTAAAGGGACAAATATCCTTATTGTTTTATAAATCCAGAATCAACTGCCGCAATTTTACTATCAGCGATTTAAGGCAAAAAGATATGTGCTGCTTTTGGGATAAAACTAAAGGAAAGAGAGGAGCTATTGAAATTGACAGCTGCATATTCAACTACGTTCAGCTTAGGTAGACAAAAATCCCAATAAAGAAAGTAACATAATTTGTACGCGGACAATTGTGGCGGTCAACAAAAAAATAAGTTTCTGTTGTCTGTGTAGATTAACAAGTTTATAGTCATAGCTGTTATTCGCAAGGTATTAATATGTGGACACTCACAAAATGAAGGTGACAATGTTCATAGTATCATCGAAAAAGAAATTAAAAGATATATGTATTCGGGTCTAATCTATATATTAAAGAGACATAAAACTTTGATTGGTAAGCAAAAAAGACGGAAAATCTTTACACAGCCGTAAAAATGACGCATGATAGGCTTTATGATATCAAAGCTTTGCAAAAATCGGGGAACACCAATTTCAGTAGAGAAATCAAGTCAAGTGGCATAACATTAACGTCTGGATCTGGATCTGCCATAAAACAATTGTTATTTCAATTGGAATGAACGCCATTTCAAAATCCTATTGTGATGTTTATTATAAAGACGTTTTGGGCGATAATGATAATTGATTATTTTATTACTATTAAAGTGTTTACTTTTGCTTTTAACTACCGGCATTGTAAATCAAAATATTACTAAAAAATGGTTCAAATTAAAAAACTAAAAACTCAAATCGGTCTAAAGTTATACGATTTAAGTAATTGTGATTTTCAATGATGATGATATCAAAGTGGTATTATTAGTATTTTTAATATTATATGCATAAGTATTATTTTCCTTATTATTTGTTGTTAAATACACAATTACCAACATTCTTTGCTATGTTCAGCATGCTCATCTAAGTTTTTTTTTTGTTTTTATTTTAACTTGCAATATAAAAAACTAAAAGTTACAATTTGAGACTATCTTTATAAATATTGTCATGTCCATAGTGCACAACAACACTCAAAACTTTAGTCTAACTCCAGAACAGTTTTATCGCTATGATTGGTTGATCTCAGATTTAACGCACAGTATTGAGACTGCTTTTGAATTTCAATCGAGTCCTACCAACATACTTTGCTATGTTGCGATTAATTAATGTTTGAGATTTAAAAATTTCCGACTCAGCGCTTTTCACTCACAATTATAATTTACTACAACTGATAATTAATCAACATATCTAATAACAAAAGAAGATATTTTTTACGTTAAACTATAGATGATATAAACATGCACAAGTGATAAGATAAGAAATTTACATCTTTAATCGAGATATCATTTAAATAATGATCTGAAATATTATTTTAATATTGGTAATGTAATACCCGTAAGCCATCGTTACATAAATTCTAGGTACGTTAATTTCATATATATATATATATATATATATATATATATATATATATATGTATAATTTTTTAACCATGATTTCATATGAAGTGTGTTAATTATGTTATGTTAGTGTTAATTTATGAATTATAAATTATGTATTAACAGAGAAATATCATACTAAAATATAAGTCAAATGTGATTTTATATATGCATTTATACTTGATTGGTTTTCATAGAACGGAAGGTTCCTAAATCTTTTTTCTGTTGGGTTACTATTTCCAATGATAATTTTCTTAAAAGTATATAATTAAGGACATAAAATTATCAGTTTTTGTTTTTTTAAATATGATATCATAAATTATATTTTTAATAACATATGTCTAATTTCCGTAATTAATTCAATATTTTATTCCTATTTATTAGCCAATGTTCCCCTACTCTTGGTCACAGGCCACTCTATATGTTAAATTATGATAAATAAATTCAGAATGGTATTATGTTTAAGTTTATTTTAACTCATTAAAAGAGAGCCAACTTAAAACAAAATTTACCAACAGAGGTTCAACGCTAAATAACAAAAAATATACACACACTTTTTAAGCAATACGGAAATAACTAGCAAATTAATTTTCAGCCCCAATATACGATTAAAAAACAAGATTCCTTTAATATCTTTCTTATATCTGCATTTAAAAAGCATTGATCAATACAGAAAACTTCTGTGGTGCACAAGGATACGGTAATCAGTTTCACTGTTTTTTTGAGTTAGTCGCTGTTTAGATCTAGGTGTGCGAAATGTATTAGCAGGATGCGCTATAATATAAATCGATTAATCATTCGTTGGGTACAATCTTCATAAAGTGCGATAATATTATACTATAATATTATTAGAGCGATAATATTATTAGGGAGATATTTGAATAATCTGTTAATTTCCATTGACACGTATTTATTGATGCAATAAAATTACAAAATTGTAATCACAGATTTACTACCACGTTTTATATAACTTGATACGTGCTCTTAACATTACTATGGCGTATGTGTGTTGTATATTGCCTGATTTTTAAATAAATTCAAATAACTAGGTAAATTTAGAAAATATAATAAAATGTCTGCGCTGCTCATTTTCAATATCTGAATAAATAATGGTTAACCCCTGTGTGCCATACCCCTTACAGGACTATACTCTGTGTCTAAAATACGCCATAAACTTTAATCAGCTATAGAGAAAATAGAAAAAGATTTAAAAGCAAACGTTTAGTGATAATAAAATAACAAATAAATATTTTTTTTATTGATAACTAAATGAAACTACCTGGTGCAATATTATTTCTACTTTATTTAAATTCTTAACCACGATCCAGGTTTCGTTGTATGACAACATTTTCAGGTGGGCAATTTGTAAATGTTAGGTTAGGTCTATCTTTACAAATTGCCCACCTGAATATGTTGTCATACAACGAAATCTAGGGTGTGGTTAAGAATTTCTACACGTATTGTGGATTGTATACGATTGATTTAAATTGGCATGCGTTGTTGAGGGCGCTGTACTGGAACTTTTCTCGGTGGAGGGCGTGACCTAACTATTTTGGTGTTTCCGTCCAACAGCCACATGTATTGGGCTGAAGTGGTCTACTTTGCAATATATAGTCGATGGTAATTACCGAAGCGAGCAGATGGTAAATCATCCGTTACCTGAATTGTATCCATCCGTTACCTGAATTGAATTGTGAATTCCCGCCACTGCTTCTATCTGATCGGGCTGTTCAGTTCTGTATAGAAGCCTTGAATTGCTACTTTTTGGTGGTGTCTGTGATTGTTGGTAGTTTCGCGGTTTGTCGTAACTCTGACCGAGGGTGCATCAGTAGGGCTTCAACGAGTTTCTTTATTTCGGGTCCCGCGCTACATCTTTTCTCCGGTGTTACTGAGCGTTGTTATCGTGGTCCTGCCATCGTAATCTCTTCATACAACGGTCAATGATAGTCGCCGCGATGGCCCTGGTCGCTATCGTTTCGTGATTTTGACTTCTTTTACAGTGAACGTAGAACTCGTCTGACGGCCATCGTTTTTTCAGGAGTGGTGCGGAAAATAAAGAGTACCCCGCTCGCCGCAGATCTCAATGAAGCGCACAGTAGACCAGATCCTCTTCTTAACATTCATAGATTAGAACGACATTTCGCTGAATACTTAGGCGTTCGATAGTATTTGCTTCATTGCTGCTCCTTTGAACCCAATCTTCCACTTATATTTTCAAGATCTCCATATCTTTACCGGTTGCTTTTCAATTGCAGTTTGTTTTAGCTCTCCCACTTGTTTTAACTCTGCCAGGAGATACGGGGTATCTAATTCAACTAACTTGATCCGGGTCTGTGCGCTCGCGAATGGTTGATGAGCGGAAAAAGACGATCATTATGCGTGCCTGCCTATTCTCTCCATTCTTCTTATTAGAGGTTGTAAATCCACGACAGCCTGATTGTTGTGTTTGTTCTCGATTGTGATAGTCGCTCGATTCCTACTTTGGTTTCAGTGACCACTATCGTAAATAAATTCCGCGGGCCGCCGCGTACATTGAATGAATCGCAGACACCCAATAACTGCGTTGGTTTCGGTGACCTTAGGCATAAAGGATTTGGATTCACAATCGTACGGTTTCTGTGATTGTTGTGGTGGCTTTCGGCGTCGTGGGCGCTGTCACTCATTAATCTAATCCATTTTTTGGATCATATTAATATTTAAAAAATATCGAATTTCATTGATATTTAAAAATATCGGTTTAGTGAAGCATTACAATCAATTTTAGCATTGAGGTAACTACTATTTTATCAAATTAAGTTTTCAATAAAAAAACCCAAAACATACAGGTTAGGTCTAATGCATTAAAAAACCCTTATATGTTAACTTCCTCTCCTAAATTGTTTACCCTACTCAACTCCCACAATTTCTAATTCAACTTCGATCTGTACTAATTTTTGTGTCATGTACAACGGTTAATTACGAAATCAATTTATTCGCCTAATCACCTAACAATTATTTTAATTGTGTATAAAAGGAACATTAGCCACTCGAACAAATTTCTTATCTACGATAATTAATCAGCTGAATAAATCGATTATTGCTCATGTTGGTTTATTGTGTTCGTTCAGGTGAAACTTGTGTTTGGTAAGAAACGTTTCTTTCAAATATTTGATAATTGAGATATAAAAAAATAGAGTTCATATTACTTACATACCACTGTTTCATAAGAACTTAAAATTAATTGTGGAATAAATATTAAATGAATTAAAATGGATATTGTTAGCTACAAAAGAACTTGGAAGTATTTTCAGTATTTAGAAATGCTAATTTATATTAAGAGGGACGCATACTCAAAGGAGTCTAAATTAGTCTCAGGCACATGGATGACGATAATCAGACGTATAATATTTTTATTATACGCGGCGATATGTCTCCTGACACTTCTTCCTACGAGAATTGTACTCTGTTTTTCCTACGAGAGTAGTATAAGAAGACCATCTACGAAATAATATTTTCAGCTTTCTTAAGTTATATCATATATACAAATGCATTTTTGGCAACAAATAAATTTCCTCAGTTTATTGCCGAAATTGAAGTATTGGATTTTTACTTGGACTTTGATTTTAAAAAATTGTTATGAAGAAATGAACAGAAAAACATTTTTCAAATTGTATTTTTATTATCGTACTTTACTTCGCAACGGCTTTTATAAGCAACACATTATACGTCAAAAAGTTTGAACACCGAGATATTATTTACTACGTTATTATGTGGTATTGCGATGTTGAATGTGTTCTGTTTAACACTTCGTTAAATGATATTGTGAAGAGAATTGAATATGGAAATTCACACCTTTGCAACCTGGTCATTGTCGATAACAGTCGTTGCTTACGTGGTGATTACAATGCGATGAGAACTTTTGAAGACGTAAGCTCTGTTATTATCCGAACGACTCAAATATTTATAAAGATTGGGGACATGTGTATTATGCTAAATAAAGCCCCCTACTTACAAGTAAGACGTTATTTCTTTATTCCATTTAAAATATTTTAAAATCATGACTAGTTTAGTTTTGCCAACATTGGGTTTTATTGGAAAAAGTATTAATCCTTTTAAAGTTTTATCTTTACTAAATATGGAGATTATATAAACTTGCTAGGTTATTCAGATTAATCCTTACATTAGAAGCATTTTCATTAGCTGTTAGGCCAGAAAATTGCATAATTTAGAAAATCACCCAGGTACAGCCGGTTTAATATACTTGTTTACCCTTAAATTTATTTTTAATTCATTTAAAAATACGCCGTTAAAGATGATTATGACCTTAATCTATATTTATTTCGTTACAGATTATGCTAGTATTTTCAATTTCTTTTGGAAATATATTTGTTTCACTTCAACATATCATTAACTTTGCCGCCTCCGAGGTAAGTAAATGTTTAGCAATGTTTTAATTTTGTAATTTAAATTACATAAAGTTTTTTAATTACTTAATATGACATTGATCTCATAGACTGAATTATACACATTAGCCGTATCTATGATGTTATGGTTAACGCATTTGATAGCTGGTTTGATCATCATATGCAATACCAGTGAGAGACTTACGTAACGACTTCGGTTTACTCGGACACTTGGAATGAAATTAATTCTGTATAACAAAATTCGTAAGTTAACTGTTTATATTGGAGCCATGCAGATACTAGTCAAGATTTATTACATTTACGTGTAACTATTTCTCCTATTTTGAGTTCAAATATTTTCATTACACGAAATTTTTCTTCAACGCAATGCAACCCATGTTGGAAGACCTGTGCCAACAGCTTTCAACACCTGGATTCGCTGAATTCAAGATAGCCCGCTTCGTCACACTCAACAAGTCGCTCTTGCTTACTTTTTTGTGTTTATTTTCGACAAACCTTATTGTGATATTTCAATTTTATTATATAAAAAATAATTTTATAAATTTTTCATGAAGAAAACTGGAATAAATAGATACTTCAGAATAAATCGACATATCATTGCATTTTGCAGACTCACGGGGATAGTCCATGTAGCAAATATACCTACATTTGTACGTGCACGTTGGAATAATAGTTGACTTACACGAAAATTTTCCTCAATGGGTAAACTTTTGATATTTAAAAATATACATATTTCTCGACTCGTAATAATAAAATCAAATTGTTATATTGAACTAAATTAATTGTAACACTTTCAGTTGCATTTTAAAACTACTTGTAACAGGTGGAAGGTATATGAAGGTATATGTTAATTCGATTACAAAAAAATGCTAAATACATGCAAATTATCAAATTGCAGTAACTCATATAAACCTATTAACATTTTTATTCAAATTTACTAACATTAGAAATTATAAATGAGTTTTGACCTTGGAAAGATTATAACTCCTATGGTTTTATATTAAAATTGATTAAACTTAAAAAAACAATTAGTTCTTGTTGCTTTATTATACTATTTTTTTACAATTAAATGAAACTACGTGATGTAGTATTATTTCTACTATCTTTAATTTCTTTACCACGACCTAGGTTTCGTTGTATTACAACATCTTCAGGTGGGATATTAGCAAAGATTTCTTTGCTAATATCCCACCTGAAGATGCAAGATTTCTTTGCTAATATCCCACCTGAAGATGTTGTAATACAACGAAACCTAGGTCGTGGTAAAGAAATTAAAGATAGTAGAAATAATACTACATCACGTAGTTTCATTTAATTGTGAATAATGAATTTCTACAAAATTAACGCCAAATATATTCAATATTAGTTTTGATATAAATAAATGAAATAATTCACTAATATATTAATATGCAATGTTTAAAATGTTAAACGCAAATTCATATAAAATATTTAGCTTTTACGTTCCATTTCATTTTAATAGATTTTTTTACTAAACGGCTATCAAATGACATTCGAATTAATCGCATGAAAGACAATTAAGTTCTGAATGCATTGATTTCAATACTTACGTTTTCGTTTATGTATTATAGAACCAAACTGACATTCTTCAATACGGATAAACAGGCTATCGGTAATGAGAACAGCATCTGAAAGTTAATTATACATAATAATAAACAAATGAATAATTTTTCTGTAACGTTAGTTTTAAATTATTAGAAACCTTACCCATCTGAAATTGAAATGCGTTATGAATTTTATTACATAATTCCATAAATTCTACAAAACAAAAGTGATAAGTGGTAGAAATTTTTTTTCTTTAGTCGTAAATAAAAACGGCAATCCACAGAAATAATCGTTTCTTCATTCCCATTCCTGTTAAAGACGTGATGAATCCTCCAGAAAAATGTCCTTGTTTTATAATCTTCCAAAAAAGAATTAACAAATCGCAGCCGCGTAAGACTGAAGTACAACATAAAGTAAAAAAGAACTATTTCTAAATCGTATATAATTCCACGGATTATTGTAATCACTGAATGAGTAAACTCGTATCGTAAAAGAAGTGATAAATTAGACATATAAACATATATTCCAATCGAGAAAACTTTACAAAGCACTACGGTATAAAGGATCAAATTGTGACGTATTTTGTCTCTTTTATTCAAATCACGCTGATGAATTGGCTCAAAAAAATCATCTACCATATCAGTGCTCTCTAAAAGTTTGCGGAAAATATTTTGTGAAAAGAATACGTCTGCGAGCATTTTATAAAGAGTATATAAATTGTCAAAGATCTTGAAAAATGTACAAACAACAATCGAACTGTACAAATGCTTTAGACTATTATTTAATTTTGTTTGATCGGTGATGTTACTACCAACACCAAGAACTGATCGAAGTGTCAAAATTGGCCATAAAGTATCAAAAAAATGTTCCCCATTTCTATTACTTGTAGGCATCTATTTATCGCGATTTTACTGATTCTACTGATTCTTTTCATAAGAATCATACACAGGAGGTTAACTCGTGAAATGAGCTGACTCACGAAATTGAACGCAATAGTGAGGCTCACACCTGATACAAAAATAAACTCAAGGGTAAATCAATAAGTAATTGATTATTGTTTCAGATGGATGTTCCTTCCATTACGATTCCATTACAACTGGTACCTGAACTCAATGTACGCAACAATTATAAATGGGAATACCCACACCGCTACGGAATACTTAGTAAAGTTAATTTATTTTAATACATTAAATAAATTTACGGAAACATAAAAATTCGTTTTATTATTCTTGTTGATTTAAAAATGTTGACCATTGAACGTGAATAATGTCGCCGAAGCTCGATTAAAACAATTTCAATATTTCTTGAGATAGTATGTGATGTAATTATTGAAATCACTTATTATAAATGTTATGAAACACATTGGTAAATATTTACTCATAAGATGGAAGTACCCACACTTGACGTCAATTTAAATTTATTTTCTCTTGAATACTTTAAGAATTAAAATTGTAAAACATTAGATACCGAAAGGTACCATTTTAGGTGCCAAGCAAATATTGCACTTGTAGTAGATGCATATTTCATTTTTTTTGTAAAATTTATATCACCAATTTTTAAAATACTGAAATTTTTTGTCTTTGGATCTGATTAACCATTACACAATCGCAAAAATTATCCTATTTCAAAACTTGCTATGAAAGAAAATCAACTGGATTCCAATAAGGGATGCTGAGAGCATCAGCGAATGTTGTTGTTGTCGTGTCCACATAAGATGAAGAATATCTCATATGGAAAAATGGTTGCCAGAGCCTCAAAAAGGTTGGAATTCTTCTAGTCCCGCAATGGTAGTGCAACTGTGTACTGTTAGTATTCTGCACTTATAGCTCCTGGCAACAGTACTCGGAGCCTAAATCGCTAAAAACACCAAAACCCGATAACGTTGGAAACTGTAAACGTCAATATTTTGCTCAGATTCATAGACCGCGGCTTTGTATTTATCATGGTACGCTACGGAATACATTATTCGTGTTGCACCGGTTGAGAGTAACAGCAGAACCGACTGAAGACTACGAAGGAAGGTAAATGCCGATAGATTAAAACGTCGCAGACGACATTATACGAGCGAGATTTCGACCAAACATTAATGCGATTACACCTCCTTTCTGAAGAGGGCCACTAAATGTGAACACGAGGGCTAACAAAAGACAAACAGGATGCAATGTTTAAGACGTGTGGCAAAATTTTCGGCCACTGCCACTCAACCTAATAGATGTCAGGATCAAAACGTTACTGACAAGCAAGATTTCGAATAAAAATGAATGCTACAGATCGCTGGTTCACGAGACCTTCCTTCCTGTACGAGAACCAAAAACTACTGCGACGACAGTCGAAAAACAACAAGACAGTAGAATGTAGCTTCCATTCTATGGATTTTACATTCCTAGCACATAAAAAGACATAAATTCAAAGTTATTCGTGTATTTCAGAATAATTAAAATAAAAATATCAATTTGGTCTCTCCCAATCAAACTCAGCAAGGAACGGATATGGCTTGAGTTATCTCATTAAAAGATACCATTAAAGTTACCTTTGCCGTCAATAATATAAAGACAATAGCTCTTTATTCACTTCTTATTTCTAAATATAAAAACAATATAAATGGATAAAAAAGTACGGTACAAATCGAACCCATATTTAAAAGAGGTTTTACAGTGATTATGACACATCAAAAAAATCTTGAAAATCATAAATATAAAATAATAACAGAGGCTTTTTCACTAACATGATGAATAATACTTAGTTTCCAATTATTCAACTAACAAATATTAAACTTATACTTAAATTCTTTTAAAATAAGATTTAAGTTTGATTCGGAACATATTATCAAATCGCGGGAAAGATAAGTAAATATTGTATTATATAATATTATACATAGGTAAATTATGGATATAAAATAGAAAATTAGAGAAAATACTGAAAAATAAATGGCAAATAAATTATATTTTATTCAGTTAGTAAATTACAATTATGTTATTTAGGGAAACTTTTACACGTGACATGTGTAGAATTCATTTATGTACATAAACCTGTAAAGCATGCTAATCAGACGTGTATTTATTAAAATTTACTTACAGACAATAACAATGTGTTGTATTTATGCGGTAATATCGCATAAGTCCAACCAATAGGTGATAAGAAAAAAAGACAATTTTCATTTATCTCGTTTATGGAGAAATCCTAAAACTAATAAAGGAGACTCAAGTTATACGTAAAATTGAATCCCTATGCAAAGAAAAGAAATATTTTAAGTCATTATTTCACCCCGACTGGTGTGTCGGCACTTGAGTTTCTTTTTATCAACCATGAACATTCATATGATGGCTGGTCAAATTTTCTGTTTCTGTTAATTTTAATCGCGTCTGTAAATACACATGGAGGAGTAGACATTTTTTGGGATCTTGAACAAAATGTTTTTAGTTATGGCAATTATTAAATATTCCAAAATTGGAACACAAAATTTTAAAATTTATTTGATTCTGTCTTTAATATTTTGTCCCAGAAATAAACCAACAATTTTGCAAGTGATTTAAAGTAGTAAATCATTTTTTTATTTAAATAAATACATTTATTATAATCATTTTCTGTTTCAATTGGAAAATTACATAAAATAATAAAAGGTTTTCAAATGTTTGAATGGTTAAAAAATTTACGAAATACTTTAGAATATTACGGATTAACTATTAAATTTTCTAGTAACTTTTGTTCGAAAGTCTACAATTCTTGTCCCATGGATTAAATATGTTTTGTAAAAACACATAATTTATCAAGATTCCGTCACTTAAACCAATATTATATTTACGCCATTTAGCCATGGATTATATTTCATAGAAATTAAAATTACTTTATGGGATTTTATTGGTAACGGAAAACAAATATGCCCAGTTTCAATTCTACTTCATTTAATGGCACACGTCATTATATTTCCCATTCCCTTATAAGCGATTTGCAAATTGTTGGTTAACGACGCCCGTGGCGTCCAAGCTCGTGTAACGATAATTAATAGACGACCATCTCTTTTATATATTTTCACTTAAACACGCTTGTACGTTTCCGGACACGTATTACATTAAGTAGCGATGCATTTGTCTAAAATTTTTCATATAGAAATCACGAATACAAAATTTAAAGGTACCCTCTGTTATATCGTCCTGTCAATTATTTTGTTCGGTATCGGGAACAGTAGCGCGCAGTGCCTTATGTTTATATATAGTTAATAATTACATATAGTTTGCTCTGAACATTTATATGCATAAAATATTTACGAAAATTTAAACATATTTCAATTATGCTATTCATGTAAAACACACACTTCGATATATGATTTGTAGTTCACACACATAGAGCGAACGTTTCCGGTTGCTTGAATTTTAGATAAAACGTACAAACTTCATTCCTATATTGTATGAAATTACAGAAACTTCTCGAATCAGAGATGTTCCATAAGAAATTACAATTGATTACCTTACCTTAAAACGTCGGTTTATAGTCTCAGGTCGGTTTATAGTAGCAGAAGTTAGATTATCGGCAGACTGGAACAATGTCGTAATTATATTTACATATAAGCAATGAATCATTTTGCTGTTATAACGAGCTCGCTGTTAGTTTATTGTCTTCTTCTGAAAATAATTTTATAAATAATTTTAATAGTTGTCAGGTTTTAAAATATACGTATTATATTTTATAAATGAAATATATTTTGGCAGTGAAATTTTCGTTATGTATTAAAATTAATATTTTATTAGTTTATTTTTGAAGTGCATTTTCGTTGTGACAATAAATAGCAAATGGCGACTTACTGTTTATTACGTGAATAAAGTAGGATTTTTCAATTTACCTTTTAGTGAAAAAATAGTATAATTGGGAATTGTAGATCAAAGCCAATTTTTAAACTATATATTCGTAATGAATCTAGTGTACGGCATTTTCACAGGAATTTTTATAATCAGTATTGGTGGTTAATTAGAAGTTGCATTTCAAATAAAATGTCTTGCTGACCTTGTTCACTATTCGAATAAAGGTGGTTTTGATAGTTTAGATAATTTGACAAATTCTGGTAAAAAATATGCTAATTCTGAAAAAATATTTATCGTGCACAATTAAACCACAAAATTTTAACTTTTCGCGTATAGAAATTTGTAAGGAGGAACTAGTTACTACTATCCGCAATATAATGACATAGAAATACAAATAATTTAATAAGGTTAATAGAAACTATTGTATTTTTAGGTAAGCAAGTATTAGCTTTACACGGTCATGATTAAGGTCATACTTAAATAAATCCGTTAATTACGTGGGCGGTTTATTATTTTTCAATGCCTACGATTCGATTGGTGAGACACATTTTCAATCTATTACACAATCAATGTTGTCTTCAGTGCTATCAGGGGCAGTTGGCGGACGCTCGCGCTTTTGATTATATCTATATATTGTTTCCATGTCCGACCCCTCGCAGCTTGCTTTTTTCAAAATGTACTGCATGCCACTATTCGAGAAAAGTGAAAACATTCGATTCAGCGTCAAAATATACCGCTGCATCAGAATATACGTTATATTGTTGACCACTTCAATTTTTCATGAAATATTTTTTTGTTTATTCTGTGCACGTAATAGGTTTCGATGCGTTATGAATTAAATGTATGTAAAAAATGTATCACATCAAATTATTAATTTGATGAATTTGACGTATATATGCAATTTATTGACCTTATCTGGACAAATTGTTTAAATTTGTTAAATTTCAAAACACAATATTATTACTTCCAATTATTTTTAACAAACGATTGACCTAATTATTTACCATTATTTGGATAACGCTCGGTTAATTTTATTTTCTGTTTAAACCTCAATAAATTGTATGCACTCCGATTTCAAGGAAGTATTATATTCTTTTGTTTTGTTGTTGGAGTATAACATAACGAGTGCATAAAACGAATTCTAAGATGAATTTACAAGAATGAAATAAATATCATCATCATCATCATATATATTAATACGCTAAGGTTAAGATGTTACTCTCCCTTTTTAGAAAAAACCTCACAACTAATCCACATAAATTATATATCATTTTATAGATAATTGCTTGCTCTACCGGCATCCACAACTAAAAAATTTGGTATTGCTATTGTTTTTGCAAATTAATTAATTATTAAAATTATATACACAAAACAACAATGCTGCCATCTAACGGCTCAACGTCAATATGATTGACAGTCGGTAAAATTTTTGTTTAATTTCATATCCACTCACGTATAAATAAAGTGGCGCTTTAGCTCAATGTCTTTGATACTTGCGCCTCTATATGTAAATTTTAGTAAAATATTTGTTTGATCTGTCATCTGAGCTTCATAATGGAATAAATAATGCGAAGACTTCGCACGGGTCACGCTAGTATTTCTTATATCACTTACGACGAGATATTGAAAACAGTTTCTGGTACCTCTTTATCAGAGTTATTCATGAAATATATTGAGTTTGTTGTATTCGAGTTTCTGGAAAGAGAATATGAGGTGCTGGTAACACCTAAAAGTATTTATGTTTCACATTTTATTATTCTTCTTTATATTGTAATAACACAATTATAGTTACGTAATTATATTAATATTTTTTTCATTCATTCAATGGATATTGAAAAGAGTACAAATGTAAGAATTTCTGTTTTAAAAATAAATATTTTAAATTAATTCTTTTAACTGATAATATTTCACCAACAAAAAAACCAGAATTGTAAAGACGTACTCGCGGGTGATGAAGTATCACGTTTATTTCCCTCTGTAATTACAATAAATAATTTATGCAGCATTTGCGAGAATTGATATGGGTCAGTTTTAAAAACAAAATCACTATATTAAAGAAATCGTAACTGACATTCGATAGCGTAAGTGTTTAATTCAATTATTCATATTAATGGCAAAGAAACTAATTGATGATCGGGCATTAGAAAGATTAACGTTGGTTAACTAGTACAGCAAAGGTGTTGTTTCTCAGTGCTTTTATTATTTTATACGGTCCCACACAAAGAAGAAATGATGCTTCTCTTAACTTTAAATGATTTTTGGGGTAGAGGAAACTATGAATGTCTTATTTTTCATATCGAGAATATTGATTATAGTAAACATTGGATTATAGTATATTCAAATGCCTTTTTAAAAAATGCATTTAACCGGCGGTGTAATATAAAATTAAAGCGATTCAAAACTACCCCATACCAAAAACAACAAAAGAAATAAAAGGTTTTCTAGGTCTAATAGGATATTCATCCCCGATTTCGCAAAACTCAGAAAATCTCTTACATCGTGTTTAAAAAAAGGTGTAAAGATTGAATTTAGGGTAAATTAGACAAATTGTTTTAAGCTTTGTCAAGAAATTTTAAATAACGATCCTTTACTTCACATTTCGAAAAGGAATTCAATTTAACAACAGATGCCTCCCACTTCGCGATTGGTTTTGTCCTTTTACAAGGGCCCATTAATTCTGATAAACCGATCGCTTACGCCTCACGAACCCTTAATGAGAGTGAACTAAATTATAGTATTTTGAAAAACAGTTACTAGCTATAGTTTGGGCTACCAAATATTTTACACTTTATCTCTTTGGTAGAACCTTCAATATTACAACTGATCACAAACCGCTACAATGGCTTATATCGCTTAAGGAAGCTAACTCTAGACTAGTACGCTGGAGACTTAAACTAGAGGAGTTCTAATATAAAATCATTTTCAAAAAAAGGCAAACAAAACACTAATGCTGATGCACTCTCCCGTATAGAAATAAATAATAATGCTTTATTTACATTTTTGGACATTCATTCTTCAGACGAAGCGATAAGCAATGAAAACATGTCGATTATCACGAACGCGTATGAAATTCCGCAATTTACTGACCTAAATAATCTTTTAGATAATAAAGATGATATAGGCAACGAAACTATTCATACGAAAGTAGAAAATCCATTACTAGAAATACCTATTTCCGAGAATCTTTTAAATGTCTTTAATAATCAAGTTAAGATTCAACTCCTTTGGATACACCAAATAAGCCGAAAAGAAAAGACGTATTTCCAAATAAAAAGCGATCAATAGCCCAAATCCGATTCGATAACATAAAAGATTACATAATTCAAATGTTCAATACGGCATTTGCCTGTCTGACCAAATATATATTTCTGGTATTGTAACCATATTATAAAATACATTTAAAAACTCGTGATAAAAATTAACCCTCTGCAAATCACAACTCGATGACGTAATCGACATTGAACAACGAAGTGAAGTTATTAAAGCTTTCCATGGAAGCAAAACAAACAACCGCGGCATACTTGAAATGGAGCAACAAATAAAAAGACGCTACTATTGGCCCAACATAACTAAACAATTCACAAATACATAAACAATTCACACAAAACCCGTATAATATATTAAATTCAGATTTACATTCAGAATTTGACGAAGAACCCATAACCTAAAAAGAGAACATATTATTTTACTCAAAAAACCCTTTGGCCGTAAGACATAAAACAAAACCCCGCTATATAACTCAAAAGTTAAATAACGATTTAGGCATAAAATTGGTAGGTGAAACAAACCAACAATTTCATAAAAGAAATGTACGCAGACCTTTTAATAACCAAGAAACTCCCCACTTAGTTTAGAAACCTTAACAGACTATATATTTTTTATCATTACCGAGACCGATCACTATATGCTATCAACTTCTAATACCCGACAATTTTAATACATTTAAAAATAAAGAGCCTGCACGATTTAATAAAGAATGTACAAATTATTCCGCTCTCATTACCATGCATAAAAATGCTATCGCTCTCTCGCTTATACATATTGCCCATCACAGCATCTTATTACTACACAATATTATTACCATAATACAGACTCTCAAAAATTTACATTAAATAAACAAACGTATGATAGCGATCCAACACAAAATTATTTGTTAATCGAAATGGTATCATATTACGTAGCCAACAATATAGTATTTGTCTAAAATTCCCCGTACATACCATTTCCAGTACATTTCCAGTTCTGCAATAATGAACCTATCGCAATTCCTCCAAAATCTTTCCTAGCCGTGAATGCAATATCGTACCAATATCTAAAAGACGGTGAGATTCCTGAATATTAATATCAAACTACTATACTCGTAACAAACTATTCAGAACAGTCTCAGAAAAATATCCAAGTCGAAATGAAGAAATGTACTTGCTAGCCGTTTCTGTTCAGTATATATATATAAGGCCAGCATTGCATGAGGGAGGTGTTATGAACATATGTTACTTTTTGAAGGAATTGCCTGCTTACGTAGCAAGAAAGATTTACTGCCCGCTCACCCACTCAGCACATCCTGGTTAAAACGGATACAAAGGACTCCTTTTATTAAATTCAAGGAAGTGCCATTGCAAGTTTAAATATCCAAATATCGAGAGACGATTTACTGGCCACCTATGTAGAACAAATTTATGAAACTGAAATGTTCTGCATACCAACTCGTTAGATATAAAAACCGTCTTTAATAAGCTTAGTCATTATTATACAAAACCTTGTTAAGTCAACACCTTTTGTATTTAGCTTTATAATATATATATATATATATATATATATATATATATATATATATATATATATATATATAAAACATAATTCATGCGCATTATAAGCCCGCTCGATCGGGACTGGCATGAACTTCAGTCAGCGCGGCACTGCGAGATAATAGATAGGGCTGAAAACAAAGGAAGAAAACTAGGGATGAAAACAATGTCTTTACGCAACTAGCTTTGTATTAGTACTGCCCTTACGGAACATAGGTGACTTAATCTAAGGTTTGTTTACATTGTTTTTTGTTTACATTACAAAGGCGGGCAATAGTTACTACCGTGCATTTATATATATATATAAGTGTGGCTGTCACGCGTGTGAGGATAGCGGCTGGATGCGGGCGGGGCCACGTGGTGGCGGTGCGGGTGCGGCAGCACGGCAGACCGGCGATACACGCGCCGTCTTGTTTAGTATTTACGTTACTTTAGCAACGAGCGATATACTATAAATTGTATTATTATTTTATTTATGTATTTTGTTGCTCAAAGCAGAGAGCAAATGTATGAAATTCTATGTTCAATTCGCATTAGAACATCATATAACGGGCTATTAAAAATGGTACATTCCACATAGTAAACCCAAAAAATTACGAGGTTGATGATCTCATGCGGTTTAATGTTTTAAGTATATACCACAGAGTTTATCAAAATATTTGCCAAGTAAAGTGTAATAATCTTTAAAAAAGTACCAATTGTTCTTTTCCGCTTTTTTATTTAAAAAAGCGGAAAAGAACAATTGGTATTTTTTTAATTATATTAAAAGTAATCATCTAATTTTTCCATTTAAAAAATGAATTTTGAAAATTTATTCGTTTTCAGAAAAGTAGTCCTAAAAACTACATAGTTGAAGACAGATACAGATATTGTTTCATGAATGATCTGCATTACAGTGATTTCTTTTGAAGTGAGGTGGAAATAAAATAGTAAATTTTCAGCGGAAGACTTGCCTTTTTGTTAAAATCAATATTTTAGATCGATTCTCTCACTTAAACTTTCCGGACAATAATATTAATGACCTCTCGTTATTAGGAAATAAATCTGCATAGATAGGTTAGAGCAGTTTTTGGAACAATAAATGTTTTTGGTCTTTCTCTGCAATATACCACATTTTATTTGTTATAAAAATGGAAATTATTTAAAAAATTTTATATCTCTTAAAATTGTTGAAAATTGTTGAAAAATTCAGGGCTGGGGAAACATTGCAGATAACTTTGAAATTTAATGTTTCACAAAGCGGGCGTTTTAAAATGACTTTCTTATAATATCAAGCTCGTTGAAATACACCAATATATTTCTGCATCCCCTTCACATGTGTGGAATTTCATTTGTTATTTTAACGTTTTGATGCATATTAATTCATATCTCTATCTGAAGGCCTACTTACAAAATAGCATGCACGTAACGTCTAAAACTGTAGAAACCCCAGCTGTGTAAAAGATGAATGAACGACATCATGAAGTCATAAGGGAAGAATAACTTTTTATTTAACCGCGAAGTTGTAACAGATTCACACAAAATAACTGATCGAATTTAAAAAAAGGTCAGTCATTCTTTGTAAAAGTTATTTTATAACAAGGAAATACAATTCATAAAAATTAAATTAAAACTCTTCAATAATTTGAGTACTTCCTTCATCCGTTGTATCTTTGAACAGTGAAAATATTTAATTTTGTTTTTTAATTACCTATTATTGAATAGCTTCAAATGTGTTTATTGTAGTTTAACTATCATGTATGACAATTATTGTTACATTTAAAAAAAAAGTGTCAACGAATATTTAAAAAAAAACACGGTGGTTTAGAAGCAAATCTATATAAAATATAATATAATTAGTTGAAGAAAAAATACTCACACCTACTTGTTGACCACAATACTTACAGTCTCTTTTGTCTAGCGTGATCTATGAAATCAATTTCCAAATTTCTTTTACATTTAAAGTTACAAATGAAATTAGCGGTTCTAGTAAATTTTAAAGCAATAGTTAAAAAATTAAACTCCTCGTCTTATTAGAGAGGAGTCGAACGTCCGTAGGTTATAATGAGTTTTATCCAGATCGGCACTTCTGCGCTAGAAATTTCGATTCAGTTTTCATTGTGACGTATTCGATTACTTTCTAGCAACGATGATTATTTATGTGAAGACAATTAATGTTACTTGATAGTTTACCTTCATGAGTTGTAACTTTTAATAGTCTTTATTAACGACGAAAGAGTTCTAGATGATTTTGTAGGATTTTTTTGAAAAATTGCAAACTTCAAAATATTTTTCAAATCGAATAACACATATGTGTTATTCGATTTTGGCCACTTGGTCATAAATTTGCTGGAAACGTGACAGTTAGTTTAAAAAAAAAATAATGAAAAAGGCAACAATTTTTTGCTGTTTATAAATAATTTTGTTTATGATTGAAATAATTTGTAACCTCAAATTATTTTAATTTTTTTTTAGAAGTATTTAACAGGTTTAATAGGTTTAGATGAACAATCAAATGTAGGAAAATTAATATGAATATCTTGATTTTATAGTTGAAGGCAATAAGATTGTTATTACTAAAGTTTTTGAGTTGTAAGTATGTGCCAATTTTTAAAATTGTTTGCCTATTCTGAGTAGTACTTTTATCAGCACCAAAGAGTACTACTACTTTTTTTTATTAGTTAAGGACTTACGGTACGGTACACTTTCAGTTAGTTAAGGACTTACGGTATATATACAGGAAATGCATTAAGAAAGACAAAGGAAGCTGACTTATGTTGTTTATCTGTCCCACGCTTTAACTTTTTCTAAATAAATATTAAAAGGAACTCGGATAACAATCACAGTTAATGAGATTCGTTCGTAAATATCAATGTATAACAATGAAAATGCAATCGATTCAAAACAAATTTTAAAAAACACATTAAAGATCTTGTTGGTTATGGGATGAAAATAACATTTGCCGACAACATCGAAGCGTAGCAGTGCAAAGATAATAATGAATTTGACATGACATTAACTGACCGATCATTAAATAACCGTCCTCAATAGTATCAAAACTGATTAGGTTATTTATCTCCCAATTGGGTTACAATATGCAAATATTGAGTATTAAAATAGAATGACTAATGAGTTAGTGCAATGAAAAATGTTGTTATTGACTTGTGCAGCACAAAGACTAGATTTATTTCTCTGTTTCCTCAACAACTATTCTACATCTACGAAAGCATACCTGAAGCCCGCCACATAAATTTAATAAGTATGAGCGTAGTACATTGTTAACATTTGTTTGTAATTGTTTGTTGTTTTTCAAGAAAATTTGGTACCGGGACTCTTTGCATTCTTTATAAAATAGCTAAATAATTTTGATCGACTTTTACTGCAATTGGCTACTTTACTTGTGTTATAATCATATAACATTTGACGATATAAGTTGAATTCGAAATAATTTTAAAGTCGACTTGTTCTTAGAAAATTATATTTCTAAATTTAAATATTCCAAAGAAATTAAAATATATGAGTCATTATCATATAGGACGTGCTAATTGAAAAAATATATTACTTCCTCCATGCCACCTTATTTTTTATTCCACAAAATATTTCTTAGAACTTTGTACGAGTGATGATCAGATGACGCAGCGTAAGCCGTATACGATGCAAATCTCAACTCAACTCCCATATATTTTAAGAAGTATATCTTTTAATATGTGATTTGTAGTTACCATAAAGAAAATAAACAGATTCTGGAGAACTATTTATTTTGTTAGTTAGGCGATTTAATTGCTGACGAACGAATAGAACCTCTTATATTCCATGGGCAGATTCGATTTCCCTTTCTGGTGTTCGTTTGACCTACCCCAAGCTGTTCGCATTTCTATGTGTATCACCCTCTTTCCATCAAGAGTTACCAACTACTCGTATTTAAGTAATTTACAGTCAGAATTTAAAATCAATAATTGTTGATAAACATGAATTCAAAATATTAAAGCGTCTCTAACCTTAAAGAGTGTCATTAATCTCGCGAACAACGGTTTATTTACACCGTCTCAATCCTTTTCCAATGCTGTGGAACTTTTGATAATTTATATAAAGATGTTTCTAACACGTGGCTAAAAATATATTATTCAACCCGATGAGTACACACACTCCTTTCATAAAAAAACTTGTAAATGTGTGAATAAAACTTGAGACGGATAATAAATATGGTTTGTTAAATTTTATAAACGTTGTGTATAAAAGGCTATTTTTGGGATTGCTTGGAATAAAAATATTTCTTAGACGAATTGAAATACCAAAAATAACCAAATATAAACAACGACTTTTAATATCCAACTTTATCTCGTAATGAATATTCGTAATGATGACTATGTGTAATTTTACCTAATAGTGGACAGTCATTAATCTGTATAATTACGATATCTATATGTGACATGGCAAGTTTGGTATCTAGTGTTTAATGGATAAAAATTAACATGTCAGCAATTTTGATGTAACAGCGTATACTTATATGTTTTTATCTTCAGCAACTCAGCAGAAAAATATTCGGAAGAGCAACTGTAAAGAGAAAAGTTGACTACTTCATTGTTTACAGTAAAATATCTTGCAAGTCTTCATTTCTATCTAATGACCGTCTATTATACATTAGAGGTTACTTTTAGTAAATGGTTTTAAAACCGTCTGCAAATTCCTGCCGATGAAGTTAAACGATAAAAATCAGGCGGAGATACCAGATCTGGACATAAACGTATTTCGAACACATTAATGCATATATAAATCTTTGTAGGTACATGGTGTTTCCATTATACTTTTTGGAATTAATAATTTACAACCTCGCACTGTGTATGAAACTTAAAATAAATCGAGTACTGAGTATTTAAATTGCACCCAGAAATTTCTGATTTCTTAATCTAATGCCACCTAAATTATGAAACACTAAAAAATATTTTAGTATCAGCTATTTAAATAAGTGCGGATTATTATCTTTTATTACTTTGCGAACAACTCAAGTTCATTCGTCAAACGGTTTATGTGAAAAACAGTTTTGACAGACCGACAGACACATAAATGAACTTTTAAGAGTTTTTTTCTCCTTTTGAGGTGCAGAGCCCTACAAATTATATAAATGGAAAACTTTTCGAAAATTTGTGAAATTAATTTCAACTTAAAATCAATTCAACTTATATACTTTCTCATTTATTTTGTATTTGACATCTGTTTTCTGGAGTTCGGAACACATTCGCAATTCAAATAGAATTTACGTCTAGATGTTAGTTGCTATTAACTGTTATTGCGATTCACATGCAATTAAAATGAAATTGAACAGCGCGATGATCTTGTGTTTGTGTCATTGGTTACCAAGTAGCGTAGTCGTCAGCTTATATTTTTTAATAGCAACAATTTTCCGATATATTCGTAGACGTCATATCTATTATTCGTAGTGAAAGAGTAGAATATTGTATTGTTATACAGAATATTTCAATGTCCTATGCATTTGAAAGATTTGACTACTGAAAAATTGGCTTCTGAATAATTCTCGAAATTGTAAAATATTTCTGAACCATCATAAATATAATTTAGCCGCATTAGCATCATTGAAAAATTATTCAAATTATTAGCAGCAAAGTAAAAAGATTTGATCATGACAAACACATTCAATAAACAAAATAAAAACAAGGAATATCCGCTGTTCGAAACTTTGAAAAACGTTTTCAAAATATAAAACAAAATTTATTCTTTTCATTACACTTTTTATTGTACACATTGCATGAGAAAAACTTCTCAGCCATTCAAAACATGTTCACGTCTAACTGATACGTAAGTTTGAGTGTAAACACTGAGTTTAAATTATCGTGGAATATTTAGGTACTTTATCTACATATTGAACTTAATTGAAAATTCTAATAAATTAAGATTTGTTTAAGTGCATCATTGAAGAACATCACGGATCATTATTGTATTTTTCCTATAAGTGCGATATTTTTATAAGAAACATAGATCAATCCTGTTTTGAACCGGTGTGAAATAAATATTTTCGGGAAGTAGAATATTCCATTTTGACCAAGAAAATTAAACTGATTTCAATAATTTCACGAAAATTTCGAGAAGTTATTTTTTATTTTACCAATATATTAAGAATAAACCAATTCAAAATGACGATTTTAACGTTCGACTTATAACTAGATTTTAAAGACTTTACGGCCTGGTCCCCTTGTGGCAAGTTCCTATTTACGAATTATGTAAAATCTAGAAAAATTTAACAATTTTAAGGCATTTTATAATCTTCAGAAAATTCAGTTAAATTTTGTCTACAGCACGTACGTACAGAACTAAAGTTATCAATCAAATAAGATTATCATTTCAGTCAGTTCCTTGATGGCATCCATAATGTCGGCATTACTTTTGACAGTCAGGGCGATTTTTGGCGACACTCCTTACTTTGATTACATCAATACACATCACTGTCTTGTATGAAAATTATTTCAATGCACTTGCCTTCAAACTTAAGTGACATTAGTACCTTTATTTTCCCTTGCTTGTGAACTCTAAATAATACGAAATGGATAAAGAATTAAAACTCTATTTAAATAATTTAATTTACAAAATATATAAATATAAAAGGTCAATATGATACTAGTTATTACAAACAAAACAATATTTTACACAGTGAATATATCGGACACGATTATGTATTAAAACATATATAATCAATGCATAAACTGTTATATATTCATTTAAACCTGAGTAAACTAGCGTTCAGTTCTCCGAATTATTTCAATATATATATATATATATATATATATATATATATATATATATATATATATATATACATACATATATATATATATATATACATATATATATATATATATATATATATATATATATATATATATATATATATATATATATATATAGAGAGAGAGAGAGAGAGAAACTATCACTTCAAAACACTATAAACACTAATTCATTTAGTCAAGTATAAATGTCGAAAGCTATTTTATATCATTACATGTAAACAATACATATCACATAACTAAACTATTAATTCCCTAAATAATGAAATGCGTAATTTTATAACATATTATTTCCTGCTTATTGAACTTTTAACGGCAACACATTGAGATGAATACCTCCAATAGGTTCCGTGACGATATTTTGTGGATTGAAGGTTATTTCGTTTTGAATATTTTCGGATGGGTGGACTTCATACTTTTCAAGAATTTTTATAAGACCAATTTTCACTTGCATCTTGCCGAAACGAAGACCTGCAATAAAAATATTAATAGGAATATTTAATTTTGTACATATTACTAAGTCAATATAATCAGAGAGGCAATAAGAAAACTTAATTCTTTGGAAAGTTCTTTTACGGGGATCCATCCAAATCAGGTTATTTTCTTGAAGCTTAATAATGACCTTTTGTAAAATTTAGATCTAACATATCAAAATAACATTTTTTTGCTATGATATAATAAAAAACAACACGTCTTTTTACGTCACAAAGGAACACCTTTACTAAATACATGATTTCAAAATAAACATTTATTACATATGTTTATTTATCTTACTAGAAAAGAGACTATCAAATGTTACATATTCTGACTTACCAATGCAATTTCTCGGTCCTTCTCCAAACGGCAGATAAACATATGGATGTCTCGATGCTTTAACTTCTGGTAGAAAATTATCTGGATTAAATTGTTTTGGATTATCGTAGTACTGAGGATCATAATGCAGTGCTTTAACAGGAATATGAATATGTGTACCTTTTTTAAGGACTAGGTTGGAATAAGGCATTTTGTAATCGGACGTACATTCCCTGTCTAACGCACCCAGCACAGGGTACATTCGGAGGGTCTCATCTACCACCATGTCTAAGTAAGTCAAACGTGAGAGTAGTTCGTAGGTAATTTCACCATTTGTTCTCATGAGTTGTTCAGTAATTTCTTCTCGCAGTTTCGTTTGAATGTTTCGATTTTTTGCAAGTTCATAAAGAGCAAAGCTCATAGTCGTCGATGATGTTTCAAAGCCGGCTGCAAAGAATAGAAAAGACTGCGCCGCTAGATCTAAGTCGTCAATTTCTAGTTTCTTTTTTTCCGTTAAACGCTCAAACGTGTCGCCTTCTATGTATCCACGAGATCTCATGCCCATTAGTAAGTCTATTAAATCATGTCGGAGAGCTGGTCTACCTTTGCGGCTGTTACTCACGTCAGTAACAAGTTTAGTGATGAATTTTTCTATATTGGTGTCAAATGCTTTTAAATTCAGCGCATAATATAATGACGGAAATGCAAATCGCAGAAACTCGGTGACACTTTTCAAAATTGAGGTTTTGAATATTTGTCTGCCGATCGCACGAAATGAATTATTATCTTCGTTCATAGAATTCATTTTTAGACCAAAAGCACACGAACCGATCACTTCTATTGTGAAGTCTGAAGTAATTTTTCTGATATCCATCTTTTTATTTTTCATTGCCATCGACTCCAAGTACGAAGAAAGTCGGTCACTGCATTCTACCATCAAATACATCATGTTCTTCATCTTAGAGGAAGTAAAGATTGGTGACAAGTTTTGCCGCCAAATCTTCCAATAATCTCCGTCACTAAAAAATAGATGGTGAGAAAATCTATCTTTTCGTTCCACATTTAGTCCTCTCGAATTAAAATTATAAAAATCTTTGGTCATAATACATTTTATAATTTCGGGATCACGTGCTAACAGCGTATGAGAAGTAAATAAATATGTTCCGACGTAAGGTTCCAGTGGATATTTATTATAAATATCCTCAACCACTTCGGACAAACATTTTTTAAAAAACGCAAATTCCCCAAAATTTCCTAATATTGGCACCGGTTTGGCTTGAACGACTCCCCTTCGTGACCAATACGTATACTTTTTGATACTGTAAATAAATAATGTAGCGAGTAATAACAGAACCCCCGCACTGTAGTAGTAGGCAGAACTATAACTGACTTCTTCCATCGTGGAAACAGAGGTACACCGTTTACTGCTATCGACTGCTAGTTTGTAACTAAAATAGACGCGAGTGTTTCTTTTATATGCGAGTACAAGCTTGTTCTTAAATTTGATAAGTGCATTATTTTAAATCGTTTCATCATGACTAAGGAGTAATTTGAATTTATATATTACCACTTATCGATATCACATTGTTTTACAGATTTTGCTTGGTGACAGATACCTAGGTTAACAAGAATATTAATTGTGTAATTTTGTAATCATTGATGGTAATTTAAAACCGAAATAATCTAAATCGCATCGAAATGAAAGATAATGGTTTTCAATCCATTTTTTTCTGCTTCATGGAGTTATTTAATAAAAATAAAAAGTTAACAGTAAAAAAAACAATGTCTTTACGAGATTTGATGTTGTTTAAAAATATGCTGTTGTTTCTAGGATGAGGCGGTTAAATTTTTATTATTAGTTATTGTTTAATGTTCTACACTGTCATAATTGTTCATTTGAGTACTTGGAATGTGTCAAGAGATTGAGAAGTAGAAGACTTTTTTGACCTTAAAAAGCAAGTCAACGTCCACATAAGGACAGCTAGTTTTTAATTTAATTTTTTTGGTAAAAATAAAATTTTAACAAGAAACGAAAGTTTTATGTATATATATATATATATATATATATATATATATATATATATATATATATATATACATATATCTAGTATAAGTTTTATGATGTATGGATTACAATATATTATTCATTAATATCGGGAGAAAGAGAACATGCTTCGTTTTATAATTCGCTAGATAAACGAATTACAAATAATTTACTAAGTCACTACTTTTCTCTTGCCCATAATTTCTTGATTATTTTATTTCTTACATATTTTTTCGGTACGAAACTTGATGCGTTTACCAGCAAATGAATATCAAGAATGTCCGTATTGGAAGTTGGTATTTCATCAAAATGAAATAAATAATAAATGAACATTTTTTTAATTTCTAAAATGAAATGAATGTAAAGACAATAAAAACAATTTGTATTTTCGTTGCTTAAACCATATTAATTTTTGGACACAACCCGGTGTATGTATAGCTACATTTTCTAACTAAATTTATTATATTAAGTTATTTCTAATTTGAGGCTATAATAAGACCTAGCAACCAAAAGCATTATGGCAAAGAATTGTTTCATAAACAAATTCAACTAAAATTAATTTCTAATATTGTTTTTGTTATAGTACTAGAAACATATGGCGTGCGCTTTCTTAATTTTGATTAATCAACGCGGGCGAGTATTTTTTTTATACGGTGAAAGAAAATAACATACATTGTGTATGAGATTTCCGCAGATGCAGAAATTGTGTATATGACATAGTATGCTTTCCGCAGTTTTTTCTAAAGTTCTTATCCCAGTACATAAAATTAAAATTGATAAGGAAAGAAAAAACTTTGTTTCATTAAAGGATGTATTTTCTCTTTTTCCCATATTTTTGCACGAAAAATAGAATAAGTATTCGAAATAATTTCAACTTGATTGAGTGAAATGCGCCCGCAATTCATTCAATTAAATGAAATTTAAAAAAAATAGTAAATTCTAAATTCAATTTGGTTCATTGAAGTGTTTTGGCGTTTGAATATTTAATATATGAACTAATTGATACTCGGATTACTTCTAATATGTTGAAAATAAAATCGTAAATAACATTGTTCGAATGCGATATAAAAACAAATACTATTAAAAAAGTTATATACGAAGTTATAAAACGCGATAACGGCAATCACACGCCTCGATGGAATTTGACAAGTAAAAATGACAAAGCAATTTTTAAATGACCTTTGCAAATTGTTTACCCGCTTGGCTAAAAACAAATCGCAACAGATACAATTACGTGAAATAATATTTGTATCATAAAACACGTAATATTCGTTAATATTCGTACTTACGTTGGACTTGATGTGCCACGTCAGTGTCTCGCATGCGATCAAACATTTGAGTATTCATTTGGGTGATTCAATATAAAAAATATTAAGTCTTGAAAATATTTCATTGTTTTCTATATCAATGCCTGTTTATTTAAAATTATTTTTCACGCCGAAATTGTTCCTTTGCGGCATTTTGGCTTCAAGAAGGAGCCTCGAATCTATATATTGTATCTATACAGTCGATACTTCGTGACAAAATACGCAAAATGCACTAGAATATACGTCAGGTTTAATATAAAAGTGTGCATAAGCTGCGCGAATGCAGTAAATAAGTTAATTGTCGTTTAGTGTTTTGACTGATTTGTAGCTTTTAATAAGTAAATTTTGAGATACCTAGCTCATTATGATTTATTATTACCTACTTTTGTATTAATTATCACTTCTGTTAAATTTTCTTCTAATTTGCTGTTTAAGAAACGTAATCATCATAAAAAAAACATAGAATAAGAACTCCTTAACAACATATGGAATATATTTCGATACCGGAAAATACTGTGAAAACTTTTGACATTTAAAATGAATTAATTTAAGAAATTACATATTTTTAGCTAAGTAGCTTCACATATTTTGAGAAAATGACAGTTTAAAGCAGATTATTCATTTATTGGATACATTTCTTCATCAAGTTTTTTTGTCGAATATGTATATTCATACATATGATAATACAGGGACGATTTTAAAGATTACGGAAAAATGTTATAACTTGACATATGTATCCCTAATCGTTACTATTTTCACTAATTATTTTTAATATAAGCAATGACGGTGCCGGTGAAATCATTCATCAAAGTACATATTTTTTTGAAGAGAAAGAAGAAAAAATATTTCTATTAGAATTGCGTAAATGCGAAAGTAAATAATAAAAATACATTAAAAAGGTAAAGTTAAAATATCATTTTTGCATCACTCCGGAACGATTGGGATCTATTAAATAGTATTTAGGAATTTATATTTATAACGAAACATGTAGGTAGGTTTGCTACTACTGAGCAGAAACCATTTAAGCTAGGACTATGTATATGTTGCGATTAATGACGTAGGTGTCCATCAAGAAAGGTTTTTTTATTTGGATTTCTAACGCCGCGAAATATTATATGAAAGTTAATAAAAATATTTTGGTGTCGAATTTATTTGTCTCATAATTTCCCGAAATTCAAGCCTCGAGGATTTGCAGCGGTGTAAAAATTTATGACGCTAAAATTCGCTAAACTTGTATCGATCAACCTGAAACGTGCACAAATATTCCACTAGACAAATAATCATAAAACAGGTATTTCCTTAATATGTGTGGGAAAAAATATTGAGTTTCACGATTAGTATGCGGCATTGAAACGGACATTTTTCTAGTCAATATTATTTTGGGAAACAGACTTCTAACTAAATAATCCTACATAAAAATATTTATTTCAATACCAATTTCTATGTCTTTACAGTTAGTTACTTTAAAGTTTGTATCGTGTAACGAACGCGCAATGGGAATCGGTCATGCCACAACCACACCCCCGATACTCCGTACTAGCGAACACATTAAATTACCTACACTGTTACATATGTACTAGCCTGTCCGTATCGGTTTGTGCGTATGCGTAAATTAATTTAGGACTGCTGCAGCGTGCACATAAAGACTATTTACTATTGTAACATATCGGTCTCAATCGTCGTGTGCAATCGCGCCGATCGAGCGAGTTGACGTCGCAATATAGCTGTTTCTCTTTCTAACTAATAGCGTCGATCGAATGACTATCTGGATAGCACGCTGGCGCAGGAACTTTGTATTGGCGCGCACGTTTTATTATTACCTAATTGTAAAAATGTAATAAAATAATTATATAAACAAAGTATTTGATACTATACATATAATTGTATGATAGTGATTTAATAAAAAAATATTAGGATAGAATTTTGGAAAATGTGCCATTTTGGATATTAAAACCGAAATAGAATCTTATACAAAAATTTTGTTTATTTATAAATGTGGTACACTGAAATATTGTCTTCATTGTGCTTTTGACTTGATTAGATTTGCTTCACGTGAAAGATCGCTTAATAGGCGATAAAATAAACCGACACCACAATGATACGTTTCCCAACCCCATCGCGTTCAAACAAAACAAGGACTTTTACGAACAGTTTGAAATTTAGAACTGGTCAGTGATATGTTTTGTAGACCCAAAATTATAGGTACTAACGAAATAAGTTGGCTATACAAAACAAAATTATTTACAACAAACAAAAAGGGAGACAAATCAGTATCCTATCCTTAGTAATTTTATTGCTTTCTAAGTACTCGTACACAGCGCAATAACACAAGTTAAACTCAACCAAACATCACCAAAATTGGACTAAACCACACGCGCACGCTACAAGCGGCAACCTAGGAAGGCGTACCCTTGATTGTACTAGTTATCTGCGGGTGACGATAAACCGGCGGAGGGAGGTGAGTGTCGCTTCTTACGCAGTAATAGTTGACATCGTTTGATGCGGCGGTGTTGTTTCGTTCAGTAGGGGACCGGACGTTGTCCTTGAGATATGATAATATATCGCAAAGCTACTACAACCCGAACGAACGCACGACGCGAAGGCGCGCCCTGCTAGATGGTCGCTTGAAAGTTTATTCTCTGATTTGAAATAATTTCGGCGGTGCAGTTTCTCATTTCTTCTATTTTTAGTGAATTAAATGAAAACCTAGGTTTCTTCTAGTTACTAATTAAAATTATTTCAACGACTAAATGACTTAGTTTTTTTAGATATTGTTATGTGCAAATTTGATTTACAATTTTATGAATTTTGGTTTAGTTCAAAACGTTTCATATATTTTTAATATGTTAAATTGATAATATTATAATATACATGACTATTTTAAATTGAAAACACTTTTGGCATTGTAATTGATATTACAGTAATAGGGTAAATTAAAAAAAATATTAAGTACGAATAAGGTACATTGTGAAACCCACGACGGATGTGGTCATTGAGTTTTCATCCAAAGAATCAAAAACCCCGTTCGAGTTTTAAAAAAATGTAATTTCTTCGTAAGGTGTGTCTTGCGGCTTCCATTATTAATTCATAAGAACAGACACTGGAAATGACCTGGATCGTCTTGAAAGATGGCCATTTCTCACATAAACCATTCTATGTTGCATATTTTAGTGTAAGCTCTACTAAAACCTGGTCATTTTAGCAGAAGACGATACCAGAAACGTGGTTACCAAGAGCTATTGGGGCCACTTAGACCTACATTGTTTTTTGAAAATTTATTTTCCGAAACAATTCTCAGATTTGTCGTATCTCGTAATTCCATGAGATAAGAAGTTTGAATTTTTAGTTCTTATTTAAAAATCTAAATGCACGTTTCGGTATTAATTTAGGTCAGTAGTTTGGAACAAACAAAAGTACTTAGTGTTATTTTTAGACCTTCACATTCATTACATTAGTAAGTAATTTTACAAAATTAGTGAAAACTAGATGGAAAAGATCTTGGTGTGGTGCCGAGGAGGGATTATTTCTGGCAAATTATTATTTCACGTGAGTGAAATCGCGAGTAACAGCTAATATTTCATAGAAATAATATATGTAGGTCGCCCAGAGGTTGTGTGGAAAATTTATAATTACGTGGGTAAAAACACGATTTTAATATAATATGGTTTATAAATTATCGTACGCAGAAAATATTTGACTTACCAATATTTTCCAGATCATTTGCGTTAAAAATTTATTTATTCTAACAATGCTATTAAATAAAATAATTCCCCAATGCGGGATAAAAAAGATTTAAATAATCCATCGTGATTATATTTTTTTGCAAAATATTTGTGCTTTTGAAATATTGAACTTTTAATTTTCTTAAATATAATTTTAACCCAGTCATTCAACGTACATGAATAGTATTTCCAATATTTTATGTAATAAAACATTAAATATTTAAAATGTTTTAATATTACAAGCGCTACTTTTCATGGGGTTCAGTGCACTTTAATTGTCGATATCATCTTTTAAAAAGTTTTCTCGGCGAATTTAAACATATTTTTAACATCGTTCTTTATTTTGTCATTAAATTTGCAAATGTAAATGTAAATAAAAATTATAAATATTTTAATTCTCAGAAAAAAAAGGAAACGAGACGGAGCATGCGAGACTTCGGAATTAGAAAATTGATATGGAGGTGGTAGAGACGAGGTGCTGGAGAAATATTGTTCGTCGGGTTAAAAGATTGAATGCGATATCCTCACGCGGACAGATCGAGCGCGCTACTTGAATCCTTTCCGTAACCTTATATGGTCGGGTGAATGGTGCATCATAATAATAGAATTATTTTTCTTGCTTAGGCATCAAAACAGTGTTCTAGTGTTTGGAATTATCATGAGTTATAAATTATATGCCTAGAGTCCTAAGATAAATTTTGGGAAACTGGTTCGACAGAACTATTCCGCGTGGAACATGAACCACGCAAGCTTTTGAAGTTCATAATTTCACAGTGAACATTTTCTATCATTATGAAATCTTGACACATAGACACATAATTTTATTGAAAATTTTAAACATCGTCTCAAATTCAATTTTAATAGATGTCGCACCTCGTGGTTATTAGTGACGTTGGTGACATTAAATTTTATAGAAATCCTGATTGGACCTCATAATTAATTAATATTAATTATGAGGTCCAATCTGGTTTTTATAATATGCTGTTCAAAATTATTAAAATAAAATTTTATAATGTTATTAAAAGAAAGGTAATTTACAGTGCTGTAAATTATACATTTTTAAGACTACGATACGGTCTTTACATTTTACTAAGTAATTCGCACAATTGCTTTAAAATGTTGTAATAAGCTTTATTACTATAATTTTTCAATATTTTACAGAACATATTTAAAAAAAGCCGCTCCAAGAAACATACTAATTTACAAAAAAATATGAACTTATTTGCATACACAATCCAAAAAATAACAAATGCTCCGTAATTACATAAAAATATCAACATTTATATTTCATTAACGTCGGCACAGTCGCTCTCATTCACGAATTACCTTATCTAATCGACTTTGTAAAACAACTTCGCTTCACAGCGTTATCAAGTAAAGTTTTATTATCATTCTGCGTAGCATATATTTACGTAGCATATTCGACATAGAGAATAATTTATGTATGCACTAAGTTTTATTTTAACTAAAATTATACTTTACTCTTTGAGTTTTATTTTATAATACGTTTCTATCCATTTTTGAAACGGCACCACTTTTAGAGCTTTTCTAAGAAAATTATTCTTGATTATGGGAATCTATAAATTCTTTAATTTTTCTAATGTTAAATAATAAATGATCGCAACCATATTTCTAATTGATGTGATCAGAACGTGTATTCCGCATTGCTGAAATATAATAAGTATTTTTGTCGATGAATACATAACCTTACTTTCGTTTAAAATAATTTCTGATTTTACAGTTTTATTATTTGTCATAATTGATTAAAGTCTACCACCACAACCATGTATTTGATCTAATGTACAAATATTGCTGGATATATCCAGTCGATTGCCATGTCGATTTCGCCTTATGTTTTGTCGTGCCCGTCAAAGTTTATATATATATATATATATATATATACACACATATACACACATATATATATATATATATATATATATATATATATATATACATATATATATATAAATAAAAAAATTAATGTAACTGTATCAAAACAATGCTGACAATTTCCCACAAGTTGTGTAGTTGTAGAGTGCATCGCAAATGTTTCAACATTCATTTATAATGAATCGTTTTACCAAAACCGTAATTTTCTTTCATTGACAGAAAATTAATTACTCATCAATTACAAGAACGTTAATTAGATATGAATTAAATCTGTTTCGTACCTGCGATTAAAACCTAAAGAATACATTAGTTTAATTCTATTGTTTCATTTAACGAATGGACATTGATAACACAATACCAACCACGCAAATAATTTAAAGATTATCTCACTGAATTACATGTCAATTTTTTTCTTTCAATATTCCTCCTTTGTCGTACTACCCAACTATATATTAAAGTCGCCTATCAAAGTTGTTTTTAATACAATAACTAATAACAATTACTTAATTATATATATAAATAAAAAGAGACATGGAAAGCAAACACATCTTTATCTGAAGCAACGGCAAATACGCGATAACATATCGTATTCGCGATAACGTATCAGTTGTAAGTGTCGGTGCAGTAACATATCTCCACACAGCTCATAACTGATGGGACTTTTTACTAATCCTATCCAAAGAATTATATATATATACATATGTATATGTATATATATATATATATATATATATATGTATATACATATATATATATATATACATATATATATGTATATATATATATATATATATATTTACATATATTTATACAGGTGTCCAGTGGTAGATTTCAATGTTTGAAAAATTTAAAAAAAAACTACACCTCTCATACGAAGTAGGTTTATCTTAATTTTTTAAAAACCACGTTTTCCAAGTGGCGGCCATCGAGTCTGACACACTCTTCGAGTCTAGCACGCATGTTTTCAAAAGCGCGTTTGCAGAGCGACTGGGGTATCCTACTGACTTCGGCTCGAATATTTTCTTTAAGTTGTGTCACAGTGCTCGGATTTGTTTTGTAAACAACGGATTTTAAGTATCCCCATAAGAAAAAGTCACATGGGCTTAAATCGGGTGACGTAGGTGACCACGGTACGGTACCGTTTCGGGATATGTGTTTTTCTGGAAATAACTGCCGCACTGCATTCATGGACACATAAGCAGTGTGAGCTGTGGCCCCGTCCTGCTGGAAACATGTGTTTTGGTTGAAGGATGGACTATTCTGTAGTTCTACTCTGAAAAAGTAGTTTAACATCTCGGCATATCTGTCCGAATTCACAGTTACAGTGTGGCCACGTGGATTTTCAAAGAAATAAGGCCCTATGATTGCAGATGCAGACATGACACACTAGACTGTTACTTTAGGCTTATGTAAAGGCTCTTGATGCATTTGTCTTGGGTTGTGGACTTCACAGTAACGAAAGTTCTGCTTATTCACATATCTTCCAATGTGAAAGTGAGCTTCGTCACTAAAGAATATGTTACCCATCCGGGTAGCAGTACGAAATCTCAACAACATCACCTCCGCGTAAGTTTTTCTTAATTCAAAGTCAGAATCGTGTAAATCTTGAACAATTTGAATTTTATATGGACGGAACTTGAGCTTTTTTTGCAATATTACCTGTAAAAATGATTTCGGAATTCCCAATATCGATGAACGTGTACACAGTGATAAACGGGGATTTTCAACGACAGAAACCATAACACGCTCGACATTTTCATCCGTGGCTACCAATGGTGTAGGTCCTGGCCTGGGCCTATTTAATGTTGATCCTGTAGCTCTGAACCTTGCTACCCGTGACTGAATGAGGTTGATCGATAGTCCATGGCGTAATCGACGAATACTGTAACGATTATTAAATCGACGGCGTGCTACAGGTAGCGAAAATCCACTCGAAATGAACGCCTCGACGGCAAAAGTGCAATGCTCTCCACTCCACTGTTCCATGGCTACTAAAACATCTGCACCGCTTGCGCTTTTAACGACGCCCTCCGCGCCCCTCTTATGTGTTGCATTCAGAAACTATGTTTGTTCAAACTTTTAAATCTGCTACTGGACTACTGGACTATATATACAGATATATAAATATATATATATATTTATATATATATATATATATATATATATATGTATATATATATATACATATATATATATATATATAGATATATATATATATATATATATATATATATACATGTATTTACATAAAGAGGAAAATATCCCAGAAAATAAGTTTAAATGTTTCCATCAACGGTGTACACAAGAATGGAATGAAAGGTATTTCAAATGATGTTCAAGTAGCGATAGTCGTTATTTTATTAAAACGGCTATTATTTTCAAAAGCTTTGCTTCATGTACACTGAGAGATTCTTAATTATTTTACCGTAAACCCAACTGTCAGCACACGCCAAACTAAAGATTTATTTCGTTTTTACCTGAGCACTGATGTATCTAACGTTTATTTCATAGAATATGTGTGTGCATTTTTATTTCTCCATAATTTTTTCCCTAAATTACGACGCTAAAATAAACCGCGTTAACTAAACGGAAACTAAGTAATAATAATAAAAACTTCAGCACTATGCAGCCGGCACACACCGTCGGCGCGCATTTTAAACCCCTTCAGGTGCGAGTTGTAAATGCAACAGTTTAATTAAATATTGATATTTTCGAAAATATTAAACATTTTCATATAGTGCTTAAATTTATCACTCAAGTTAGACACTTTCTTGGTTATACCCTGTATGAATATATATATATATATATATATATATATATAGGTATACATATATATATATATATATATATATATATATATATATATATGTATATATATATATATATATATATATATATATATATATATATATATATATATATATATATATATATATATATATATGTATATATATATTGTATGAAAATTGAAATAAAATAATTTATTCAAATCCATCACGAAGGGTAGCGATGAAACTGTTTTGAAAAGCAAATTGAAATATACCTGTAAAAAAGACATACGAAGAAGAATTATAGATAGATGACAAAATTTGTTTCGACTTTTCTTTGTAAACTACTTTGATACCGTTGTCGGGTTTTTCCCGTTAAACGGCATAATTTGCTACTTAATATCAACCTAATCATTACCATCACACTGAATTAAAATTCTTATATTAAAGTAGTAATATCCGTATGCATTAACTCTCCTTAGAAAAGTATTAAATAGACGTTTAACCGAGTCCAGGTCTACGTAAGTTGAAAGCAAGTCGTACGTAAAGTAAGCATACTAGCAAAAGATTCGATACGGTCCTTCATCATTGTTCGTATGTATCAAGTAATATCACATCTCACAAGCGTATTAATGTATCCACATCTCAAAATAATTCATAGTTATGGTAATCCTAATTAGAGCAATATGATAACAATAATTTTATATTTGCCAGTACTTAACAACTTCATATTGTTGATGATTGGCTAAGTGCGCCGATGACCATATTACAGGGTTTCTTATTCAATTGTACTTTTGCTACTAATCCGCTAGTGATTACATTTCTCGATGAACCGGTATCATTGGTCTCTCTTGCAACGGTAAAACTAATTTCTTTCGGGTAGGTATGAAGTACTACTGTTGGTATCGAGCCATCCAAAGATGTAAGTGAATCGTTTTGTTGATACGTCGGCCCGTATAGTCATATCTCGTCATCTAGCCTCGATCGGTATAGTCTACTCGAAAATATTTTGTATGATAATATGCAAATAGATATCTGTACCAACGCAATTTAAACAGGGAGATTTTTTGGCGCACAAATTGTCTTCTTTGCACGATTGATTTAGTCTTGAACAGCAAGAAGTATTATTATGGTTTTTATTCAGCGTCGCGAAAAAGATCTTGCCATGTTGTTGGCCCTTTTGCGGGTTAGTTTCTTTGTGTTTATAATGGAAATTATTATTCGATGAAGATAATTCTGTACAGCTTGCCGGCTTTTATTTAAATATGTAAGATAATTATACACTGGCATCTTATTATCTATGAACATCGTCTCCCAGTTATATCTTGTATAATCACTAATTTTATTTATTAACAGAGCTATGATACCTTTTTCTACAGACTTTCCGCAGCCTCAAAGTGATGATGTTGCCAGAAAGTGACGACCAAATCATTTAAGCACTGGCATATACTTCATTTAATAAGCAAAACATGTATTTTTACGTTGTCATTATGAATATAAAGGTTATCTATGCTCATACTGACCTTATTCAATTATTTGTTTACATCAAGCAATAACTTATTGTCGAATTCATATGTAAAATAAATTTATTTTTTTATTTTAGGTTATAATCCGTATTTTTACATATACATTTAAGCTAAGTCCTTAAATACTTATATAACAAGATTATATCCACTTTATTGAACTTATAACAGCAACACGTTTAGACGAATAAGTTCCACAGGCTCCGCAATATTATTTTTTGGATTGAAGATTATTTTATCCTATATATCTTCCGATGAATTTTATACTTCTCAAGAATTTTTATGAGTCCAATCTTTACTTGATCTTGGCAAAACGTAAACCTGCAATATAAAGGATAATATTACAAATGTCTGAATTTATATATTTATTTTTGGAATGAAGGGACTTTTCTGATATATCTATGAAAAATAACGCATTTGGAAAGCTTTTGTCAGGAAGGCTCATCTTTTCTGCTTTTAAAATTTTATATTATTTTTTTTCAATACCACCACATCTCCCTCCCTTTATCACTGGGCCTAAGGGATTATCGTAGCGTGGGCCTGGAGGCCAAAAGTATGCACCTGTTTCTTTAAATTGATGTTAAGATTGATTTACAGAAGAATTGCATGCAACAAAAACATAATGTCGACTATAGCCTCCTTCTATAAAAGTGACAAGATGAACTACTTCATACCAGGTAAAATATTTCGGCAACAGGCCGTTTTGAAAAATTGTCAAAAAATATTCAAAAAAGCCAGCTAAGCCTAAATGAAAATCACTAATAACAGATAATTTCTGACGTATTCTCATGATAAACCAGGAAATAAGGACAAAAATGCTCGAACTTTGAAAAATTCCGAATAAGCCGAATTTTTGTAGAGACTTTTATTTTAGTATCCAAAACGTACCCTGAGAAGCACCCTTGATGTGGTTCGTGTGTTTCCGATTTCTGGAGAGGGGGAAGAGGGTAAATTATCTTTTTTACGATTATCTCGAAAAACATTTAATTTTTCAAGAAAAATTGTTGAGCAAAATTGTAGTTTATAAAATTGGAAAACCCACTAATCAAATCAAAAGTTTTTTCAGGGTACTTTTAGAATACTAAAATAAAGGTCTCTATTAAGATCCAGCTTGTTCGGAATATTTCAAAGTAAATGTCCTTATTTTTTGAGCATTAGTAAAGCGTATATGTCTACCTAAAATGTTAAAGGGAACATGAACTTTTCAATAAATCTGAAATTTTTTTAAGTCTGTACATTTTTTTATCAGGTAATTGGGGAACTGGAAAGTGATTTTCTTTGCAAAAACATACTGCGTACTTGAATATTAAAAGAGATTGTATTTTATTAATAGTTTAGAGCTACTTAACCAGTACCTTAGATTTTATTGTAGAAAAGAAAATGTTAAAAACGAATGTTAATGACATATGATATTTCAACATTATTTCTTCATATTTTTTAAAAATACATTTTAATCCATAAAACTTGTTCAAACCCATAAACATAAAGGAACATTTATTTTTATTATCGATTCCAGACGGCGCGGTAGGGAAGGCAAGCTGGGTGAAAAAACATTAAATATATGATTTTCAAAGTAAAATAAACAAGTTTTGCAATGACACAAATATGAATATTTTTCGCAGATTTCAAATATTATCACTAACATTGACAGTCTGTGCGTGAAAAATTATCTTGGTGAATTTTCATAGTAACAAACGCTTAGAAGAAAAAATTTCGACACTTTGTATTTAATATATAATGTGACATTTGGGTTCATACATAGATGGCAATTGATAAAAATATGTAACACTCTATATTAAACTGAAGAAAAACGTAACTTTATTGATTCTGTCATTTTTGTTAAAATGTTGGGCGGTTAATTCAAACATGCTAAATATGAGGATTATTATCAGAATCAGATCAGAAACATAAAAACAGAATAGGAGTTTTTTTTATAAATATCTTAAAACAGTTATTGTCAGAGAAGTACATGTCAAGCTATTAAAATTTTTGGAAGACAGTCATTTTAGAAAGTAATGTAATTCAAAGTTAACAATATTGTTCTTATAGATTTTAAGACCTGGAAAAAAATGTAATAAACAATTTGTAAAAGAGGTATTTTCAAGAGATAACTATAAATTTTAAAATGTTTTTTTCGGATTTATCAAAATAAAAATTTCTTTTACTTATCATAGCCATCTATTCTGAGTATGAAGAGAATCGGTCACTGCATTCAACCATCATATTCTTCATCTTTATGATATTCTTTCATCTTCAAGAACTACAACTGACTTCTTTCATCGGGGGAACGGAGGTGCACCGTTTGTTACTTTCGACTACTGTCGTCTGTAAGTGAGATTAATGCGCGGATTTTTTTATCTGCGTGGACGAGTTTGTCAATAAATTTGATAAGTTCTTATAATTTTAGGTCGCTTCTCGGTGATTAAATATCATTTAATTTAAATTTTCTCCATTTATTGATATCACGTTGTTGCATGAATTTTGCCTCGTGGTAGATAAATAGGATAATCATTAATGTGACCGTGCATGTCGAGGTTTGTTATTCAATTCGATGAGTCCATTATTTAAAGCCATTTCATCGTGACTATAAAGTATTCGATTTTATGGTCTTCCACTTGTCAATGTAACGTCATCCTATAAACTTAACTTGAGATAAGCATACATTTATTTGGCCAATAGTTTAACGGTCTAGATAATTATTTAGAATTAAATAAAGGTTTAAACGGGCTAAGAAGCATTTGTCTTCAACAACGCGAATTTTGAAAAAGAAAGCTGTTCTATTTTGTTGCACGATGAAACGATCGTATTACAATATTGTTACTTAGTATGCTATACGGGATTCATTTCATATTTTTGGATATTTGGAGGTCATTTACTATAAAAGTTTTTTTTTTGTAATTTTATTGAAATATAGTAATTAGGTTTCATTCTATGATGATTTTGTGATTTTAAAGCTTTGCATAATCCAGTATAAATTTTTTCAGTAATGAAATAAATAGTAATTCCTAACATTGAGGCATAACAAAATTATTCTTTTCTTTATAGAATGAAAAAGGTATGTGTAAAAGAATTTTTAAAAACGCCATTTTTTTCTCGCCATTAATTTTATGGCTCGATTTATTGAATTTATTGACAATTTCTAGGAACATTTTTTTCAGGACCAAATTTAACATATTTTCTGACAAATCGAAATCAAGAACTCCTCACTCAAAAACTCAAATGGCAACCAAGTGAAAAAATGCAAGACATAATCAAATTATTCTATGTATTATTTCAAAAATAAATAAATAAAATGACAATAAGAAATAAACAAAATAAATGAAATGACTGCAAGAAAAAATGGAACTGAAAAATAAAAAGCGAGAGGTGATAACATACTAGAGACTAATAATGCTAATAGTTGACAGCTCTCCAGTTTCAACCATCTTACACACCACAGATAAATTTATGTTTTTTTACTGAAATTTGCTTTACAGAGGCTTGTCTGATGGCAAAATGTCTCATTGCTTGTCTGGCCCGTCTGATAACAAAATGTCTCATTGTTTATCTGGCCTACCTGATAACAAATTGTTACATTGCTTCATAATGCAGAATATCGTAGTATAAATAGATAATTATTTTTCACAAATGTTTATTACTATCGTGGGTCGTTTTATCAGATTTAATTTCATGACGCTCGACCGCGGGACCCACGAGTGTTTAAAATATGTTGTCCATTACAATTTGTTTAAAAGATATTGTCTCTTTAATGTACTATATGTTATGCTTAGAAATTCGGACCAGTCAGCTATTAGACCAGTTAACTTTGAACCAGGCTGTCAGATTGTTAATACATTTTTTCACCCAGTCCTGTTTTTAATTATTTGTTTCTTACTTGTATTCATTTAATGAACGAAGTAAAACTAATGAGATTGGAAGTAAATATAAATATGATAAAATCTGTAGATGCTTAAGTGATCTAATTCCTCAAACTTTTTTTAGGGGAATTCATATTTGGTTTCCTCTGTCAGCATATGTTTAATTTTTCATAAATATTTACAAAATAAAGTATTCAAATTCACAAAAGTAAAAGGAGAATCTTGCTGACGTAAGGCTAGTCATTATATTTCCCAAAGCTGGAGTAAGAAACCAAGAAAGAGCACTTGAAGGCTCTACTCGCTAAATAGGCCATCACGTGTTCACCCGTTCCACCGAGCTTACGCTTTACATGGACATGTCACTGTAGTACTCTCTAGTAGACTTGTATCGACCGAGCTGTAGCTATTTACTGCCGAATACTTATTATTTATTATTACAATAATTTTCGAAAGCTCATTTTTGTCTTATGATTACAGATGAAAAAATCGTATAAAAATAGTATGCGTATTAGAAATTGAAATATTTCAAACGCTCATTCGATCTTTTCGTAATGTCAATAAATATATCAACTTTAACATTTATTAAAATCGGTTAATCTATTTATCGCTGCTGTTACAATTTATAATGGTAATATTTAATAGTGATTATGCTATTACTAGAGTCGTTTAAAGTAAATCTTATTCATGAACTGATTTTAAACCTGATGATAAAAAAATTCAAAAGTTGTCAAAAAATGCACAATTAACTATATTATGCGGTTGCAGAATTACGAACCTTGAGATGGAAGTGGCCCTCGGTGTGGTGGATATGCAACAACTTCCCAAGAGAACTAAAATTTACGAATTTATTGATGGTCTAAAACCCGGCACCAAGCCTATCCTGCGTAAGTGCTCGACGCGATAACAAAATGAAACGAAAGTCACTAATCGGTCTATTTAGATTGATTGTGATAAAGGCGATTTTTTTAGTGGATAAAGCGCTCACATTGATCCCACGTAGGCATCTTTTGAAATGTTTTTTATTGTTGCTACTGACAAACCTGTCATATTATTAATAACACGGATATTAACAAATTATGCGGACAAGTGTGGATCCTTAAACCTATGATTTACAAAGGTTCAATATCTTTAAGGTTTCCAAATGTGTATCCGTCACGCATAAACTTGCCAATTAAATATGACTTCGAATGCAAAGGTAATATTATTAGAAGATATCTGCAGTACGGATTTGATTCGTATTACTTTAGCACAGACCTTAAATTTGGTTTTATACTTAAATTAAAACCGACATTTGTATTGCGTAGTCTATAAAAGTTGTTCCAGATCAAAAGTCAGGAGAGTCAGTTTTTCGGGAAAACCTTATTTTTCTTTTGATCCGATGTATTTCGAGAAAACCCTAAGGGGTGACAGGGGTAGTATAGGAAAAATATGTGCATTGTAAATTTTTCTGCGAAACTTGGTTTTCATGCTTTTCAATACAAATAATGAAACGGGTATTTACGTATTTTCCGAGATTCAACCTTAAGAGGGTGAAAAAGGGTGTCTTAGTTTGTGTGGAAAATTATTTTTAAAGTAATGTTTACTTAAAACTTGGTACTGATGTTTTGCAACATAAACAATGAAACAAGTATTTGAGTATTTTCCGAAATTCAACTCTTAAGGGGATGAAAAGGTGTGACTAACTTTGTATGGGAAAACAAATTTTTGGTGATTTTGACTTAAAACTTGGTATTAATGCTCTTCAATCCAAATAACAAAATGCCAATTTAATAATTTTCCGAGATTCAACCCTAAGGGGTAAAAAGCAGTGGCTAAGTTAGCAGTGGAAAATATTACTCTTCTATTTTTTTATATAAAACTTGGTATTAATGCTCTTCAACGTCAATAATGAAACACGTATTTCTCGCTTATTAAGGGGTTCAACCTTCAAGGGTATGAAAAGTTGTGGCTAAATTTGAACGGGAAATAGGTTTTTATGGTAATTTTATATTAAAACTTAATATCAATGCTCTTCAATACAAATAACAGAACACGTAGATAAGCATTTTTCGAAGTTAAGTCAGATAAGGGAGATAAAAATAATGGTTAGTTATGTATGAAAAAAAAATTTTTTATCAGTATTTTCAATTAAAACTTGGTTTTAATGCTCTTCAAAATTACAAAAAAAAAATATTTAAACATTTTCCAAGATTCAAAGCTTAAGGTGGTGAAAAGGGGTATCTAAGTTTGCGTGGCAAACATTTTTTATGGTGATTATTACATAGTTCGAAAAAGATCGTATTTGTTTCATATTTTTTTTAACTCGAAACTGTCACCGCGGCTCAATTTTACGTGTGGCTAGGATGACTAAAAGTTAAAAAGTCGACAGAAGTTTAAAAAACGAATCTAGTCAAATTATATAAAGAAAATATTTCCTTGCCACTTCAAAAGTAGAGCACACGTCGCGTTTTCTTTTGCTTTTTGCTTGAAGTCTTGGAGGTCTTATCCAAATTTCATAAATATATGTAAAATAACTTAATGATATTTCTATTTCTTTTTTTTGAGGCTGTGTGCAAATTCAACGGAATTAGAGTAAATGACTCACAAACTACCTTCCACTTCGTCTAAAAATGTGCGAAATATCAGATTAATTTATTTAATTACCCTCCTCCTTAAGAAAGATATCCAGGTAAGTGGGAGTAAAAATAGTCCGACGATGCACTTGGAAACTTCATTTTGAACATTGGCCAGGAACCTTAAAAAAGAATTCGCTTGAATAAAATATTAACAATAGCGAAATGGAGTGCCAAGCAAGTTGTCTTAAAAACTACCTACAAGTCGTATATTATACCAATCCTACAGTAATGCGGACATGACCACAGCCATTATTAGTACCTAGGACTTACTCCATGAAATATGATTCTGGGAGTTATTTATTGCACCGCTGAATCTAGACCCGTTGCAGCTCTGGAGACATAAAATCTATTACATAAAGAAAAGATTGCCCTATATTTCTGAATGTTTTATAAACGAGACAATAAACACACGAGTGGAATAGACACCAACAGGTTTAATGCGACTAAAGACTTGTTTTGTACCGAAACCTCAATAACGAATACAGCATCACCATAGAAGGACTGACTTCATTACACACCTATCGAATCTTTTTCTCTCGCCATAAGATCAACACAATGTAAAAAATCATAACTTACCTAAGGAAAATATACTGCGAGGAGCAGAAAAAACTAAACTGGCTTGAAATTATTAACTGATATTGTCTAACATTCGTCCTGTTGGAGGGTATTACTGTATTACCTGTAACAAAACCAATGTCATCGTTGATTATTTCTGCAGCATCTTTCAAAATTCTAAAAAGTTCTTTCCCTGTGTCAACTTTTTAAAATTTTTTTAAATTTTTGGTTTCACAAAATATTCTCATGTGTTGGCTTAGTCCTTCGATGTTTCTTCGTAATTCGCGAATAATTTGTTTATTATTATTTTATCATCAGGAACAATGAAAAATAATAATAATCCTCAAACTCCCCAATGTGATCTGATAATCTTTACGACTTTTTATATATTATATCATATATTTTTGATGACACTTTAGCAATATTTAATATCTCATTTTACTTTTTCTATGTCTTCGCTGACTTCAACTTTACAAAAAAAAGATATATGTATATATATATATATATATATATATATATATATATATATATATATATATATATGTATATTTATATATATAAGCTAAGAAGAAGTCGTTTAAATTCAAAAGTTTACACTTCTTTCTCTAGAATTTCTAAGAGATCAATGTAACGGAAAAAATATATAAAATATGGGATATTGATTTTTTTTATATATTCTCTCGACATAGTCACAAATACAGTAATTATATTATATATACGTATCGCGTTGATGGATGACGTATTTTTGTATTTTGCATATGTATGAACCCAGAAGAGTAATATTCAGTATAGCAACCTACACGGGGTTGAGTGGGCACCGTGCCGAGAAGATTCTCATTGATTTGTTTTAAAAGAGTAATTTAATATAAAAAAACGTGTTAATGTTTTAGTATATAATTGTCTGATCTACGACTTTAATATTAAATATCATTAGCGCACGGCCATTACAAAACGAGATGCTTTTACAAAAACAAAACTTTTGAAACTATTGTCCTTTGAAAACTTTTTCGCTCACACAATATCTACGAGAACAAATACTTAACTGATCAACTAAGCAAATTTTTAACTGGCCTTCATTTGTTCTATTATTTATTTTTTTTAGAGTACTGTTCCGGACTACAAGACTGAACATTTTCTGTGTATTAAAGGTTTATTCACTGTTTACATACTAAATTAACACAAAGACTGATTGAACTTCAAAAAAATTTTGTCGCACGAAGAATTTTGTTGCAAAAAATTACAAATGTTATTATTCACGGCGTAAAAAATGTATGAACATAATAATACATTACGAGAAATACCCAGGATAACACACAATTGGTTATATTGAGAACAAATATAAATAGGACAGTTAGGAAGTAACATTAATATAACATAAAACTGGATACAAAATTAATTATTAATAAAATATTCTTAATTAATTAATTAGTCATTTTTTATCTGAAAATTAAATTCTTAATTAATAAATTAGAAATTTCTTGTCGGAAAATTTAAGTTTCACATATTTCAAAAATTTTAATATATACACAAGATTTTATGATAGAAAAATTCTTAATTTTACAATTATAGATAAACTCCTTCATCATCAACTCATTTATTTTAAATATTAATTAATTCAAAATGAACGGTGATAGAGTAATAGTTTCAGCGTCGGAAATGATGATACGAATAAAATTATTTACCAAAGACTTTTTATATTATAAACATTTACGTAATCTCCTTTTATATCCGTCAATATATCCCCGTCCAAGTATTATTTAATTGTATACTTTAAAATAATTATAAGAAATATCATAGAATTACCGACGAAAGCCGCTATTAGAATAAACTAGACGCTAAAGTAAATCGAATACAAGTTATAAATTTACTTTATTAACAGTGCAATCCAAGTTTGCTTTCTCAGAAACAAATTTCTTTATAAAAAACTTTAAAATCTCAATAAATCAATGGAGAACTTATCTCTATGGAAGTAATCTCCTACAGCCTACAGAAACGCACGTATTGGAAGAAAATAGTGTCGCATATTTTAAATTAGAGTTATCGGCACCACACTGAAAAATAAATAGAAAAGTAACATATCTAGCTAGACTAACTAACAGATTCTTCTGAAGTATTTAGATAATAAACAGATGAACGGAATATATACATAGTGTATAATACTCGTGTCAAATGCAATTAAATGTATATAAATCAGTTAGTCATAATTAGGAAGTTAAAATTAGATAATTAGGTAAATGAAAACATAATAAAAGTAACTCTTTATCCGAGATTGAATACAATCACCTACATTATAATAAATGAACACGAACCATAGTTTTCGTTAAACTAAATTAGAGTCTCTTTGTTTTTCGTATTGCAATTGCCATTAGAGACAATTATTTAATTTATGCAAATAAACAGGCATTTATTAGTAAATAAAAAGTAAAAAATATAAAAAAAGACTAGTGTTAAATGTAACATTCAAGGTTAAGGTCATATTACTTATTACAAATTAAGTTTTATTATTCGCGATGAACGTTAGATCATATTATCTAGTTTGGATATATTGATGTGTGCATTAAGCATAATACATTTATGTGACACTACTTTTTATTCAGTTTTGTTCATTACATATATTTTGTAATTGTTAGTAAAGCTATTATTATGGACAATAAAACCTAAACCGCATTTTTTTTACACAATTTTAATCGATTTTGAAATAAGTCTACGACTTAACATAGATTAAAGCAGGCTTCAAAATATTTGTCTCTTCTCATCATAGCAACAGAAACTGACAGAAAATCTCATCCGAAATAGATTTCTAATCTATTTTAAATATTGTGTAATCTTTCACGCTAATAAATATTACCTTAATATAAAGCAGACCGATTTAGGTTATTACAATATAAACCGTATGCGATTGGTAAAAAAATATTATTCTTCTAGCATTTTCTTATAATTTAAAATTAAAATGTATAAAAATCTGAAATCAATGATAAATATTTAAAATGGTCAAAAAAAGAATGTTCACTTCTATAAATTATTAAAAAAAAAAGTTTTAAGTGACCGCTAATTAAATTTCATACCCCAGAATGAGAAAATTGGAAACCCTACGGAATCAATTTGTCGTTCGTCTATCCGTCTACCAAGATCATCTTTTCAGAAGTAGCCAGGGATATCTGGTTGAAATGTATATCAAACACTTGAATCTATAACTTCATATCTGTGTAAAAAATTAAATAAATTCAATAGGAATATGCGTAACTTTAAATATAATTTATTTTAATGCCTACTCAATTGTCAAAACTACTAAGGGTAATTCTCGTTTAACTAGAATCCTTAAATTCGATGTAAAGGAATGTTTATGACATTTAATGGGAAAACTTCGAAAACCATTAATATATTTCTTCTGTCTGGAATTATCACGTGACACAAAATTTGTTGGTTTTTCCATTTTTGTTTTTTTTTCTTATTTGCAAAATACCCACTTGTTAAGGTTAGTTTGTCAAGATATTTATATTAACATCCGTCCGTCCATTGGTCCCATTTGCTGATTTACCCGTGTGCGAGAGCCGAGTTACTCAGATACTGTTTGACGTAGAGACTTAAATAGTAATTGAGCTTATTGACTCATAAATTCATTAATAGTTAATATTCAAAAATATGTATATGGAAATTTCAGAGTAGCAAATATACAACCAAATTTCTTTTTCATTTTTGTGCACGGTGTGGTATCAACCGAAAGAGCCATTTCAGAGGATTTCACAAGTATTTATTTTCATTTAATTTTTTATAAAACATTTTTTTATGATATTACCAGAATTCTCCCCAAATAATATATGTTAAAATAAAACTTATGAAAAAAATACAACTAAAAATTTACATAAAGTTTACCTTCAAACTACAGCGATGTCTCTAAATGAACTAAACTGTGAAGTTTTAGTAATAATGTTCACGATATTTTTACCCTTCTGAAATATTTCCAGGGGTAACATATTTACAGGGGGGAAATATTATTAACATTTATAAATAGTTTATATCAGAAATATTATAAACAATTAAGTTTATGTGTGCTACAGTATTTACGGAATATTTACAATGCGGGTTCTAGTAGTATTTGCAGGTCTTTAATGGGAGAAAAGTTTTGTTGTTCGTTGGATACGTATAAGTCGTAAACGTCGTAAATTATTATTTTTTGAGTTCTGCAATGAGCATGCTAAATTTATGAGAAAGACAGGTATTTCAGAATGTTTGAAACAGTACCTTAATTATTTTCTTGAAACAACGTAATTAAACATGCAATTACTTTAAATAAAATATGACATCATTTATTTTCTTCGAAAATGTCAAGCAATGTTCTATTTTAGCAACTTTACTTTCTCGATCCCTGTTATAAGCAAACTATGGTTATGGTTATAAAATATTTAAAATATTGAATTTTCTTTAATTATGTAAGTAACACTATGAAAATGAACATGTCGTCGAATAAAGGTAAATGGAGTGGGTGGAATTTTTCTTCTTACCACAAGTTATACATAATTAATACTTACGAATATTACGAATAGTAGGTTATGAAAATATACGATGAATAGTTTCGTTATGTAAAGGATTTTCTGACGCCTCTTCAGTTAATGACTTATATAAAAAGAAATGACTTGTTGTTATTTTATAAATATGACAGTTCTCACAAAACATTTGCTATTGCATTTATTTGCATAATATTTAATAAGTAAAGAAACGTCTATTAACTGCAATATTTACTGAAGAAAAAGTAATGAATACGAGTACATAGCTAGAATCTTTGCGGTACAATATCGTTTCCGAACATAAATTTGTAAAATACTGTTACTGCTAGAGATTTTTGGAATCATATCCAAATCGGTTCTTCCCTTGCTTTTCAGATTCATGCACACTCATACACAAATGAGTGCTACAGTTCACTTGACATCTAGGCTAAACATGTGTAGTGGTAGCAGTAAATACAGCATAAGTTCTGAGGGCTTGTATTGGTTTCATTATTTTATATTTCTCAGCTCGCTTATTTAATGGGGGAGATTTATTTCTATATTACCCAGAATGTCATGAACTTGCAAGGAATTCAATTATGTCACATTTATTAAAATTTGAATATACTTGCGACATTTAATGAACATAAATATATTCATATACAGCTAAACACATGCTTGTCTGACACACAGGTATATCTATGTACAATTACGTATGGACGTATCATTAACATTCCCTCTTTTGATTTACCGTAGTCAGTACTTCATGTCTGTATATACCTGTACTGTCTACCTACTTACTATATACAACTATATTATACCTACCTACTTACTAAATCACAATTACTTTACGCCTTTGTATATATCTGTGACTACTAATATTTGCTTTCGTATATACCTTCTTATTAATATCTAAACTGCTTTATACCTTTATATATATATATATATATATGTATATATATATATATATATATATACATATATATATATCTGTGTATAATTATCCGTCTATTTTATGTGTTAATTTCTCACTTACGTCAAGACAGGACAAAACGGTAGAAAGAAGCGAAACGAGTCAAAACTTCTCATTATTGAAACATTCTTGCCACCTTCCTTCCAGCTCCATCGTTGTACCCCGATATTTTATGGAACAGATATTTATCACCCTTAGACGTGTCCAAATTTAAAACTTCCAAGACTTTATTATTAGGTTATAATTATACGTATATCTTCTAAACCCGATCACGGCACCTGGACTGTTGTATGGTGTATCTTTAATTTCCATGGGCAAGTTCTAAGCAAATATTTTCATGAGACCACACGAAAAATAAAGAAAAAATCATTGAATTAATTTATGAATACTGAAGATATGAGGTCACATGCAAATGAAGGGAATGCAGCAGAATTGGAAAGCTTTGAGGTCTGTTAAAAAAATTAGTAAATTTTAGATTTAATTGCAACATTCTGATTATAATATATTGTAATTGGCCGCTTATCATTAAATATTTAATATGATGGTGCTAGTATCTGTTACAAAAAGTCGATAAGAAGTTGGCAAGTATCTGCACTATATTTGTATGGCAAGTCACTTATATGAATATTGAAGTAATCATTTTTTAAATTGGGTATCTTGTGTAAACTATTGAGTCTATATCGTAAGAGAAAATTTTAAGCATTCTAAAACTACTATTTAATCCAAAATAAATTTTAATTCCTAAAAATATTTTCGTTCCGTATCAACTAAAGTCAAAACTATTAAAAACAGCTTTACTAAAAGTTCATCGCAAAATTATAGCTATTTATTCTAAATCTCATCATTTTTTATAAATTCGCATTGTGTAAATTATGTTAAAATTTGTAAATAGTGTAACAAAAGTACTACGTACCCATATTTGTGTCTAAGTGTGCGCAGAGTTCTCGTAATATGCGTCCTACCTGTACTTGAGAGGCGTTTTGCCTAAAATTGTCGAGCGTAGCTTCGTCGCACTTATCAAATAAACAATCAATTGATAATTTTTAATTAATGTTCAGCTTCCTAACCCCTTTCAATCTGGTTTTAAATCAAGTCACAGTGTTTTTCTTCCTTAGTGATTGTTACATATAACCGCGAATAACATTCAACCCGTTATTTTAATTCTCCTCCAGTTTAGTAACCTACCTAATTTTTTGCATTAAAATATTTTATTAGCATTGAAATCAGTTAACTTCCTGCGACCTTCTTTAGAATGGTTAAAATTTTATTGGTACAGCCACGTAAGCCGTCAAGTCATCCGATGTATTTTCTGAGTCGACAGATGTGGTGGGTGGAGCGCAGGAAGGCGATGTGCTTTCGCTTCTCTTGTTTCCAATTTTTATTCTTACTTTACTAAATTTACTAAATTTGATTGGTCAATGGCCTAAAAATGGATATTTTAATTATTAAAATTGAGTTAGGACGTATTTATATTGATTAACAGATCCATTATTATTGGTACCAAAAGACATTTAGTACCCGTAAAGAATTTTAAGAACCGTAAGAATAAAACCGTAAACATTTTAGGTCTATTTTTCGATCAAAATCTTAGTTGGTAACCTCGGGTAAATGATGCCAGTCGTCGATTTTTCGACAAACTAGAATCTTCAACGTTTTCAACGATCCTATTTTTGATAAACATTCTTATTATCCTTATTCAATGGATACTCATTACCCCTGCTATGGATATCTGTGATACCCAGATCTTATCAACCAATTTCTTTATATACAAGAAAATCTTCAAAATTTATAAAATTTTGTGTTCTTTAGATGTTGGGCCTCACAGAATGTGATCAGTTTATATCACTGCTTAAACGAATAAGGATGTTAAGTCGGCTGTATGTATAATCTCTTATTACAAATGCCAATCTCTTGATTGACCGACGAGTGTACATATTGAGTTGATCAAAAAACTTTCGTTATAAAAACATTCGATTCGTTCTTAGAAAAACACTATTTGTAAATACCAAATATAATGGGTATATTGACGTGTATATATACACAGATACAGGAGGTACATACACTGTATTTATTTATAACTTGCCACCACAGTGGTATACCTTTAGCCTGAAAATCTGGTGACACAGCAGGTTCCGTCGAAAATCATTTAAAATAGACACTTAAAATTGTTGGTATTGATAAGGCGTATTGACTCACACACATTTTACTAGTTTACGCTCAAAATATTTATAAAAACGTTTAAGAGGGGGCAAATGGAGTTATCGATTTTTACTAATTACATGTCTCCCTCCCAATCTTGATGTTATCAAAGTAGAAAGTACCAAGAAGAAAATAAGTAACAACCCCCGTCGTATTATCATTTCATGTGAAGAAGCACTTCAATAAGAGGATAATACGTTAAACGTATTTATAAGTACGTAAATGGGAGTATGCCTATATGTACGCTCATATCTATGTAACGATTAACTTAACGACCTCGAAGACACAGTACAATGGAACAATAATCGTATTTTAGACCTCACTCAGGCAACTAAACATTCCATTATAAGAAAGCATCATTTTATATGAAACACTCTTATTAAAATTGTTCTCCACTAACATTAAATATGGACTTGGAGAAAAAATTGAAATGTTTCGACATCGTTGAGGAATTTTTTGGACTATTTAGAGTGTCTTCTAAATCAATCCGGCATCATTACTTGCAGATCTGGTTTCAAAGGACGCATAGTGCAGCTCTACTATTCCTGATCTGCCACTGTGTCCTGAATATTGCAAAGAATGTCTACTTTACGACACGCGTTTATTATTTCATGTTAATTTCTCTATTTATCTGGTTACAAATTACAAATATTTTGTGGCAAAATAAAATAAAACTTTGCATAACAAATATTTTTAATGTAATCGACGGTCATATAGATAGTCGAGTAGTAAACAGAATTATCCTGAAGACAAGATTTTACAGTTTTACTGGTACCGGAATATCTTTACTATTGGATCTTTTGCATTTCTGCATAGATTATTTTGCGTTTCCTGATATTTACTATAATTTATCCTTCCTTTTTTCTGAAACTTTACATACTTTGGAATTAATATACTTATTAATATTTATCTACTCCATTTCATTGAGACTTAACATTATTAACGGAGATTTGAATAATTTCCTACGTACAAACGAATCTTCTAAGAGCGGCACAATTTGAATTTAAACAAATTTTGATAATCATTCTGCAAAATTTCGGTGAAGAAGAATTTTGGAACTTGATTATATAAAATTATATTACGTCTATACAAGAGTTATTGATGCCTGTCAGTTAATAAAAGATGCTTTTAGAGTTCATGTAATATATAAAATGATTTTTTTTCAAAATATATTTTTCAAATTATTTTCTTCGAAATAATGTATGTTCGTTATCAGTACTAGATTAAACAACTATATATTAACCCATCTAACGGAGATTATTTTGCTCCTAATTTTTAATGTCAGGCTACAGAATTATTCAATCCTTATGATATTTAAACTCAAAATGTTTGCGATAGCCGCAACGAATTGGTTTTAACTCATTAAATACCTGAAGTGATAAAGTAGAATCAAAATTAAGTTATTTACATATTTTTATACATAAATCCTACCCTCATTAAATTGATATTCGTTAGCAGTATGCATTATTAGTAGATATGTGTTATTCATAATAAAAATATTAAAATTTGTTCGAAACACGTAAATTCGTAATGATATTTTCATCTTACTTTCTTCGCTTTTAATAGTTTTACTTGCATTTGCTTCCTCTGTGTTGTATTTTCGAATTTTTTTTTTCAAAACCCAGTACTGAAAACTTTCGTATCCTTTAGTAATGAAATATATTCTTCATCATGAACGAGGTAAACAATTCCGCTAATTATTCCAGCACGCTCGAGATATCCCATTCAATTCTTATTTATTCTTATCTCTAGAATATTTTGTTCCATATTCTTGGTGTCAACTATATATCTAATGGTTTTAATATAATAAATGTGAGAGTTTTTGTTCAAATAATTAATTCTTTACCCTCGCCATTCTAGCTTACATTTAGTTTTATCACCTTTTGCTAGCGCTCTAAATGTAGACTTGTCATTGCACATATCATTGGAATTATAGTAAAGTCCAATTATTTTATTAATATTTATTTCACTCTCTCTCGTTAATAGTAATACTAGGAAATATGCTATGGTATTTTCTTAATTATATATTATTTAATTTCTCGTTCTCACTTTGATTTTATCCTAATTTTAATAGTAGCCAATTAGCATATCGTATGTAATGCTACTGTCTAAAGTAATAAAATAGGAATTCAATTTTTCGTTTTCATTTACGTAATTGGATATTATTCTTGTTATTAAATAATTATATCTCAAGCAATCCCGCTTTGTCATAAATTATATACAACCATTCAGTAATAACGAAATTGTGCCTGTAACAAATTTGCTAAAATAATTAAAATATATCATTAATAAGCCAAGTAGGAAATAACCCATGAAAATAAATTTACCTTTGTAAACTGAATCCATAATTGTGTTGACATTTGACCAGATCATTTTCAATTATTTATTTAGCTTCATTTTAAACATATATTTGGAGAACTCATATTGAATTGCATTAACAATATTTCCAGTCAAACAAAATACAAGATCCCTTTAAAATTTCTGAATACATTTAAAAAAAATTTCAATAGCATTTCGCCTAATTGCTTGAACTGATAAAATATTCTAGAATTTAACTAATACACGCACTATTAAAAACACTGCTTTATACGCCTCAATAATAATTAGTCGCACCAAATTATACGCAGAATGTAAAAAAAAATCGTTAGGTTTTTTATAAGTGTTTAAATGACTTTATTTTTATACTTTCAGATTGCTGTCGCTTTTTTCAATGTATTTTTGACAACTTTAAATCTCATATACAAATCGTTGGTTATTGTTAAGGCAGTAAGATTTTTTAAATTTTACATTTATTACTTACCCGTCATAAGTAATTATCTAAAACATAATTTAAAGAAATTTATTTAATTTAAATACTTACTCGATAATTTAATCTTTTCAATTACGTATAATATTCACTTAATTTGTTTGCAGATGCATTTATTTAAGTGGCTCTATGCGGTTATTTGGCTTTTCCTTTTATATGCAATATTATTATGTATAAATTTTTGGTTGCGAAAAAGTACATAAGGAAACTACAGATGCTAAGCTCTTATTATCGAAAATTAAGTTATTCTATGGCTATGAATAAAGGTATAATTTTTTTTAAGTTTTTAGATATATTTTAATAATCGCTATAAATCTTGTAGTATACTGAATGTGTGTATGAATATACATATGTGTATATCCATTCCATTCAAAGGCCACGTAGTGATTTAGTATTTAACGTTTTAAAATGACATTGATCGTTAAGCTGCCTAATTCAAAATATATGTATCTGTTTCAAGTTCAACGTCAGAACATGGAAAACCTGTGCGACCTTTTTGAAGAAAGTGAATTTGACAAAATTACTGCATTCGATCTGTTTAACTTGCGTGCTTCGGTATTATTTAGCTTTGGCAGTGTGCTTACAAGTTATGTTATTTTGTTATTACAATATTTAAATTTCCTGTGATGTAAATTGGAATTCAAACAAGAATTTAAGAAATGCAAAATTTGCTGGATAGCATATTCCATAAAGATCAACACTTACTTCCATTGATGAATGATTTCTTACTAACTTAAAATCTTTAAAATAGTAGGACAACGGTGAGTTTGTTTGAGTTACATTAAGGTGATTGATTTGAATTTTTTAAATTATACGTATTATTGATTTTATATACGTATTATTAATTATACGTATTATTGATTTTTAGACTTGTCCGACAAAGGTCAGTCCCCAAAGTATGCACTGCATTTATAAAAATTTAATTTCTTTGTATATCGAAAACTATTGCTATATGTCAATTAATTCCTAATGAAAAAGCATTTCATTACTTAAGGCAACGAACGTATGCAGCATATATCCTACGTCACAAACTATCAACTGGACATGTCACAAACTATCTACGTATATACATAATTGTTTAACGTATAGTTTGAGACAAAGGTTGGACTAAATCTTTTCATCCGCTCACATTGGTCGAGTGATGAATACAAAGCGGGGGAAACGAAATAGAACGCAGCCCACGCCGTAGCGGAAATGAAAATATCTAAAGGCTCTTTGCTAATATTGTCACAGATAATATGATTTACTTATGCCTATTTCCATGTTCATTTATGGAACACATTCAGTATGGCAAAAATGTGATTTTCACCTATTTTTAATGAACATTTAAACGATGTTTTTCGAAAAATGATTGTATAAAAAGATTGTCAGAATAATATTTTATTTACTATTTTCACTTTAAATTGTTAACCAGACACCAACTACATATCCAACTAAGGTATAAATATGAATATTGGTGAACATAGTATGAAAGGTTAAATGAGAGCAAATTAAGTATTCACAAAGGACTAAAAAGATGACGTCCACATCACTTAGTATTAACAATAACTTTCAATTCTACCAGCCACAAAAATTGATTGTTAAATTGTAAGTTTATTAATTTTTTTTAAGTTACAACTTAATAATTTGCGAACAAATGCATTGTAGCGAGAAAGAAAATTTTATTGTTTATTAACACAAAAAACCTAAAATTTATATTTGGAAAGAAGACTGTTAGTACATGGACTCATCAATTTAAACGTCATAATTATTTGCCTTTTTAATTCCTTTATAAATTCTTATTTTTCTCTTGTTTAAATTTTTTAAACAAGTACTACTACTAACATTTTTATCGTAAATTTGTTGAGTATGTAGTACTTAATTATAGGAATATATATATATATATATGTGTGTATATATATATATATATATATATATATATGTGTATATATATATATATATATATATATACACACAGTTATTATGATACTCAGTTAGGTAATTGAATAACGTTTTGTCAAATGTGATGAAAATTGATATTAACTAACCTTAAGACCCAGTGGTAAGCCAGTACTTCTTTTTCTAGAATGAATACATGGCCTTAAAATACCGATTAGGAGTTTTGTTTTTATGAAATGATTATTTGGTAACGTAAATGGATCCGAAACATCCCTCAATTCTCGAGTACGGGTTTCATTGGCGTTTCTGCAAATGCAAAATACTTTTTTTATTAAATGAAGTACATTCCAATATTCATTAGTGACCAATTTAAGACATATCATAGTTTTTATTAATATTAATCGTTTTACTTTTCAGTTTGTTCAATTAATTCTACTAATAAAGCTAAGTTTACTAAATTATCGAAAGCCATATTTAAGTAACCTGTAAAGTTAGCCGTAACGGCCACTGTTTTAGCTACCTTTACGTAAATTGAAATAAAGCACTATTTTTACCATACATAACTGTCAAAATAAAGGTTTGGTTATGATAACACGTGCGGATGTCAGCTTATAGTTCAATAATTCCGTAACGTTTACGTTATTCATAAAGTGACATGATACAACATAGGGCTGATTATTAATGTAATACATAAAAGAAACGACTAGTGCAATCATTCATGTACGTAACGCAGGAAGATAGATTAAGTGTCATAGAAACCCACCAAACCACGGCTCAGACTTAAAATTAATTTCTAGATATTTTTAAACACATTTTCCATAGAAAGTAGATATTTTGTAACTATAGTTGATGCATTCAGCGAGTTAGCTCAGTCATTTGAAATACCCAAGAATAGAAGCATACCACAAGAATAATTAAAATACCAGAAATAATTACAGCACTAATTAAATATTTTAAAATCTATATACTACAAATAAAAGTCAATTGTGTGTCAGGCACAGAATTCATCAATGAATTAATGAAGGGTAAATATCTTATATCTTACATAGCCCTATATAAAATTTACATTCACAGCTCTCTCCAGGTTATATAGTGTTTCACTCTACCCTGACAAAAACGTAAAGATTATTTAAACATGACCATAGAGACACGGAGGCAGCATCATTTAACATACGGGGTAATGGCCTGCAATAATAGTGTACATAATGCTGCCGAGATTTTATTTTTCCATATGGATATACGATATACGAATTTTATTCAACATAGATAAAGAAACTATTCTTTTGGAAAAAGAATTACAGGATCATCAACAATATGTGAAAGTTGTGAAAGTATGTGAGAAATTGTCAGTGGATAAACTAAAAGTTAGAAATAAAAGAGGAGGCGAAGGATATCAGACTTGCAAATAGCAAACAAAATTCATATGAAAACCATGCGAACTAGAAAAGGTGAAAAGGTAATCGACTGATAACGGAAAAGCCTTTATAACAGAACAAGTTAAGGATAATAAAATTGATGGTATATAAACGTGAATCACCATTAAAAATTTAAAGTGACTTTCGCAGGTTCTGCACCTTGAAACTTGAGATATTGGGGAAAAACTCAGGCATACCGTTAATCAAATAGTACCAAGTTCACATACAGAATGAAGGACTTTACATGCAAATGGGTTCAAAAGACCGAGACGTCTACGCTTTAGTTTATGGCTTTTTCGATTAGCTGGTTTACACCTCATCCTACCCAATACATTCAAGCATCTATGTGAGCCATCCGCACATCCTTCTCTAAACGGTCTGCATATCGACTTTGGGCAAGACGGGTGTGTAAAGTCAATAAAGGTCAATTCGACCTACTTGTGACTGTTTAAGTAAGTTAATTTTTTTAAAATACTATTTCCAAATATTAATGTCTGTTTTCGGTAATGATGTGACAGATTTTCATCAATTCGAAAATTTACAAATTCTTGAGCGATAATAAAACAATTGTCTCAAAGATTGGAGGTAACATTGAATGTAGTAAAGATGGATAGAACTCAGACGATAGTGACTTCACATATATCACGCAGATGGCCAATTTGAAGTTATCATTAATAAATATATGTGGGAGTATTAAATGAGCAAAGATAATGTGACACAAAAGGAGTACTGTTGAGCCTTCAAGAAAATAAACAATACAATAACACAGTCATAACAATACTTCAACCTTAGGGACAAGTCATGAGACTCAAGACGCTAACACACCTTCGGCGCGCTGGAGTTTTATATTCCTCAATAGCTTGCTAGAGCTGGCTGTAATATACACCAATGTTTACGTTGCTATATTAAAAGAAGATTATAAAAGAAAGAGGGAGATCGGACCACCTAACCTCACCCTCCCCCTCCCCCTATATGCCCAAGGGTAGACCTCATGGAGCTCACTTGAATACAAACGGTTTGTGTGCAACTGATATTATATATCAGGTATATAGGTAGCTACATGGTCAAAAAAAGTTCAGGTTTTTTTTGGGTGTCTAAGATTTGACGATTATTATACTCACGAGAAGAAAGGGTAAAATAGCAGACTGGAACCAACTGGAGACTTTTTGGTAGATCTGTTAAATTAAGGTATTATTTTCTGAGATAATACATAACGATCGATGAGGATCTGGAGCGATTTATTGTGATTTCAACAGTGGATGCCGAACAATTATGTCCGAACAATTTTATGGAATAAAAATATTAAAATTCAAGATTAGAATAAAAATAAAATGTTTCTCAACAACTGACCAAATTATACCGCTGGAAGTACCTAAAATTTTAAGTGAACTTAATGATAAAATACATTTAATGCTTAGATTTTTAAAAAACCTGGAATGACCGGTCAACCTAATACTTTACTTCCGGAATTTTTTTAAAATTCAAGCGTTCCCTGGCGAATGTCTAATTCATAGTTTATCTTAAATTTTCTTATATATGTTAAAGGAAATTTTTTTATTATTAATTAATCACATTTTTCAACATTAGAATTCTCTATTTTTACTTTGTGAAATAATCAATATATGGAAAATACTGGGAAAGGCTTTGAGATGATTGATTCTTAGACTACTAAATTTGACGAAAATAGGCAGTGTTTAGAGAAGAAATGTTGTCCTGAACAGCTATTCAAGGCCCGAGTGGTATTAGCAAAAGTTATATAATACACATCGTCGATCTTTGAGTCAGCAAGACATAAAATTAAAATGTAACTATTGCTGCTCTCACAGGCATGTCGGAATTTATATAAATGGCTCAAATATTCACAGACAATTAAAGTTACCAGCGTAAATTCCGCCCAGTTTAAAAAGTTTTACAGCTCTTAAAATTGAAATTTTCTCCAATTATATTATTAATAATTGTTGTAATACCCTTGATATCTAACATAGCATTAACGTATATTCATTTTCGTATTAAGGAGAAGTATAATAGAATCAAGGAAGTCAACAGCTGGTATGGAATAAATAGTATTTTAGTATTTGTATTTGATTTATTACAGCTAACCATCTCCTAGCTCCACCTCTCTTCAAAATAGTTAAATATTAATGAAACAATATTTAACAGTATAGAATAATCTGAAGTAGAAATAAATGCAATAGACAAAATATATTGCCTAAAATATAATAAGAAAGAAAAAACACAGGAGGTTAAAATATGAAGAAGATGCAGTCAGTGGCCGCTGACGTAAGTAGGAAAATATATAAAAATGTAAATTTTAATAACGCTGAGGAGAAATATCATTGATCTTATCAACAGGTCATTTACAATAAGATTTAGTTTGTGTTACAAAGAGTAAAAATAAAAATTATGGAAATACTCGCACTAAGTGGAATGCATATTTACCAGGAATAGATTTGAATGTTTGTGGCCTACATCACCTCTGTTCACATAAGGCGACGTTTCAGTTTTAAAAACGTTTATTTAATATCGGCTCTTCTTTATTTTCCTGTGGCCAAGCTTGCATAGCCATTTTTGAGTGAATAATGTCAGTGAAGTATGCTTAATAAACATATTCCTGACAATATAAAAGCTTAAGAAACAGCTATAGCAATAAACTTAGGCCATTTCATAGATCAGATTTACAAAAAAACACTTATGTAATGAACAGGGAAAAAAAATTTACCTTAAAAACATTACTATCATCATAGAAAAAAGACTGTTTAAAATTTTAATTTTAGAATTCACCACATTCTAAGTTTAAAGTGTGGAGAAATGCTTTTGAACACTACATAATTTTGGATTACAGTAATTTTGTTATTCCAACAATTTATTAGTCCTCAAAAGGAACCAGTTTTTAACCAGCTAAAGAGACTTTTTAACAGTAAAATTTATGGCCAGATTCGCATTTTTGTATAGAATAAATATCAAATCTATATGAGGATAAAAATGTATAAAAAGCTCTCACACTGTAGTAAATCAGAATCTGTAGTAAATCAAAAAACTTGTTGCTAAAACACACCTAAGGAATTTTTTATGGTATCTTTAAAAGTACCCATGTGTTTAGTTACTGACTTTTATATTTGATCACCTAAAAATTGGAACAACACTTCAGTTCCAATTTTTAGGTGATCAAATATAAAAGTCAGTAACTAAACACATGGGTACTTTTAAAGATATTCTAACCCTAAAAGATCCTCAATCCTTTTAGACAATATATGTGACTGAAGTTAAATGCAAATATGTAATTTTGGATTACAACATTTTAACTATGCTTATTCAAGAGTACCCCATTATAAACGTATTTCATTAGTATCGCATTGTACCTGGGAAATTAATATTTTAATATTTCTATAATCATGAATAATCGTTATGCCGTGAATCCTTTAAAAAACTGGTGGAACTCGGAAAACTTATCAGACCTCCAGAAAAAATTTCTATAATTTCAAATGATGATGGATAATTGGACAACTGGTATCTTTGTAATGTTCAGCTATTTATAGATCTACGAAGAAGGTTTTGAACATACATATTATGGCTACAACAAAAATTATTGCACACAGCAGAAATTGTTGCTATACACTTTATTAATGTTCATTAAAATTACTAGTAGGTTTAATATTGTTAATTATCAATTATTATATTCTGTTATAGACATAAAGAAGTAGGAGGATGACCAACAATAATGAGAAATAATAGCAAATTTGATATTTGATGCTTTTACATACATGTTCTACTACAATTTGTCCTAACAATATGACTGGGGTGACTCTAGCTGACTCTCTCTCTATCAAAAAAAGAGATAGAATATACACATTCACTCACTAACATGAGTTCAGATCCACTGAGAGTATGAGTGAATACATGTTATTAGCAACTGCATATATTTTGTTGGTAGTGTGTATGTCATGACTTGTGCAGTAAATTAGTGGAAAACTGACAACCAGGCTTCCCCAATAAAAGTCGTCAGTTGTTTGCCGCCAACTCACAACTTACAAAGTCGGTCCTCTGTGTCACAGCTTAATGTGTTTAATCGATTAACTTATGACTAATACTTCATAAGTATACTTCATACCTTCACTTTTTACATTAACAATGCTTAAAGGATTTTAAATATTATTAATAGTTAGTTTGTAACAGGCCAGAAAAGAACTTTTTTGATTCAGCTAGTATCAAACTATTTATTTCAAATTTGAATTACTGTCACATATACTTACAGAAATAAATTTTAAACTACTTGGAAATTTGAGTAGTTCCCATTCAAATCGTAAAAATCGTGGTAAGGTTAGTATGCAAATACAAAGAAAATTAGCTATAAATACTCTTGCATGATCAAGTATGACTAAGATGTAGCCACCAGCTCAGAAATTATCTAAAAAATAGAAAAAACACACTTTTTGTCAATTTTATATAGCAAAAATCAGAGAGTGAAGCAATTTCAACAAGGTTTACATATTTTTCCTTGCACATTCCAACTTTATTGTACATCTATTTTGTAAATACTCTCCAATAGTTATATTACTAGCAGCATATTTTATGTACACATTAAATAGCGGTTGCTCCTGAGATATTATATTTTAATTCTTATTTTAATACATAAATAAAAATGTTTCCCTATTTTTCACATTGTTTAGGATTAACAATGTGAAAAATAGGGTTAGGGTTAGGATTTCAGGTATCAGGTAGTACAAAAAAGATCTTTTGCGGAAAATAAGTCAGATGTTGCTGTACTTCAACCTGCATACATATGCAGCATGTGTGCTAACATGTTTGTGTTTCCCATTTCCATGAAGTGGTTTAAACTAGTTTTCGGAAAAATTAATTTCCCATTTTTACATTGCTTTAATAAAAAAATGTTTAAGTTATACGTTTTTAGGAAAATTCTGAAAATAATTAATGGGGAGAAATTGTATGATACACACTCACTATGCAAAGAAAATCGACAGGATGAAGTTGCTCACTAAACATGCGTGTAGTGACTGATACTATATTCATGAAAGTTATTGAGGTATTTGTTAATACATAACATAGGTTTTATATTCATAAAAATCTAAGTTATATCTGTACTTTTAAATAATATTGCTTAGTAATTGATATTTGATAATGGTCCATATAACGAAAAATATTTATTTATAGTGAATTTCATAATGAAAACAATACTCATAAGCATTTTAAAATGTATATTAAGTGTATTTCTCTGAGTTAAGTTTTGGTACGTATTTATTTTCATTATAAATCACAAATTATTTGAAATTTAATTATTTGATCGAATTTAGATTTTACCAACTATATTTTTAATCACGCAACAGTCCTTTTATTATTTTACTTGCATTAATTATTTGGGTGCTAAATAAAGTTATTTTTGTATTATGCCAAAGATGTACAATTTATAATGTGTGTACAAAATACAATTTTAATTAAAAGTACTCACACAATTTTATTTAAAAGATTTTTTAATTTTAGCAGGATTTTCATTTATATATATTTAGCCTATAAGCATTTGACAGTCCACGAAGAAAACATTCTTTATAAAAAAAAAACTCAAACGTGGTAGTGTTCACTTAATGTTACATAGTAATTAGCAAAATCTTGAAAATAGTAAAATTTGACCAGGAATCTATAATTGTCAAGTTAAAATAGATCATCGACGTTAAGAATTTGGATCAAAACTACAGCGTAACTTGTGAGTAAACCTAGAAAGTGGAGCAGCAACGAAGCTCGCATATTAAATGAGTGGAAAACTGTGAAATGACCCACTTCGCCTTCTTCTATCATATTTTTAGTAAGCTTCACACGATGTCGGACAATGGATGCTGAAAAAAAATTAATAATATATATTTTTAGCAAGATATTGTAATGAATTTAAGAAACAGCTAACGAAGTATCATTTAGGAAATTAATTTTGCCAGAGTGGAAAGTAGGAGAAATTTATAAGAGGAAAAATTTTAAATATTCATTATGTTCTAGTGATGGTAACTGGCTTTGTTCAGGATCAGTAAGGATATTCGTCTTATATAAACATGTACATGTACCTATATGAAGTGTATGTATGTACATGTAAATGAATATAGCAAAAAATGACATGCTCATATGGCAATATTGCATTGCCTACTATATACCATTTCCTTTCTAACATCTAGTGATTGATAACTGCTGTTACGAGCCAGCTGAAGTTTGATAATCATAATCAATACATAGTACAAACATTGCATGCCACATCTGCCTTTTGCTCTGTGACTGCTACTCTCAAGAACTTCTGAATAGAAATAGATTTCAATTCAATTTTCACCTGTAGATAGACTGATTCCTGAGGATTGTTCAGATATATCATTTGAGTATGTTGTATAAATTAGTCAAAACAGCTGATAATTTTTCTTTATAAAATTGACTATTGTGACTGGGGTGTTTACTTGGTTTGCACTGGCAAGTTATTAGCGATATATGAAAAAAATACAGATAATATTGTTTGTCCCAAATAGTTCTAAGAGATAATCGACAACATTTATGCGCGGGCCATAATAACTAAATTTACAGTTCATCAAAACAATAAAAATGACTATGGCACTTTTATAGAATTTTTGAGCAATTTAATGTGAGTCGTCATCCATTTAAACATTTTTGTCATTTCAGGAAATATAAAGGAGATAAATAATGTTCTTCATCCCAATTCATTTGAACGCACTGCTGAGAAGATATGAGAATATCTTCGATTAGACGCAAAAGAAATACTTATCATTACATATTACAACACAAAGTCGTCTATTGCATTTAGGTGTCTTTTTAGTAGTTTCAGTTTACTTCTGAGAAAGGGTTAGTTATATGATTTATAAACATTTTGTGTAAATTAGACGAACTTTGACAATGAATTCGCGAATAAATCAACCGCAACGGAGGTTTCTAGGCATGGTTTGGATCAAAACAATAATTGAAAAATCTGTTCATTTCAAATAAATTGTTTCCTAAAGTTAAAAAGAAAGTTAAAGTTATCCTACACTGAGAAAGTTATCCTACACTGTCTGTAAAGAGGTTAAACTTCCATTAATGGGAGTTCCTTAGGAATTGTAAATATTAAAGTGTTTTTTCGTACAAATTTTCACTATTGTACTGCTCCAATACCAAAACTTGATCTTTCATCTTCGAAAGTACAAAATAATTCATTTAAGCATGGTTTTGGAATATGGTTTTTTTTTTGTCAAAGTGATAAGGGCAGATAAAAGTGTGTTTTCTAGTTAGATTTCTTTTAAGAGTGGTGAATTGATATGCAGTTTAAAGTCACATGCAGATGGTACTGAAACTAAAATTTCACTATCGGTTAGGAATTGGTATTTGTGCAGGTGGAATTATTGCTTAAGATATAGTCATGTTATATTTCTTCATGTTTTCTTTTTCTGCATAAATAGAAGTCAGTTTGGTGATTTTGTAGTTGACTACAAATCATCACAATACTGAAAGAATGTGCTTTTAGAGATTCTTTGAACTAATAGAATAACATTTTTCAACATCAAATGCAACTTAATAAGCTAAAAACTTGGAAACCATAATGATGAAAGTATTTATAACTATATAAAAAGAATTTGAATTTCTATTATTATTCAGGAGACACCATTAGTGACGTGTTGTGTTACCTTGAAATAATAAATTTAAAAATTAGTACCCTTAATAAATACACATAGCAAATTGTGAGCTGCCAAATCGGGTAAAATATAATATAGCTTTCTCATATTGTACAAATCACAATAAGGGTTAGTTATTTCATATATATTTAGCAGATAAACAAATGCCACTTCTTCATTTTATTATCTTTCAATTTCAGTTATTTTTAAAAGTATGATGTGGTAAATAGATATTGTAGCGAGATTTGAATTCGACTTACTAAAATTTAAGTATTACATCTATTCATTATTAACCAATTCAAGCATACCGAGCAGTATCGTTCAAAAGCATCAGAGTGTTCTCCTCAATCGGATGCCGTGAAATGCAGCCTTGGCTCAAATTTAATAACGATAACAATGATGCACTCGACGAAACTGGTCCATATTTACTGTGTTACCTCAGACAAGGTACTGAGATGTGGATTTACTAGAAATGGTATCGCATGTGTAGCAGTCAGTCATGACAGCTCTTGTATTTTTTTTGCTCAGAGATTTGAAAAAAGAAGACAAAAATAAAAATCTAGATGAAACTGCTTTAGAAAAATATATAAGAAGAGGTTTTTTAGTTGACGACGGAGTCAAAAACAATTTTGAACAGATGGATATAGATCAATTTGAGATACTATGATCACTATTGGACAACAATATACGAAATAATGATATAAGTTACTGTAAAGTGGTAACTGTGAAAGAAAGATTACCAATATCGTTAAAGTTTTTAGATATACGAGTTTGTAGCAAATTATTTGCATACCAAAACAATCCATAAGAAAGATTAACCCCAATGTATTCTAAATAATCATTAAACTTTTAAAGGATTATTTAAAAATAAATAAATTACATAGTATATCAATATACGACATTAATTTTTTATCCATCTCACTCGGCCAAGTCCAGTACCCGACAAACAGCCACCCAGAGTGCACATGGCAAATACATTGAAGCATTTTTGAGCACAGATAAAAGTCGACATCATACGACTCAGCTACATCACCTGTGCACTTGCCTTGAGTGAGGCACGTTCACCATGAGTGAGCTTTTATCTCGCAAGGCTGTTGCATTAGGCAGCTTGATCGATGCGGACTCAAATATTTAGAGACAATTTTGCAGTAGGGCAGTGAATACTTAAACAAAATACTAAATGCTTCAAATATCACCATAAATGACGTTTTATATGACACACAGATATCTTTCGACAAGGATCAGGGAGAGAAAAGTTCAATAATAAAATAACTTTTTGACCGACATTTAAATATTATGATTCTGGACTTACAGACTAAAGAAACTTACAGGGTAAATAGCTGAAGAAGTTGGAAATATTTGAATCGAGAAAGAAAAAATGTTTCTATTAATCTTTTTAAAATGTCAACAAAACCACAGAAAAAGCAAAATATAATGACCGACAGTATACCTGGTCATTTCTAAATTGTGCATTCATCAAAGAAATGTCAAAAATGATATTTTATCCATTTCTAAGAGGTCTCATCTACGTAATTTGAAGTAAGTCACTCCAAATTATGTAGATGAAACTTCTTGCAGAATTTAATAAGAAATAAGTAGTGTTGTGTGTATGTTATAATAATTACGTTCAATCATCTTAAAGTTACTTATACTTGGGGTCGCTACATATAGCTTATCCCTCCTATAATGCCAAAAATCATCTAATTATCAAATCCTGTTTTTATTATATTTTCTTAATTTTATGTAAATTAATCTCCATAAGAAAATTTTATAACAGGATCCAAATATCACTGTATAAATAAAGTTGCACAAGTAAACAATTGTGTGAAAAATGGCTGCAATGTCATGGGAATTTAAGTTTAGATATTTCTCATGGTAAATATTGTTTTTATGATTTGTTTTCTTACTTTAGAGTTATACTCTAATTTGTTTCAAAATATGATTTTCTATATAATTTTTAAAAAATGTAGTTGTTATTATAGAAACACAATTATACTTTCAATCCATGATATCATTAAAAACAAATCCGCAGAAATATAATGCTAGTGTTAAGTACTGTATGTTTAATAACATGTATAGGTATAATCGTTTATTTAGCTTAGAAATTAAATATTGTTACGGTACATATAGTGTATATTTAATTTTATTTCTTATATTTCCATTGCTCACATCGGTCGCAATAATCTTAACCGCAAATTATCCCGAATTGAGTGAAAATTCCAGAGTCATATGAGTTCTTTTGAAAGTCGTTATTAAGTAACACTGGCGTGTTCGATAATATTTGAAGTTGACATGCTCCATAATATTGACAGCAAGAGATTTTAATGGCTGCATAGAAAATGATATATTTCGAACAATGTTGAAAAAATATTGACAGAGAATAAATGACACAACTTAACTTCAAAAGACAACATTTAGTTACGTCTAACATTTACACGGAAATTTTTTTAATAATTTAGTGATATTGGTTTAATAAAACAAAATGAAGTGTCATTGAGGCACTGCCCTTTATATTAGATTTTTTTCGGTGCCATGAGACCTATTAAAATAAATATTATGCCATTGAATTGGTCAGTAAGTCATTTAATCTGACCAAAAAAACTCAAGCATCTATCACAGTGTTCATGTCACCATAAAAAGGAACTCATCAAACTTCGACTAAAGTAAAAAAAAAGTATAAAAAATAACTGTGAAACCATAATCACTGTCAATACATGGAAGTAATTTGAAAAAGCCTTGATGTCTTCTATTTTCTTGGGTGACTAAAATGAGTGATATAAAGAAATTAACAATAGGTAAAATTGTTTTCCACTGACGTTCTTCACTTTTCTACAATGACATGCCAACAAAGACACTTAACGTGAGAATAGAAAACCCATTCAAATTCTTCAGCAATTACATTGGAGTAATATGAAAGTAAAAAAGTAATCTTTTATAAATTAAGAAAAAATTTTCACTTACGTAATTCTTCGTCCACTTGAATTGTTGTCAAAAGAGATTTTGCAATTTCTATCTGTGAGTGCATTTTCTCACACAGGAGACACACGGTTATCAAAAATATAGTGTAACGCAATGGCCATAACATGAGGCCAATGGAAAGTGATGCATTAAAAATCTGAAATATGGTCTTCGTTTTAAAAGTAATCAGACAATAAAAGTAATCAGTAATCTGTGAGGACCATATTTAATCAGGAAATTCCAAAAGAATATGTTATGTAATTTAAAGTTTATCGTTTTATTGAACATTAAAAAATTACTTAGCTTATTTATATGGGACTTAAACGAATGGGATCTAATATTTTCATTTCGACACTATGAACAGGTAATCAGTAGTTAATGAAAATGCCAGATAAGTTGAACAAAAGAAAAATGAAAACTAACTTAAAAGTGATTATCCTCATTTAGTTTACTAATAATGATACTGGTGTATACTTTATAATTATACCGATATACAGCACAGAATGAAAATAAAATTAAATGTAAAAATAATGAAAATGAAGGAATCAAACAAAACATGTTGGATATATTGGATAATGATAGGAACAAAAGAAACAAGTGAAATACAATATGTTAATAAAATGCGTCATCAGTAAGTCTAATGATAATAATTCTTATAACAAAATATGATAAATTGATTCAAATGTAAAGGAAATTAATTTCATATTATATCTCAAGCTTAATGGAAACACTTTTCTTTTAGTTCTTTACGATAGCGTTATACTCTTTAGTTCTGAATATCCTGGACTCTAATTACTAAAAATTTGTAAAAGTATTAAGCACCTAAATGTATTTAAATTCTAAGGGAAAAAAATTCCATCCCCATATGTTCCATTAAATGTATGACAACTTTCCTTATGAGCGTTTTTATTATGTTTTGAGGGATTTGTCAGCTTAGATAATAAATTATTCCTAATACATTGCACGCTGTGATCGCATAATTTTTTTATATTTATGGGTCTTTAGTTTATTAAACCGGATTTAACTGCAAGGTAAATTAGTTAATGTATATTTTTATAATACTTACATTAGATTTTAAAAGTTTAAGAATATTATATATGGTAAGAAGAATATTAAAAAATGTCAGAGTTAGTAGCGCCAGTAGCTAAAAAAGAAAGTTAAAGGTATTAAGTTCATCATAATATTCCTTTCAATTTTTTTGAGAGTTTTATTTAGAGGTAAAATTTTATTTAAATTTACTTCAAATTTCAATACAAACCTGAAATTGAAACACCTTGTTTAAGTAACGGCACAGGTTTAACAAATGAATATAGAACTGAGATAAGTAATAAATAGAATTTTCATTTAGGGGCAATGCAAATGTAAAATGGTTATTGGACTTGGCATTATGTTGTGGACTACCAAATATGGCATCTACAGGTGCGACCATATTTTGTCTATTTTTAAAATGTAAGAAAACATTCAACATTTCTACACGCTTAGTTATACTAAATAATATTAAACAAAACAACATTATTTCTAAATCCAAATTAACGGCGGTAATAAAATTGAACACCATAATAAAGGAAACGTTTAGAAAATATTTTTTTGCAATATGTGCACCAACAGCGGTATAAAATATATGAAACATTGCAAGAAGGCTAATAACTATGAGATTTCGAAATTTGTCCCATCTCAACAAATTTCTCGTGTGCTCTTGTTTGAAAAGATCATTTATTTGTTGAATTTTTAAAATCAATTCTTTAAACGTATTTCTGTCACATGTTATATCAATCAACAATGAACGCATAGCAAAAATAAGCTGAAATGTATTAAATATGAATAAGATGTAATGATCGTCACTTATGACTAACAATGCCACATGCAACCCAATCATCATTCCAATAATTAATAAACTGTATAATTTTCTGCACCACACTGTATATCTGGTAGAAATTCGATGTTCAGTTTTTCTCGAAACGCCAAACATGTGCTGGTATACTAAGATTGGCCATAGTGTATTTTCAATCGATACGCTGTCCATATTAACTCCTGTTAAGATATTTCCGTTCTCACTGAAACAAATGACATTTTATTGACTGAATGCCTTTTGAATTAACAGTCATTAGTTTATCACCTCGTGTAATCTCTTAAATGCTTTACACAAGTAATAAAACATAAGATTGATCTTTGTAAATGGACATTTTATTGAGTTCTGTTTACACCATTAACACACATTAACAACACTAAAAAGAAAAACTGGGTGTTCACCATTACCGCGTATGTGGGACTTTGGTTTGAAACTTCGTATGTGGAATTTCGGTGTAAAATAAAGATTTTAAACATGGTTTATCACAGATTTTTTATTAAAATAACACATTTTTTAAAATCCTATGTAGTTTTTTATGTACCGTAAAACTTCATAACTCACTTGTTTGCAAATAAACAACGTTAATCATAAAATGTTCTACAGAATGTTTTAAACGAGTACAAAACGAAAGTAACAAAACTAAACTTCCAATCAATATCAAATGACCATTATATATTATTCACCACCTTTGCTTGCCTATTTGAATTTCACTCAGGATCGATTAATGAACGAACAACCAGGACAACTTTGAAATTTGTGCATATACTATCTTTTTGACCTCACGTAGTTTGAATATGTGTCATAGATACAGCCAGCAGGTGAGCTGATGGGATATTTACTGCCGGCACATCCTGCTTATTATTTTGCCTTCTTTTTAAATTTAAGTATTCTCGTGGCCCTTTTTACCTTAGCTATAAATTCTCAGCTTAGTCGTGATTCACTCTGAAAATCTCCTTACTTTACTTATTCACAAATATGAGACAGATATCCTACCATGAATATTCTTTCACTGTTCGTGAGCAATACTGTGGGACAAGTCCATTTTCCTGCGTAGTATTTTTTCTATTACTGCCCCTATCCTCTTTTTTTGTTTCCATATTATCACATGTTTTGTTACACAAGCTTCTGCTGAACAGAGACTACTCTGATATTTTAGGTCACTGTTGTCTTGCAGTACCCAATTTTTACTTTCCCTTATAAACCATCTTTGGGCAGTTGGCAATTGAGCACTCACACACATTTTCTGCGTTAACATTAAAAAATCCTTGCTTTGAGAAACAGCCTTTTTTGGGTTTTAACTGTTCGCTGCATAAGTCTATTCATGTGGGTAGATAATAAATCATTAGTGTAAGAACGAATGCAAGACAAAACTTTGTCGAAGAAATACATTGTTCCAGTCTCTGTCTACATTCTTTTTCCCTCAAGGGATAGTGCGTGATGCATTTTTCATGCAGTAGCAATTTCTTCACCGTGTTTCAAAATTTTACTTCACAGGGCAGTAAAATTCTTTATATTGTACATGACACATGGTATTTTTAGATTTAATTCCTGATATCAGTATGCCCTCCATTTCATTGTTTTGTGCTCAAACCCATGGTCTCAAGGTTTTTTATATCGATTATTGAATATATTTGGCGTTAATTTTGTCAAAATTCGTTATTCACAATTAAATGAAACCACGTGATATAGTCTTATTTCTACTGTCTTACCACGACCTAGGTTTTGTTGTATTACAACATCTTCAGTTGGGCTATTAGCAAAGATCTTTGCTAATAGTCCACCAGAAGATGTTGTAATAAAACGAAACCTAGGTCGTCGCAAAGAACTCATAAACAGTGGAAATAATATTACATCACGTAGTTTCATTTAGGTTTTTACATCAAAAAAAGTTTTACTCACTAGCTTACAAGCACCTTTAATATTTTCATTCATGTATTTAGCATTGACTTCCTACAAAAATTTCGGTTATTTTGGAAGCAAACGCAAAAGCATGACTTTGTAAGGTGATAAATTGATTCTTCTGTGACTAAGGTCAAAAGACAACTGACGTTTTGACGCAAAGTATCTTGGAGTGGAGTTCTGTTAACTACTTGATTAAAATGTAAAGATATGATAATAAATAAATAACAAAATTAAACATTTTGAAAAAACTCACTACGGATATAGTCATTGTAATTGAAAAATTATTAAATATTTTTTTAAAAACTCCACAACTAAAACAAAGTAAGAAACTATTAATATGATTACAAACCCAAACAAATCCATCGAGGCTGCCTTTGCCATTTTCGTTCGCAATATCAATTGCATTTTAGCAGAACAAAAAAGCTAAGTGCGCAAATTGGTCAGGAACTGATAAAACTACAAAAATTTTGGCAGGGCATGGCAGACCCGATGCATTTTCTTGGATTTGTATTTATCTTAATAGTTTCTTACTTTGTTTTAGTTGTGGAGTTTTAAAAAAAATATTTAATAATTTTTCAATTACAATGACTATATCCGTAGTGAGTTTTTTCAAAATGTTTAATTTTGTTATTTATTTATTATCATATCTTTACATTTTAATCAAGTAGTTAACAGAACTCCACTCCAAGATACTTTGCGTCAAGCTTTGATATCTATGTTGTAAGTATATGCTCATAGAATTCCCTGTTTATTATTTCGAGAGTCATAGGTAAACCGGGTATTCAATAGTGAGTTAGGCACAATAAGTGGCTACATAAAAGAGCAGAAATTTAACTTCGTCTCACCAACCTCATTTCACAAAACTGATAGTGAAAGGGAGTTCTGTTTTGACTGCAAAAGTATACGATACCGAATACAAGTGCAGCTATTCACCAAGTACAATATGACAGAAAGCTACCGGCTATAACACGACATCTAATAACCATCGTCCCTGGCTTTATCACAAGATGATAAAGCTGGGGACGTACCCGACAAATGCAGAAGCGTAATTCATCAAGGAAATTAAGATGGCATAAAGAGAAATATGAAGGGAAAGCAACGTAAAAATACTAACAACAATAAAAGAACACAAATATGAATTGAGCAAGCTTTTATGCGAATCCAATTGTTTACAAATCTTATTTATTCAGAAAGCGCAGATAAAAAAATTAAGTAGTTTTGGTTTCATTTGCTATCATCAACAAATATGTTTTAATGGATAATAATACAAATAGAGACATATGAGACTAATTTCCAATTATTGCACGTAAATTTAGATGTAGTGTACTCATCATTAGAATCATCACCGTGGGCGTTTATTGAAACATTCTTGAGCTAAATTGATAATACTTTGAGCCGCCCGTTCGGAATAAATGGTGAACTCTATTAGTAGATTGTAACACTCAATTGTGATTCATAGACAACGGCGACCAAGAAGTCATTAATAAAAAAAACTACTCAAAGGCCATCTCATTCCTGCATACGCCTAATTTCAAGCACTTTCAGAATAGGTTCCACGTTCGTGTCGCATAAACAAAAACACCTATCTGAATGCAATATGTATACTGAGATCTATGTATAAATTTTACACACATGATTTTTTTATGAGAGTGAAATATATAACCCACAAATTCAAGCCGAGGACACAAGCCTTCAATAGATCTTATATAACGATATTCAATTAATTGACAGTGATTAACGAAGTTATCTTTAATGCACCTATGAACATAAACCTCGGAAATTATTTAATACTTAACTTTTATTGCATTATGTGGATGGGTACGCCATTTAAACTAGATTAATATAAAGCATTGTATGACAAAAAATACTGCTATTAACAAGATGACACTGTGTCATTAATATAGAAAAATTATTTAAATGTTATGATAATTAATTAGGTTTCTACGTACAGGAAGTTTGTTACTTTGCCAATATAGACAATTTAAATTTATTTATTTTACTTTTAGGATTTTTTTTGTATAATTTTAAAAGTGAATTAAATTTAAGACATTTGTCCCTCGTATGCTGTACCCCCTAATTAGATTCTCTTTAATAATACAGCCAATCAAAAAATGTACACAAAATTCTGCAGTCCAATTAGTGCTTACCGTTGGCTTTATTATTTCGGATGTAGGCAAGGTAAGAAAAAAAAATTGTCACAAATATTAACTAAATTATCTATTTGAGTGTTAATCATTCGACGATACTCAATAATAAATGTTATTAGTCTGTTGTAAAACTTAGCTTTAATAAGGATTAATGTTTTATTTATTCCAATTTTCTAGAATAAGACTACTGGTATTATATATGGTAGTAATATTTACTAATTACAATTTCATTATGCATGCTTATAGGAAAGTACAACACACAATATCCTCTTTTAGCTTTTAGAAATTAGATGTGGATACCGTTTGTTCTATCTTTGCACGACGTGTTTCAGTTGCAGTACAATTCAGCACAAAATTCTTGAAATTCTCGAATGGTTTCCAATCGCATGCTGACACTAAACAATCTAGGTAATTTTAATAAAAAGTCACATATCTGTACCTGCTAAAGTAAAATGCTGCTTAAGTGAACTAATACTTTATACTGCCAAACTAAAACTTTATACTGCCAAATAAACTTTATGTCGTATTCTTGTTTACCATTAAAAAGTTAAATAACTAATTTATTCCCAAAAGTTCATATAAACAGAATAATATCGATCAAGTGTAAGTGGTTAGCTTTCCACATTAGTAGATTTATTGAGCAGTGCTTTTAAGGTAGACAGTATGTGCGTAAGTTTTTATTTGAATTTTGAAATCAGATTAAAAGCAAATGTTTAATTTTTATTTCAAAAAGACAATGTCAAAGACAGTCAAGTGAATACAAATATTATAATGATTGAATGATGCACTACTTTCTTTAAAATGTTATTAACTCTTGTAGTTTCGGTTGGAGCGTTTGGTTGAAACATCTTATTTATTATTTTTCTCTTGATATAAACTTTTATTTTTACTCCTGTAAAATGTAAATTAAAAATGGTACCTATACATCGAAATTTGAACTAACGTTTTGTAATTTCAGATGACCGAGCGGAACGATTTTATGGAACTTGAGCCGGCTGATGCGAACTCCGCCAAAGTTTCCAGTTTGTTACTTTTGCAATGTTGATCCCAAGTTAATGGTTAGCTTTATTAGCCTCTGCGCCACGTACGTTATCGTTGTCGCTCAGTTTCATAATTTTCACATGAGTTTAATGTTTGCAGTTGCGACGTCTGGAAATTAAATTAATTACGATTTACACTTATCCGTACATACAACTATGCATATCTGTCTAAAATAATATTACTTCTCTCTCATAATATCAATTAATCGATATTAATTTCAAACAGCCCAAATATAAAACGTGGTAAATTATTCCGACGGCTAGAATATTAATTTTCCTTATCGATAAAATTTAATTTTCCTTATTTAAAGTTTATTTATAAATTGAAAATAAATGCAAAAATTTTTTAACAATTTTTTTAAAATTTTTAATTTATTTATCAGTCTGTAAAATACTGAAACCAATACTCAATAATATTCTCTTTGAATTTTTTTAAAATTTATTTCAGAAAAGATTAAATTATTTTGAGTCGCAAAAATAATTCCAGATTCATTTACTGCATGAATCTAACAAGTATAAAAATATGTAATATTTGATATTTATTGAAAGGTTTGATACTCATTGTGATGTTTATTAAAAAAGCAAAAGAAGTAGAAGGAACTGAGAAGAATTTCATTCATCTCACATTTTACTGTTAAAACACAATGTATAAGATTATAGTGCCCGAACAATGTTTTGAAACAAAATTTTTGTGTTCTTGTAAAATTATTATTTATTTCCTTTAAAACTGGAAATAAATAAATTATGTTAAGAAGAGTGAAATAGTTTTTGTTATCAGTATTTTTTTATTCATAACTAAATGAAACTACTTGATATAGTAATATTTCTACTTTACTTACTATTATTTAAATTCTTTACCACAATCTAGGTTTCGTTGTATGGAAACATCTCCAGGTGAGCAATTTGTAAAGATTGTAATACAAGCTTTCTTCAAAGATAATTTTAGCCAAAATTTGTGATTTTAGTCGTGAGCTCGTGAACTGAAGGAGTGCGTTACTCACCTCACCTTAACATGAATCGTGACTTATAACTTCCCACTTCGTTCATCCAATTTGTACAATATCTCTTAACATATATTCATTTATTTATTCAAGATAATAATATGTAATAAAAAATAGCATAAAAACCAAAATAACAAGTACTTAAGTATTATAATATTACTAAATAGCAAGTGAATATAATAAAATATTTATGTACCCAAATTACCTATACTTAGCTTCATAAATAGTTAATTAGGAACACGAAATTATGTTATTTATTTATAATGGCAAATTGCCTTTTCTGTATTAAATAACGATAATAACTGTATTTAGCTGATTTTGCATAATGTATGTGATTTGGGTCCCATTTCTGGAATGAAGTCTTCTATTGAATAATCTGAAATAATTCGCGCTAAAATATGAAAAATATTCGTAGTTTTTCTCAAACAAAAATAAATTTTCCTCTCTTTCCACCTTATTTCAAATAAAGTTATTTGTATTCTTTACGGTTGTTACATTTTTAAAATAATATTTTAGATATAACTTTCTTCCCTAGAATCAAGATCACTTGCAGTAGGTATAAAACACTTTGCACAACAGTCCGAAATGTTTTATTAATTTTTAATAAATGATGTAAGAAACATTACTAAGCAGCAATTGATAAATCAAAATTTTACACCAAATGATTTTTCTTTACACAGTGTTTTATTATTCATTTAATTATTGAAAAGGAAATAGATTAGGAATAATGATTTAGGAATAGTTCAGAAATCTGTTTATTGATAATTGATCTACACAATATATAAAATTTGTTCAAATTAGTATGATAAGCCGGTCGGCAAACCTTCCTGGGTTTCTTAATTTAAAGTAGGGCGTTTATGATAAATAAATATTTATCGAATTTCATCCCAATCTCGTTACACACTATTTCATCATCACTGCGAGGGTTAAACTTCATGCAGTGTTTGCGCACCGAGCGCCGCGCGGTATCATATTATTTTGCAGAGATAAAAATGGATTACACACTTAAGAATCAATTTTTCATTAATTTCTCTACATATTATGTAGGTTGTTTTTATGGTAATTAAACGTTTAAATATAATTAGATTTAGACTAAATTGACCGAATCCTAAAAAGGTAGAAATTAATTTTTGTCTTGTATTTTTTTAGAGGAATCTGAAAAAAATTTGCCTCGCCTATTAACAACTAATATGTGTGCGGCACATACGAACGAAGTCCACTCCTCACATTTACGTATTGCGACCAACGGAGGAAATTAGTTAAAGCAAACGTCAGATAATGAAAATTTATAACAAATAATGTAATACTAATCTAAATGTCCAAGTTACTATGGCTTACAATGCATTTTCGATAATATTAGATCTGCGAATATTTTCCAAAAAATATTTATTTACGAGAGCTGCTTTTTTAGTGCATCTGTCTTCGGTTTTCAGAATAAAAAATGATCTCTCTCTGCATAATTTATGTCATTTAGCAATACGGCACATATTGATAAATTTAAAATAAGCTTTTACATACCTGTATATTGTCAAAATAATATCATGTCTAACAACGAAAATAAATCAATATATAGTTATGTTCCAAACTTTAAAAAAAATTCTCAAAGTAACCTCTTTTACCAAAAAGGCTCTCCGCTATTTCACCTATTAAAACAAAATTATAAAGATATATCCATTTTCATTTCACTGTGTCTATTCTACATTAATGTATCTACATTCTTGTACATGGATTTTACTATGACATAAATATAAAGCCTTTGGTATTAGGTCAAAGTTGCCGAATTTCTACGGCATTCCGCGCGCGAATGTTCCATACTAGCTTCTATGAAAATAAAAACGATTACTATCTCCGGCACTCGCGCTCATTTTGACTTCAGTACCGTTTGCGCTTGCAAACAGTGAGGACATGAGATCCGGTCGCTCTTCGTCAGCTTGTGCCATAGATTTATAACACGTACACGGCTTGTACACAGTGTAAGTTTTATGGTGTATGTTACAATAAAAAATACGAAATTACGCATAAATTAGTGTAACATAATATTTCTATGATACATTTGAAATGCATAATATTTTGTGCTGCTTTGTAAATAAGGGGATAAATTTGTTGTAATTATGTATATTTTCAGATAATAATGGGAAAACATAAGATTTCTTACAGACGTCCGGTATTGGGTTCAAAAATTGAAAAAAAAAATTACGTGTCCTAAAAGAAAGTTTTGTAGACATTTTATAGTAGGCTTAATATATAATTATTAAATATACTTGTATTTTAGAAATATTAAATCGGTATTTTGCTTTTACTAAGTATTACAGATCACTGAATATTTAAATTATGGAGATACCTTTTATAATTTCATTGTATACGTGAAAATGTATATTTTTTTTAAATAATAAAGCTTTAAATTTTTTTTAGATTCAACTGTAAGTGCAATATTGTATTTTATTGAAAATTGTAATGATTCCCTACTAGTATTTTATGAAAATTTTAAAAACAAATTACTTGTCACTCTGTGTTCGTCTATTTATATTTTAAGACCATTTATCATGTGAACGCTGATTTGAAAAGCTGATATAAAATTTGACATGATTATAGCTTCTAGTAGATGCAGATATAAAAACATAAAAACTACAATTCGGGTTGATTTGTAGAGCGAGTGGGCAAATGAAGGGTCAAAAATTGTATTCCTCATTATGCGGGATATAAAATAAATTTGGTAAAATGGGAGTTCAAAAATATTATTATTTTTGATGGGGTTCAAATATATTAATATTTTTTTAAAAGCAAATTTTTTTGTAAAATTCAAAAATTATGATTCCAGCACTAGAAAATTATTCAATCTCTAATTTTGCAATTTTTTATTAGTTTATTATTATTGAAATTGAGTTGTGAATTCGTGTGATGCAATTTTACTTTATCATTAAAAGAAAATTATCGTCATAATTGTTACAGGAACCATGTTACGGATGAAATTCAAAATAATTTTGCAGGAGGTAATGTTGAAAGAGAAAGGCAGAAAATGTACGTCTGATATAATATTTCCGAGTTAACTTAAAATGTTTGCGTGTTACATTTCACCCCTAATATAATTAAGCCTGTTGATTTCATATGATAGTTCCAGGTCTAGGCAGCGCATAGCGAAAATTAATTTACAAATATATATATATATATATATATATATATATATATATATATATATATGTGTATATATATATGTATATATGTATATATATATATATATATATATATGTGTGTGTGTGTGTGTTTCCGGATTTGATATTTTGGCAGTAATTCCGACTCTGTAAAGTGTCTATTGTAATTCGATATCGCTGAAATTCGTAACATTTAAAGCCAACTAATTTAAAAATTGTTAATTGAGCTATTGACACACCTAGAGTTTAAACGTTGAAACATAGATTTGATATACATGTGATGTGTAATTATAAAATATTATAGATTTATTACTTTATATTGAGTAAAATTACTGAAATAATCTTTTAATAAATTATTATATATTAAGACGCTTTTTATCCGACTGGTTCACGAAACATCGTAATGGAGACCTTATATCGGTTTTTTAATTTTTAATAATTTATACAGGTTTTATTTTTTTTCTTATTTAAAAACAAATTTTTAAATTTTCTTTCATACGTAGTTTTATTATTTTAATATTACTTCGTATTGTATAATAATAATTTATATTAGATGTCCCTAAGACTTCGTTTGCGTGTAATAAGGCTTTTTTTTCTTTCATATGTTGTTCATGGGTATATAATATTAGCACAAAAATATTACCTAAAAAGTTTATCTGGCTTCTATTATCATTTTATGCGTTAAATTAATCACTCCTTTGAAATATTTTCAATGTATAAAAGCTGCTCTGTTATAATTTTATTACTCGTGTCAATAACTTTTATGCTGCTACATGTCTACAATATACAGGCAAAATCAATCCATAAGTATACGAAAAAATTGGTTAATTTTAGTTTTTTCATGTTTAATGCCTAAATATTATCATTCGCAAAGAAACAAAGAATTTTAAATTTTCTCTATCATAATTTGCACAACATTTTTTTAAGGATTGTATTTTTATCTTAGTCTATGCTTGCTACATTAATTTACAAAAAGATTATACACAAAATATGTGCAATTTTTTTTTTATTTTGGAATACCCCAAATGCACCCAAAAACCAACCTAAATGATATCTAAGGTTAAATCGTATTACTTTAATAATTAGTCTTAAAAGCGTCTCAATCGATCCCATTGTGCCGAGCGTGTTCGTGTAACACATATTACTAAGAGTCATACAGCACCGCCGGGGCCGGCGCGCGCGCGTGTATTTGTGGAAAACGATATATTTCATCGCATACATCAGACCCTTAGTGTCAAAAAATTCTTTACTTCGATATACATGAAGCACTTTTGTAAGTATATAGTGTATCAGATTTATTAGACGTAGGAACTAACACGATGCTTATTCGTATAATTTGCATTAGAAATCATATGAATATAAATTGTTTTGAAGAAACCGTAAAACATATCCTGTTATATTAGTCTCTATTTGGTGTGAGCCGAAAGAGTCGAAATTTCTGCGACACAAAAAGATTACCCCTCTAAACAGGTAGACTTTTCTCCGCCGCTTAGCTAGTTCTCTCCTAACAGTGCACGTTATATATCTGTTTATGGATCCTGAAGAACTAACCCTACAGAAGTTTTATAATATTTTTCAATGTATTTATTCGTGCTATCTTTTGGGCATAGAGACTTACTGGAATAGAAGTTCAAATGAGCAACTGCAAAATAACAAAGTGCAAAACATTTTTCTCATTATTTTATTAACTATTTATTACGCAGTTTACTGTAACTATTTATTACGTAGTCTACTGTCGAATATAACTGTGCTGAGTAGTTTAGTGAGGAAGATATGGCAGCTCCGTATACATATTTCAGTGCAGTGCAGTTTGCAATACGACTGGGAAATGTTATATTTTTGCGTCATTGTGTACTATATTGAAAAAATAATTAAAGAAATAAATCAAATAGTAAGAAATTTTGATAAAAATAATGATTTTTGACATTTGACAATCGCTTGGTTATAAAAAATAAAAAATCGAACGATATAAATATATTTTTAATAGGTTTCTCGGTGTGTGAATTCAAATAAATGTTTAAAATAAAACGTTTCAAATTTAGGTGAGTTATAGGACTGTTAGTAATAAAAATGACATGAAAATTTAACGCGATTGATTTATTAAATATATTTGGCGTTAATTTTGTAGAAATTCACTATTCACAATTAAATTAAACTACGTGATGTAGTATTATTTCCACTTTCTTGAAGTTCTTTACTACGACTATTGATGCAGTATTATTTCTACTTTCTTTAAACTCTTTACCACGACCTAGGTTTCATTGTATTGCAAAATCTTCAGGTGGGCTATTAGCAAAGATTCATCTTTGCTAATAACCCACCAACATTGAAGGTGTAATATATCGAAACCTAGGTCGTGGTACAGAACTTAAAGAATGTAGAAATAATACTACATCACTTAGTTTCATTTAATTGCGATTGATTCACTTAAACAATATTTGCTGATCTCTTTTCAGTTTCTCCTTCTGGATATTATTAATAAGTTTTTTATTAAGTGTGGATATTTTTTTGGAAGGAATTTAGTTCAACGTGAGTACAAATGTTTAACTTCTACATTCTTAAGAGTATTATGTTATATTTGGCATGTTACTTACATTTATTTGTTAGGTCATATCTAGTTAGAGCGGGTAAAGACCATTGCCTCTTTTTAGTAAAAAGTCTTCTTTCATAAAACCGTTTTTTGAAAAATCATCACTGCAGTTTTATTTACGCTATCTTTAATTTTTCATTAAAATAATACTAAACTACAGTGATACAGGAAGTGTTTTTTTTTCAGTGCGATTAGCGGTAATTGTGATTGCAATAATAGTATATATTTAAACAAAAATTAAAAAATTGCAGTTTAAAAAACTATAAAAACACGCACTACGAAAATGTCTAAATATGAACTAACAAAGAAAAAAAAATATTTTAAAAGCCAAAGGATATCTCTTATGATAAAAAATAACCATGATGTCAGCAAAAGTGTGGAGTGCTTGAGATCAGTTTTTTAATTTTTTTTTTTATTATTTGTAAAGATATTGATTAGGGCAATGTAAGCCGCGAGCAGCTCAGTTTTTAACTGAACATTTTTTTGCCATCAGTGACACTTTTTTGCTCTCGACCAAAATATTTATATTTAAAGATAAATTTTATCTTTTGTCCATATTTCTATAAAAACAGTCGTCGTTTTTATTATAAGACTAAAAAAAATTATTTATACACAATCTTATGATGTATTTTCTGACAGGGAATAATATTTATTGTAAATTCTGCATTTAACCTGAAATAAAAATTTAGGTATTTTTAGGTGATCTAAGTGGGAACACCAGATCACCTAAATATTATCATTTTGCAAAGAAACAGAGAATTCACTCAAAAACCAACCTAAATCATATCTAAGGTTAAATCGTATTCCGTATCAAGCGATTTACACATTATATATTCTGACAGGGAATAATATTTATTGTAAATTCTGCATTTAACCTGAAATAAAAATTTAGGCATTTTTAGGTGATCTAAGTGGGAACACCAAATCACCTAAATATTATAATTTTGCAAAGAAACAAAGAATTCAAAATTTTCTTTATCATAATTTGCACCAAACTTTTTTAAGGATTTTATTTTTATCTTAGTCTATGCTTGCTACATTAATTTACAAAAAGATTATATATAAAAAAATAGTTATACAAAATATCTGCAACATTTTTTTTATTTTGGAATTCCCCAAATTCAATCAAAAACCAAACTAAATCATATCTAAGGTTAAATCGTATTCCGTATCAAGCGATTTACACATTATATATTCTGATGGGAAATAATATTTATTGTAAATTCTGCATTTAACAGGAAATAAAAATTTAGGCATTTTTAGGTGATCTGAGTGGGAACACCAGATCATAAATTTAAAATTATTATATTGTTTTTAAATCTTAACACGTACGTAAATATTTCATTCGAGCCTCTTGAACTGGATGAAAATGTAATGAAAAAAATTTCGTCACATTCGTACATACATACATATAACTGAAGTTAATATAAGCGTGTTAGAGAAATAGAAAATACCATCATAATACATTTTTGGAGATTGTTTTAAAATAATGACCGTTTCATTTCAAATATTTTATTACTACTGTATATGAATGCTCCAATACTAGCTAGTCACGTCTGGTTCGTGCTTAGGAAGGGTGTAATTTCTTTTATTATTTTAAAATGTTTAGTGTATATTTTAAAGATATTACCACATTGGTTGACTTCATACTACATATGACAACGAAGTATTTCAACTATAATTTAATTCGGAATTAAAACTGGAAGCCACGTGAGCAGTTGAAATGGGCAATAACTTATTGTTACTGAAAACTGAATAGGAATACCTGGAGAATTACCGATTTGAGGATCGAAAGATAAAATAAATATCAGACGGCGCTAAGTTTTCGTTTTGGTTACCTAAATAAATGTTATATTGTGCTATGCTAACCTGGTACGGTGTAAATTTTTTCTCTGTATCGTAAAGTAGTACCTTTTCATTTCGGCCATTGATATTACAGTACATTTCACAGGTTTAGTAGTTTTCGAAAACTGAAATACATATTGCAATACATTGAATATGTATTGTCATTCGAAGAGAAATCATGATAAGAACTGCTTTTTTGTCAAATCGTCAAGTAGCGGCGTTGGTTGTAACGTGCCTCGTGTGTCAAAACTATACGTTCAATTGGAAGAGACAAAATGTCACTTGACCTTTCCATTAGTCGACCTTCGATACGGTGAGAAGCAAAATTATTAACAGACTATAAACAATTAGCTGAGAAATGTTTTTTTTTAATGTATGATCTATGTCCTGATGGAAATTTGTTTAATATGTAATATATAATAATAATCGTCATTTACCACAGGTTTATCTTTAAAAAACATTAAATTTTTCAAACATTACATTTCTGATCATTTCTTAGCCGTTGAATGCTATAGTTGATAACTTATATAAATAAATTTTAAATTCATTAAATACAAACTAACATTTACATGATATTAACACACATACACACACATATATATATATATATATATATATATATATATATATATATATATGTATGTATATATATATATATATATATATATACATATATATATATATATATATATTGTACTCCCATGAAGTAACCTGCGAGCGAAATGGAAATAATGTTTAAGTATCTTGACTCAAGCAACGCTGGAAAATTTTCCGTGTTCAGACTGGCCGACTTACGTATCTACTTAGTGCTCAGTTTCTCGAATCTACTCACTAACTATTTGGTTGTGATGATACAGTTTCTAAATTTCTATTAGCTGTGACGTGATAATATTTACGTAATTATTTAAATTAGGAGTACAAATGGTAAATTAAACAGATTTCATCAACTAAGTTCCTTACAAAGTACAAGAAACAATTATTCTTGTTACAGTGGATCTAATTAAACGACGTTACTACCACAACGAGATCGTAGGGATGGTGTTATCTAACTTCATTCTAGACAGTTTAAATACGTCCGAATTCAACATACATAATTTGTTTAATATGTTAAATATGCTTCTAAGAAATCTTCTCTTAAATACGAAATAAAAACTATATTACTAACACGGATCTAAAATTTGTTTGTTACTTTTATAAATGTATAAATATGGAAGCTCCGGTTGGTAAGAAATAAACAGATGCTTACTCACATATGAATATCGTAAGCAAATAGTGTCATTTTCAAAATGTGGTGGCGCAATATCAGTTACAGATGAATTCGATCACATGAAAAATATATATTTTATAAATGAATATATAACAATGTATGTCTGAAATAAAACAAGATAACAACTAGATTTTTTAAGGTTTAGTTTCCAAAATTATTTTTTCTTAAAAAATACCTACGCAATATTATTACTACTCGCTTTGGTCATCATCAAGGTGTTAGTTAAAAATCGCTGGAACGCTAACATAAATAAGTTTTTGAAAGACATTGCTAATTGCAAATATTAAATAGGGCGATAGAGACGATCGAAGGGGTTAAAGAAATTACACACCGATTTTAATAGGAATTGTAAGTTCCTACAAGATTTACATTTTCGAAAGAATAATTTTTCTGAGCAATTTTACATTTGCTCCTGACGTAAAGGTGTTCATACGCTTATTCTTCTTTTCAGTTTTCTAATGAAATATTTTAGCAAATTTAAATTATTGGAAATTATTTTTTTTCATGACAAAATAAAGCAATATAGAAAACATTAACCCGAAACTAATACATATTATAAATTATCAAATATGTGAAATATTCAATATTAGAGAGTTTTCAATTCTTTTCCGATTAATCTTTTGAGGATTTCGTAACTCAATATAAAGAATAAAAATCATATAAGAGCATTTTTCTTAGACACGGCTTGACATAGCAACTTAAAACTTGGCTTAGTGATAAATCGTATGAATTTGCATTATCTCAACAGGTATTCCTCTAAAATGTTGATGTAAAAATTGTAGGGAGTAATAATTAAATACTAAAACAATTTTTAAAATTTCCTCCACAGTTGAAGTATCGTTTGAAAGTGTTGAGAAGCCTACAAAAATAGCAGGGAATCTGTAGCCATGATTGTAGACGTCATACTTTTTGTAATATTCACCATGTGAAATATAGTAGGCGCTGTGTTTATATTATGAAAAATTAATATTTGGGAATTAGTTTAATAGAATTACTGAGTACCCTTAAATGTGTAAGTGCCTAAATGTGAAAGGAAACCTCATTGCGAGTTCTACTTGTACCTGGTATTTATGGATTTATTACTAATTGAATAACTAGTCAGTTAATTGTTGTTGCTTGCATTGTAAATACGAAACTACTAAATAATATATTTATACATATATATATATATATATATATATATATATATATATATATATATATATATATATATAAATATATATATATATATACGTATTTATCTATTACATTTTGGAATAGTAATTATCATTGAATTATAAAATGTACACTTGAAGAAGATATTTCAAATAGTATTAACAAAAAGGGAAAAGCCACATATGGAAATGTTTGTAGGTAACAAACAATATTGTAATGAATTTCGAATACTTTTAAGATCGCAATACTGCTAAACTAACAAAGGTTTTGATAGCTGTATTTTTATTTGATGTTAAAATGAGTAAAAACGTTCTTTACTTTCAGGTAATGAGCATAGAGTAATTAAATGAAACTACGTGATGTAGTATTATTTCTACTTTCTTTATGATCTTTACCACGACCTAGGTTTCGTTGTATTACAACGTCTTTGCTAATAGTAATGTTGTAATACAACGAAACCTAGGTCGTGGCAAAGAATTTTAAAAAAATAGAAAAAAATATTACATCACGTAGTTTCATTTAATTGTGAATAATGCATGTCTACAAGAATAACGCCAAATATATTCAATAATTTAAGCATAAAGTAAATTGAATTTAGTTGATTTGTAATAAAACTAAAAAATGGATGGTGAGGGCAACATCACAAACCGATTCACAACGAGCACAGTTAAAAGTTTGGAAAAAACTAAGTTTGGATGAATGCAAATCCTGTACTTTTCTCAATAATCACGTTTTATAAAGACGAATTGAGTTCAGGGAAATAAATTTTTAAGCAAGATATTACTTTTAGTCTTCACGCCTTGAAATTAACATTAAATGTAAAATATATTTTTATTTTGAGCAGATACATGACAATTTAAGAAATACACTTTTGCTTCAATACAAGAATATTGCAAGTAAATGCAGAATACAATACAAAAATATTGCAAGTATTACCAACCCATAAATAGTCACAACATATCGCAATTTACATGTGTTTTTCATTTGTTTTATTGATGAATAACCAAAAATATACTTTCCATAACGTTCCAGTACAGAATTTTTAAGATTATTAAAAACATTTGAGTAGTTTTATACTTTAAATGCGTGTTGGGGTGCGTATTTCATTTCTAATTAAGCGCATTATTGAAATAAACGGATGTCTGAATCCAGATGATATTTCGGTGAAATACAGTGTTGAAAGGGAAGCAACCTAAAGTTGTTTTTAAAGTTACCGCTGTTCTGCTCCGGTTTCTTGCTATTCCCTTTTATAAGCATATGACACATTATAAAGTTAACCCCTCTGAGGACCGCTAATTAGCACATAGACGTAGATAATCTTGAACAGGTGAATCGCGACAGGTGCGGCGTCAAAATTAGATTTTCAATTAATTGGGCAAATGACATCAATTAATACTATCTACGAGCATACATTTTTCAAAAGGTTATGAAATTTTCTAAATAAATTAAAAAATTTAAAAGTGAAAATGTTTTTAGGCGGCATGGCAATTTTTAGTGGGGAAAATCTCACGTTCACCTCACCGATATGATGATAACAGTATATATGTGGCTATGAGTATGACGTATTGCGCCTGGCTAAAAGTGAAAGCAGATATATATATATATATATATATATATATATATATATATATATATATATATATATATATAAAACATCTACGGCATATTGTCTAAACTGTATTTTAATTTGATTGCTATTCATTACTATTAGATACCCCGACGTGACGGTCAATATGTCCTTTGTCGCGCAAGAAAAAATTAAAATTCACTACTGTAAAACTAATTACGTTTTTATTTTATAACTTTTTTTAATGAATTTGGTATGAAACGGAAAAGGTGGTGCAATTCTTGTAAAAATTAAAAATAAATTATTCCGGAAATATTATGGAATTTTTATTACATAGAACTCCCTAAATTCGGATGAAATAACATTTATCACATGAATTGTATATTTCCAATTATGCATACTTAATCTCGGAAATTTATACAAAGAACAAAAAAAAATACGTTTATCTAATAAGTGCCTAAATGTGAAAGGAAACCTCATTGCGAGTTCTACTTGTACCTGGTATTTATGGATTTTTTTTTTTGAACTTCAAAATTAATTTTAAGCTATTGTTTTTCGACAGCGTACTTTGTGCAAATTAGGTTGAAATGAAGAAAAAACCTCTGCAGGACACTAATATCAAATCTTATTTATAAGGTTCCACACTTAAAAAAGAAAACAATGACCCATATAAGACCACTTCGTTGTAAGTATGTCTGTCTGTCCATCTGTCCCTTTATAGCGCTTTATCTCAGATACTCGTGGAAATATCAAGTTGAAATTAATATCAAATACTTAGGTTTACGGTTACTTGGAGCTATAAAAAACCAAACTTGTAATTAAACGCAATAAAAATACCTTAAAAATACAGCCTTTATACCGTAAATTTTAACACTCGCAAATAAATCAAAACCTATATCTTAATTTCCGTTGACCTAAAAGTATAAATTTACAAGTCGCAAGGTTTTCTGGCACAAGGAAAAATTCGGAAATTGATAAATTGTAGTAATTCCACACGAAAAAATATTTTACTTAAATATGCGCTTGTGAAAGATATAGTAGTCTGTATATTTTCTTTCTAAAAAAATAAAATGTAAATAGTCCAATAGGAATATTTCGTACCATAAAATGTTTATAAATGTCTAAATGTGTACGGACCATCGTAGTGTGAGTTCTTTTTTTTTTTACTAGACTATTAAATTAATTAAATTTTTTTCCCTAAAGAAAAGCTTCATTTTTTAATCTAAAAACGATAATAACAAAAAATCAATTCCAATCAATATCAAAAGCAGTTTATTACAGAAATATTATTCAATAAAAGAACACTTGTCGTAAAAAGATAAATTAAACATTTTTAAAATAAACCTTGACATGTTATCACTGAAAAACGATTAAATAATTTTTTTTAAAACCCCCCAACTAAAACATAGCAAGAACCTATTAATATAATTACCAACCTAAGAAAATCCATCGGGGCTGCCATTGCCATTTCCGTTCCCAATATCAAAATAGCATTGTAGCAGCATAGAAAAGCTATTTATGCACCTAAGAGAATTACATTTAGTGAAGAGCTGACAAAACTGCAAAATTTTAGGCACAGGCAGAGCATAGCAGTCCCAATAGATTTTCTTGGGTTTATAATTATATTAATAGGTCCTTACTTTCTTTTAATCGGAAGATTTAAAAAAAAGTATTCAATCCTTTTTCAATTAAGGCAACAACATCCGACGTGGGTTTTTTTAAATTTTTAATTTTGCTTTTTAATTGATACTTTTTCGATTAAAACGTTTACATCTGTCGTGGGCTTAATCACAATTTAAAATTTTTCTTTTTATTATTAGTCTTAATACTTAAGCTTCTAAAAAAACATTCGTCAAAGAACAAACTTATGAGGTTCTTAGTAGAGTACGATCTTTAGACAGCATTTTAATAACTGATTTAAATCAAAGAAAATTCTTCAACAATTCACACAATAGCATAGAATTGGAAGAATTAGAGCGCATGAGAAACATATTAAGTGGATCACTCATCGACGAAGCCGAAGAAAGGCCACAAAATAGTTAATCTAGATTAATTAAAAATTGCAGGGCCCCCTGACGAGTTAACAACATAACACTTGACTAATAACCTTAGCGTTAAATTACAAACCTTTTATCGAAAATTGTATCTAAATCGGTCCAACAGTTTTTGAGAAAAAATAGGAGCATTTCTTTGCAATAGAATATTACATCGCCTCCTGGTGAGCTAACACCCTAACACCTATCTAAGAACCATTGTTAATTAGCCCCAAATATTTTGCAAAAACCATGTCAAAATGGGTAGAAACATTTTGGAGATAAATGGGAATATTCGTTTGCAACAAATTGTTTATCGCCAATTAGTTTCAAATATTTTGCAGAAAACCGTACCTAAATCGGTCAGACCGTTTGTGACACAAATGGGAATAGTCGTTTGCAACAAAATGTTTCTAGTGGCGCCTCCTGGTGAGTAATCATCGTAGCAAAGATATACGAACCATTGCCAATGAATCACAAACTTTGTATAGAAAATCCTATCTAAATTGGTCAAACCGTTTTGGAGATAAATGGGAACATTGGATTGCACACACAAACAAACAAATAAAAAGTCACGGGTAAGAATAACTTTTAACGCCTTTGTAAACACGGGGCGCTTGTGTCTAGATAAGACATAATCACGCGATGTTCATTTACAAACATTCGCGCAGCTGTGCGAAACACTATGATGACGATATTATGCTTCACACAAATGATGCTTACGAATAAGTTTTATTCAATTTGTTAAAATAACTTCTACCATCTTTGGAAACACATGCGTTTGTTTATTTAATTAATAAATCGGGCGCTATTATTATATAAATAGCCGCGCTACTTTGTGGAACGCTTGGTTGACAGTGTTATAAGGTATACAAAATAATTCTTGCGGATAAATATTATTCAATGAAACAACACTTGTAAAAATACTTCTAGTCCTTTTCTAAATAGGATCGTCTGTTTATAGAACAAATTACTCGCACGCCGCTTGTTTCCAAAACAAAATTTAAATCTCTGCCTTCGATATTTATCAGTTTTGTGTATTTGACTAACGAACAAGGAGTAGGATATTCTGCGTCAAATGTTGGCAATTTAATGCAATTTCAAAGAGGCACATATGTAAAAATACGTCTTATTTTTAGTAAGTTATGTCATTTTTAAAGTTTCAAAATATTCTCATAACGGATATTTCTTTGCATCTAGGTAAAATTTTTTTTAAAATTTTGTTTTGATTTGGACATATTTTTATGTTACAATAAAAATTTTAACAAAATTTTTGTAATTATTAATACATACAATAATATCACATTTATAGCAAAACAAATCAAATAAACTAATTATGACACAAAAAGGTAAATCGGCGCAAAGGCACAATTTATTAAACAACGATGACTTGAAATATATTAAAATTTTGGTTAGAAGCATATTTTTATTACATCACCATATTGTTTATTATTGATTGAAACGTCGGCTTACGCAACTTTCACTTTCGAGACATAGGTTATACGGGCCTATGATAGTTAAATAATTTCATGGTCATTGCAGGTATCGAAATTTGGTTATTGAATAAATTTCGCAAGACAAAAAAATATTATATTTCCATTTGCTATTCATGTCAGAATTTATATCCTACGGTCAAAAAGGCAGAAGCTAGGAAAAAATGTCGACATCAAATTATATTTATGAGAAATAGTAGGAAAACAAAATGAGGGCAACCGAGAAAGAAGATAATGGAGTAAATTAGGAATATCTATAAGATGATTTGGAAAGAATAATGAAATTATATAAGTTCGTATGCAATTGTGTGTGAATATTAGTAAATCTAGGCACTACGTCAAGATAGAGATGAACAGTGTTTCAACCATGCGGCTAACTCTGCCTGAAGATATAGATTCAAAGACAGTACGTGAAATTTATCGTCGAAGATTTTGAGTTAGTGATAATAGTTTGATAATATATAGTTGTACTACCATTTTACTTAAGACGAATTTCGATTAGATCTTACGAACATCGTTATGTGTTACGAACGACTGCGCTCTTTACGCGAAAGACCGCTGCGACTAACGCAGTAATTGTGGCCGCGAATTTACAACCCTTACGCTAAATAACACCCCCAACGCCATAGAATACTGCAATCTAACAATGAACGGGTGGCAGCGACTTCACAAACCTTTGTGCGGTAACCGCTGACCTCGTAAAGGGATCGAATAATGTACAAGAGACGGTACAGGAACAGTGTCACCGTAAGTAATTTGAGTTCCAGTTACAGTCAATACCTTCAAGTAATTCAGAGAAGGGTTTTCAACAATGTGCAGTGATCAAGGTAACCAAATAGTGCAGTTGAATCCCAAATATATAGTCCACATTTCCTAGATTATATGATTTTGATCTTACATTACAGAAATAAAATTTTGTTTATTAGACACAGAAATATCATTGCAGTATTTTCACCCCCGGTCCGTTATGGGAAAGGGCGGCGTTAAAACTTTCAGGGGAATCATGCTTGTATTTATTCTTAATAGAGCTTTAATGCCCTATTTTGTTTCATTTGAAAATGTTAAGGGTTAAATCTAAAATTACGTTATTTAATTATTAGCACGAAATATCACGATTATATGCTTCCGCCGAGTTGAATTTTAATTACAAAATTCCTATTGAATTGTATCACCTAGCACCGTTCAAATATATTTTTATAACTTGTCCTTATAAATAATAACGATTTTCCATATTAATATAAGTAAAATTGTTAAATCGTCACATTTGGAATTATATACTTACGCATAGTCGCACTGTCGTTTTTTCTTTTGTTTCAAAATATATAAACACATAATGTCTATTCTTTTATTTGGTCTTTTTGCTAGGGAGTAGTATAATCAATGACGATATTCTAACATACTTCTCTTGTTTCAATTATTCTCGTACATATTTTCAAATAAGTGTTTACATTTTTAGGATTCCTCACATTACCGTCTTTTAGACAATCTTTTTACTCATCTCTTTCAT